>JAZDUA010000046.1:542500-885000 GCA_038098605.1 Gryllus longicercus
CCCTCCAGTTGAGAAAGACCACTCCCACCTCCCGCGATAAAACATATACAACACTTATGGGACTAATTACCTTAGCAGATGGCGCGCTCAAAAACACTAATCAATCAAAGAATCAGTCACTCAATCGACATTTGAGTACAGTCTGTGAGAGAACTTTTTGACATATGCAAATAGCTGGGTAGAAATGTTCCATTCCACTGTACGTGCGGTGGGGACCATCTTCTTTTCTGTATTTACTAGGCTGTCCGGGTGACGCCGCATCCATGGCGAAGGTGCCGACGTTTCGGTCGCCATTTTGCGACCTTCCTCAGGGCCTCACCCTCCTGCCCTGAGGAAGGTCGTAGAATGGCGACCGAAATGTCGGCACCTTCGCCATGGACGCGGTGTCACCCGGACAGCCTAGTAAATACAGAAAAGAACAGACTGACTCCGGCCGTGGAAGCCTGCGCTCTCATCTTCTTTTCTGGTTATCGTAACCAGCACGTTGGTAACCTTCCATTTTTCTTTTAAAGTTTTAGGGTGCAGTTGAAATACCATGTACATCTATCTGGCTGCTAGTGTTATACATTGAAATGAGGCTCGTATTCAAGGTGAACTCTCCTTTCCCATCTAGTATCCACTCTCATATTTAGTGCCAGGCTACTGGTTGCGTCTCTATTCCAAAGTAGGTCATATCCATACCCTCGTAATGTAGGGAATCTGTTAACTACTACGATTTCTGTTGGCTGCTCTGATTCGTCGTGTCGCGACGCGCTGAACGTCAGTTTTCTCATAACATATCGCGAACTATTCTGGCCTCCTCCGGTCGGAAACATCACCCGATCGAGTAAACAGATATCCAGTCACAGCATTGTCAGAAATTGCGGCAAACTAGGTGGCATAACGAACTTCCTTGACGTGAGCACTACATCTCGGCGAGAGAGAGGAAATACTTTTGGTACCTTGAGTTTTCAACCCTTTGTTTCCTATAAATTTTTTATTACTGTAATTTTAGTTAAACAAACACATTATTTTGAAGGATCTCAACATTTAACATTCAAAGAAAAAGTTGCTTTCAAAACTGCAGTTTCTTGATGACATTAAAATAATTAATTTTGAATATTGTTAACTACAAATATTGAAAAATCATTTTGTTAACAATTTAACTAACCAAACGACATAAATATAATCGTCATACATGTGTTTTGTTTCATGCATGTGGAAAACTGCATCACATTTGACAACGCACGTTTATAGTATTTTTTCTGCTACATAATAAGTATCACACAGAAATAGGAGCAAATAGTAATTTTCGTAACTACTTAGTACAAAAAAAGCAGTCTTTGGCGTTCGAATGAAATGTTGATGGACGAGGTGATGCATAGATCTAAATTTTGAAACGATTTGGCATTATTCTGAATATGCATTTTGGCAGCCATTTTTAATCATGCGCCCCAGTGTTTTGTTTACTTTCCAGTACCCTGTTGTTTTATACGCAATGGCTCCTTTGTGGTACAATAGTTTTTGAGAACAGCAAAGCAACGCTGTCCAATCGATAAACAGTGAAGACAAGTACTCGTTTCCATGCATGACTGCTTAAAAGAAAATGCTTATTTATGTAACCTGAAATATAACAGCAATCATAAAATGTTTTTGCAGTAGATATGCAGGTGTCCCATTTAACTTGACAACTTGAAATAACTCAAAAAATACGCGCTGTACGAAAAATTGAGCTGAGACCAAATCTTAACCATTTTGAAGGGGGGGAATCATTCTATGCTAAAATCAGCATCCTCCCCTGCCCCCAGCGGGTGGGCAACATTGAAATCTTAAATATGAGCCCTCATTTTTTATTTCAGATTCGGATTCTACGGACAAAAATACATAAGTTTTGTCTGAAACTTTTTCTGATTTGTGATAGATGGAGCTGTAATCGCAAAAATTTAATTTCCGAAGATTTCCGACTGTAATTGGAGTGTTTTTGAGTGTGGACTCAGGGCACACCCACAATTTGTTGGTAGCGTCTCTCCATGGTCCGTGCGTACTTCAGAGGCGATCCGATATTTATTAAACATTTACCTTTCTGAACCATTCCTCCTTGTTGCATCGTGTATTATGTAAATGAGCAAGAAAAGATTGAAATGATTTTCATTTACGGCGAAGCCGGGAGAAATTTCGACGCTTGCTGTTAATTTGTATGCTGAACGTTTTCCTGACAGAGTGCGATCGCGTTTTTCTTTCGTTAGAATTGTTCAACAACTCTCTACTGACGGAAGTGTACAACTGAAGAAAAGAATACGTAGAGTTTCTGCTACTAAAGAAAATAATCAAATATCGGTACTGGCTGCAGAAGCTCATAATCCACATGTTCGAGTAATATCTCGACAATCAGGGATTCCTCGTATGAGTGTTTGGAGGATACTGAAGATACATACATTTCATCCGTATCATGTATCCTTGCATCAGGAATTAACTGACAATGACTTTTAAAACCGACTACAGTTTTGTCAATGGGCAGTTCAGAGAATACAAACGAATCCGACTTTTTTACTCAAGTACTCTGATGAATCGACATTTACAAACCACGGTGAAGTTAACCGCCATAACATACATTTTTGGAGTGTAGAAAGCCCACACAGGATTCGTCAAGTAAATCATCAGCGACCTTGGTCGGTTAACGTTTGGTGAGGAATAATTGGCGATAAACTTATCAGACCATACTTTATTGACGGTAATCTAAATGGTGACAAGTATCGAAATCTTCTTGACAAAGAACTACCGAGAATGCTCGAAGATGTAAGTTTGGAAGTGCAACAAAATGCCAGATTTCTTTTTGTGGGGTTACCTAAAAGATGTCGTTTATAAAGAAATACCTACTACTCCGCCTGGGTCTGCTTGCAGGCACTGCCGGTCCCAAGCCCGGATAAAGGAGGAGGGTCTTTTCACTAGTATGGCAATGCTTCCACTTACTTTTGCCATACTTCTTTTAACTGTCCTATTTTGGTCACTCTCGACCCCTTGTATTTTTCGACCCCGATGCTATTAGGTTGCGAGGGCTAGGGAGTCTTTCCTTTCTGATCTTCTACTTTCTGTAAACTACTAATCTTTTTCTATCTTCTTATAGATCCTGTTCTTATGCTTCTTAATGGGGGGACAGACCTCGGAGCTGAAGTGAAAGTAATCTGTCTAGGGAGAAAACCTTATACAAATCCTGCGAGTTTGGGAGCAGTGAGGTGGCAGCCCCACTACCAAACTTTCCCTGCGCAGCGTTCGTAGCGCGGCCAGGGGAGATTCTTATTACTGGCTCACTCATTGATTGTAAACAAGGAAATCCTTTGGTAACGACATTGGCAAAGTTAAAGGACAAACGTCTTGGTATATCAGAACATGTCAATATAGGAACTTGGAATGTACGAGGCATAGCTAACAAAGAATACGAATTGCTAAGAGAAGTCAGGAGTGCTAAACTCGATTTGGTTATGTTATCTGAAACTAAAAAGAAGCAGAGGGAAACATGTGATTTGGGAAACTATACATTAATTTATAGCGGTGTACCTATCGAAAGTAGAGCAGTAGCAGGAACAGCTATTCTAATAAATGAGAAATGGAGAAATAGGATAACTTCTTACAGTTGGATAAATGAAAGAATTGTAACATGCAGATTCAAAATAGCTAGAGGATATATGAGTATTATATCAGTGTATGCTCCTGAAGAGGGTAAAAAAGAAGAATCTGATAAATTTTATGAAAGCCTACAAAGTGTACTAGATTCCACAAATAAAAATGATTATATAGTCATAGGAGGAGATATGAATGCTAGGATAGGACAACAGCCCATTAAGGAAATAATTGGAACAAACGGAGAAGTAGTAATTAATCAAAATGGAAAAGTGTTACGTGATTTTGTGAATTTTAACTCATTACGAATAGAAAATACGTTCTTTAGACATAAAGATATCCATAAATTTACATGGGTGAACAGAGGGTACAGATCAATAATTGACTATTTAATTGCAAATGAAAAGATGGGAAAACTATTTCAGGACGTGAGAGTGATGAGAGGAATGGATATAAATTCAGATCATTTCCTAGTAAGAGGGAAAGTAATCCTTAAAACTAAATGGGCAAGAACAACACGCAAAAAGACCACAATAAAGGAAACAGTGTGGAAAACTAACCTATTAGAAGACCCTAGCATCAGAAATTTATTTCAATCACGCATAAGACTATATATGCTAAAGGAACCCATCAGCACGAATATTGAATTAGAATGGCAGAAGCTAACCCAACTGATAGAAAGTGTAGCTTTTGAAACCTTAGGGAAAAGGAATAAATATAAGCCAAAAAAGGGACTTAATGTGTGGAATGAAGAATTGAAACGTGCAGTTCAAAGAAAGAAGGAGTCATATCTACAGTGGCTCATGACGAAAACTCCTGAGACATTGGAAGAATATAAAATACAAAGAAGAGAAACAAAAAAAATAGTAAAAGCTGCACACAAGGAAAGCTGGGAAAGATACATTTCTAACATAGAAAGAGATGTACATTGTCGCCAATATACTGCTTACAAAATTATGAAACACCTAAACAGAGAAGAAAAAGACGCAGCAAATTTAGATCTTCTAGATAGAGAAGAATGGATTAAGTTCTGTAAACATCTGTGGACAAAAGAAGAGGGAGAAGATGTAAATGATGAAGAGGAGGAAAATAACAGATGTATATCAGAAATTGATAAAATAGAATTCAATGAACTTCAAGAAGCCTTGCAAAATTGTAAAAACAGAAAAGCTCCTGGCTCAGACAATTTAAATATAGAACTATTTAAATATCTACCAGAAGAAGCCAAAAATAGGCTTCAAGATTTTCTAAATCAATGCTGGCAACAAAAAAGAATACCAATGGAATGGAAGAAAGCAGTAGTAATACCCATTTTTAAAGGAGGACCAAGAACTGACTGCGAAAATTATAGAGGTATAAGTCTTCTGAATACGGCATATAAAATATATGGGAAGATAATAGCAAATAGATTGAGAAACATTGTAGACAGTATATTACTTGAAGAACAAACAGGTTTCCGGAAAGGAAGATCCTGCTCGGATAATATCTTTATATTAAAACAAATAATAGAAAAAAGAAGAGAATACAATCTAAAGACCTACATAGTCTTTATTGATTACAGTAAAGCATTCGATAGTGTACACAGAGGAAAACTATGGAAAATTATGGAAAAAAGAGGAATACCATTGCACTTGATCGAAGTTATAAGAAATATATACCTAGGAACACAGATAAACATAAAACTAAAATCTGGAATTATTGCCCAAGGAAATATTAATAAAGGGGTCAGACAAGGGTGTTGTATTTCACCTATACTTTTTAATCTATATCTAGACAATGCTGTGAGAGAATGGAAACAACAGATCATGAAACTTAATATAGAAGACAATTTTAAAGGAACAAATTTTATTAAAACTTTTATGTTTGCTGACGACCAGATTTTAGTTGCAGATAAAGAAGATAATCTGCAAAGGGCACTATATGAACTATATAAAATAACAAAGCAATATAATCTAAGTATATCTACAAATAAAACCAAATCCATGGCATTCCAAGGCTCACAACCTTTAAGATGTAAATTCATATTAGAAAACAAAATTATTGAACAGGTTAATACCTTTAGATTTCTAGGATGTGACGTATCATATCTCGGCGAAGTTGATATTGTAAGGAAGATAGAAAGATTCAATATGATGTGTGGCACTATCAAAAGAGCGCTCAAAGGAAAGGTCCGTAAAGACACAATGCTAAAGTTTTATAAAGTTATGGCAGTGCCTTGCGGACTTTACGGAAGCGAAAACTGGACTATGAACTCCAGAACACACAGTAGACTTCAAGCAGCCGAGATGAGATTTTTAAGATCAGTCCTGGGAGTAATAAGAATGGACAGATTAAAAAACGAGACCATCCGGAAAAATATAGGAATTTACAACTTAAACGAAAAAATTAAGGAATACAGAGAACAATGGAAAAAACACCTCGAAAGAATGGAAGACGACCGTATTCCAAAGCAAGTGCTTCAGTACATCCCTAAAGGAAGAAGAAGCGTTGGTAGACCCAGGAGAAGATGGTTAGATCAAGGAGGCGCAACGGACCAACCGGTCTAATGCTTGAGGGAGAAGAAGAAGAAGAAGACCTACTACTCGTGAAAACATGATGCAATGAATAAGGGACGCTTGTGTCGCGATTACACCAGATATGCTCATGCGATGTGTTCGTTCATTTGAAGGACGAATCAATAAATGCATTGAGGTTCAGGGCCATCATTTTGAGCACTTACTTTAAATAAATTCTAAGGTATTTGCAGAATCATCTAAAACCAGCACTCCGATAGTGAGAGGCAAGGGGACTCACTGAAAACAAGCACCCTAATAGTGAGAGGCAAGGGAACTCACTGAGAACAAGCACCCTAATAGTGAGAGGCGAGGGGACTCACTGAGAACAAGCACCCCAATAGTGAGAGGCGAGGGGACTCGCTGAAAACAAGCACCCCAATAGTGAGAGGCACTAAAAATAGCACGCCGAAGCGAACAGAAAACTACTACGTCCACAAACTTGTTCCTGGGTTAGGCTAAAAGTAGTTTATTGACTTCCTTAGAAAATACCGATTTTTATTAACCACCTCAGAAATAATCAACCACGCTCAAAAAAACTGAAATTACAGTCGAAAACCTTCGAAAATACAATTTTTGCGATTTCAGAGCCACCTATCACAAATCAGAAAACAGTTTCAGACAAAACTTATGTATTTTTGTACGTAGAATCCGAATCTGAAATAAAAAATGGGGGTTCCTATTTAAGATTTCAATGTTGCCTCCGTCCCACCCGCTGGGGACAGGGGGTGCTGATTTTAGCATAGAATGATTCCCCCTTCAAAACTGTTAAAATTTGGTCTCGGCTCAATTTTTCGTACATCGCGTATTTCTTGTTATTTCAAGTTGTCAAGTTAAATGGGACACCTGTATATTTCCCTCCCGTAAATGTAAGGTAAGTCTAGTAGTCTTAAAAACGAGCGAACGAGTCCTCCTTGAGCCTTATCTATGCTCAGAGTTGTAGCTAGGGCCATAGCGCCATAGACGAATGTTTATCATTGACTAATTTCAGATTTGCTATGTGAACAAACATTTCTCGGAATTATTTGATTGACCCAGTTTACTGAAGTTCAATGCATATTTTTCTTTGAAACTAAAATTACTTTCTTACTTGAACAAGCACTCTGCACGTTAACTCTGCGTATCCTACCCGTAGATGAAATTTGCCACATTCCCAGTAAAATTACCCTAATAAATCGACTTCTATTACGAAACTATAGTGCCAACAAACGATAAAGACCATGCTTATCGCATGGCCTATAACAATATTCCATCGCCACGTCACCGCATATGCAACGCTCGTACATCTAATAAAGCTCAAGAACGGCGAGTTATAAAGATAAAGCTCATTTAACGGAGGAGTTAACATGATGGAGTTCGGCAGTGTAAAGGGAAAACGCGAGGCGTGTTCTGAGGCCGACCGAAAGGCATGTTCACGAAGCGGAGGTGGGCGCGTTCGAAAATAGCGCGCGAGTATCACGAAACTCAAACGACTTTTCGCCCTACTCGCGACCCGTCTACTGTTCGTGCTGCAGCGGAAGCGGTGACGGGCAAGGGAAGTGGGGGCGGCAGCAGCGTGATGGTGGAGGAAAGGGTGGGAGCGTTAAGCAAACGTAGCGGTGCAGCTTGTGGTGATGGATAATAGTAGTAATAGTCATGGTGATAGAGGTGATGGTAGTAGCAGCGGTAGTAATCAAGGGTTATGGTAGCGAGGATCAGGGAGATGGTGGTGAGGATTGTGGTGGTGATGATTGTGGTGGGGGTTAGAGTAAGGGAGGGAGAATAGGCGAATGTGGTGATGTGGCACTGGTGTTGGTAGTGGCAACAATGGTGGTAATGGTGGCGATGAAGGTGATATTACGGCTTATGGTAGCGATAGCATTCATGGTGGTGAGGATGATATTGGTGGTGACAGTGATAGTGACGGTGGAGTAAAGAGAGAAAGCGTTAGGCGAGTGTGGTAGTGAAACTGGTGGTGATGAGGCTAATAATTGTAATGATAACGGTATGTAGTAGCAAAGGTGATGGTGGTCGCGATGATAATTATTTGTTATGGTAGCGATAGTGGTGATGGTGATAGCAGTGATAGTGGACTTGGCAGTGACTAAGGCAGTCGGGGAGGTGGTGTTGGTGGGGAATTAACTATAGTCTTTGAGTAAATATATACTTAGAAAATTAATTAAAATGATTTCGTAGACGTCGTCAGAGTAATGGTTAATTTAAATGATAATATGGTATTGATTGATTTGAATAGTGGAAGAAAGAAAATGCAAAATTGTCTCTTAAGACGAACACAAGAAATAAATATACGCTTTTGAAAATCCACAGAATATTTTTTATATATTTCATTGATCACTTCTAAAATTATTTCCCCTCCTCTAACAAAAGAAACGAATTTGCTCCATAACAATGTCTCAAATTTCTAATGTTTTAAAATCCAAATTGTAAATAAAATTAAGATTTGTCACAGAATCTATATTATATTTATCACTCAAAATCTTGAATAATGTAACGTGTATGCAAACTTGGATTTGCTATAATGTAGTTTTATCTTAGAATTTGTTTCTGTGTTATGAAAAATTGAATAAAAACTAACTGCAAAGACAACTCAGATACAGATTTTGGCTCTTATCCCCCGTGAAGCCCTTCGTGAAGAAATCGTCTTCCTGTCGCGAGAACATGGAGAAACTTTATTTGAATAACGACATTCTCCTCTCAGCTCTAGGAAACTTGTACGTACAGATAGTGAAGCTACATTTACACCCAAAAGCAAAGCGGGCCATCTCAGCATTTGTTCAATTGATCAGGGAAACGGGATCAATTAAGCTGATCGAGATGTGAGTCATTGACCCACAAGCTGAGGTTTAATACTTGTTAAAGACATATTTAGTATTTTTGAGTTAGTAGAAATGGTAACCAATTTAAATATCTTTGTTGAAAACGACGAAACGACAGTGGGGATGAAGGCGGAGTCTGTGAGGGGGTTGCTATAGAGGCAACAACGGTGAATGCCAAATGTAGGAGTGCGGATTGGGCGGTTTGACGTTTCTAAAGCTGTGCAAAAGATTCGCGTTGTCAAAGTTGGCAAGTGTGAGAAAAAGGAAGTAAAAAGGAGTAACAAAGTAAATTTGCTTTCAACGACATCATTATACGTGCTCCGATTATTCCAGGACAAGAAGTTCTATGGACCGTTACAAACCCAGCTGGAACAGGGAGAGTAAATCATGTCAGAATTTTAGCCTTCATAAGAATAAAATAGCAATGTGGTCAAATTTTGCCGTTCTTCACATTATAAAACGCATTTTATTCAATTCATAACTTTGTTGCATGCTATGAATTCATTACTTCTGATTGCCTTTTTTTCAGTGAAAAACGTCTCCTACAATAGGAGGTAGCAATGAAATGAATGAATATGAACTTGTATTATGCTACTTTTATTGTGTTGCTTTGTGGTTTCTATTATGATTTACATTACTAAATGTATCTGAATTAACGATTTAAAATGTTTCAAAACAATATCTAATTATCAATATGAATATTAATGATATTTTGTTGTTCTGTTTTATATTTTTGTGGTTGTCTTTTTTGTGATGAGCTCTGATTAGGTGAATTTCCGGTTTCGTTTCAAAGACGGAAAAAACGATCCATTTTTGTCATATTTGTTTATGAAATAACTGTTGCAAATTAAGAAAACATTTACATACTTTTTCGTTTTATTCAAAAGACAGTTTATGAGATGTGTAATTTTCCTTATGTACCGACGATATCGTCAAGGCGCCCGAGTCACGATGCATTTCCATTTCCTAGATGCGGAGCGCAGTGCAACATGAACGGCTGCCATTCGATATCCTCTTACTTACCACCCTCGTTATCCAGCATACAACAGATGAGTACTGAAAACAACTAATGACGTAATGAAAGTTTTGGAGGATATTAATGTGGTGTTAGTAATACTTGATGTACAGTTCCCAACGTACACTGTTTTCAAACGTTAAAATATCCACGAGCGGCTGAGGTGGCTCAGAGTGTTGGCGCTGCTTCGCCTCTGACCGGGAAGTCCAATGATTTGAGTTAGCGGCTTTCTTGACTCTAGCTAAGTAGTCAGGTAGATTCAACTGCCGTCTGGAGTAGGATTCTATTGACCGGTTGCACTGATCGCTAGTTTTTCCTTGTTTTTCAGTTCAGTGCCAGGTGCACGCCAGAGCAGTACCCTAAATGGGCTATGGACCGTGAATAAGCTTTCCTTTCTCTTCTTTGTTTAATCCTCTCCCCTTACACGCTCTCTCTCTCTCTCTCTCTCTCTCTCTCTCTCTCTCTCTCTCTCTCTCTCTCTCTCTCTCAAGTGTATTACACTACCAGTGGCGTTTTCTTTGTGTGTGCCAGTCGTGTATAAACGCACAACAAAATAAAAAAATCATTTTGTTTCTTTTAACTTATTTAGTACTTATCGGTCTTCCGTTCGATCTGCGACCTTTCTGAAGCTGGCTAGCCACCTATAGCGGACCACAAAAAAGTACATGCCAAAGTTTAGTACTAATTAATTACTCATTAATTATCATAATTTTAAATTATTTACGCTAGCAATTTTTAAAAAAATCGAGGGTCTGCTAGCTTCAACCTGAAGCCACAAAACCAAATACAGCAGAAAATAGACAATTTTAACAAAAATAAATAAATTGATTACATTTTAATTACTCTATTTTGTCATTATTATAAAACGTAATTGTTTAAAAATATGTAAAATATCTACAAAAACTAAATTTATGTAAGAAATTTATGAAAAAAGACACCCATTGATTTAATAACAGGTTGTTTAAATTAATTACGCCGGCCAGTTGTTTTTAAAATCAGCCAACGTTTCGCTCCAACATTGCATTTCACTAACAAATTATTAAAAAATTCGTAAAATTACTTTTTACGGGCAAAACACAGAATTACAACAATTTATTGTTACTACTGTAGTAATTGGCTTTCAATGAAGTGTGGTCCTTATTTAGCAATGGCTATATTAAATTTAAGACAATTTCTGTCGTTTTATTAATAGTATATCTGACAGTTACAATGATTTAACATTATACGTAGTACATAGAAGACGCTCTATTGTAAATTAATTATTTCTATTAAAAACATCCACAAAGAAATAGAAACACATATTAAAATATTTGTATCCAACACCACACGCAAAGAAGTCGAAGACTCGCTGTGACACACTTCCAGCGTCTTTGCCCGGGACCTCCAAGCGATCAGCGTCTGTAGACTGCGTTCCGTAAATGAGAGGAAAGACAGGTAAAGGTTCCTTCCGTCCTGAGATGGCTTAGGAAAGGAAAATCCATTCCGTCCAGGTATGGCATACTGCGTTTAGAGGAGAAAGGAAATTTTTGTTTATAAACGGCATACCACGGTCAGTAGTGGAATATAAAAAATGTACTTATTTAAAAGTATACCTACAATATTATTGTCGATTCACTTGTGTATATTTATGAATACACTCAGTCTTCAAGTAAACATTTCAATAAAAAAAACACAAAGCTCATTTAGATTAAACCGCTCCCTCAACTCTCCTGGTACTAAAGAAACAGCAATATCAAACAATTTAACATAAAACAAGTAGCGTATGGTGGATTTCGATAACTTCCAGGGTTTTAGTGATGTGGTCAAAATTCCAATAAATGTACTTACAAATTGTGAAGTAATGATGCTGCAGCAGTTGTTACTAACCTATATTTGTACAATAATGGAGGTGGGAAATTTTGACATTAACAGAAAAGCTAGTCTTTTCAGAAGAAATGTAATTTTGCCAATGAACATTCTACCTGCAGCCACTTCTCTCCCGTGTAATCCCTCAGCAATACCAGCCGGACACGAAGCGACTCCTTCTCCTCTGGGGGAATGCACTCTCAAGGAGTTTAATTACTGTACACGGAGAAAACTTGATTGTTCTGAGAAGAGGACATGTCCGTGGACACATAAAACCGGGGCCACCTAATCGTTCCGTCGTTTACTGGATTTTACATGGCAAATTTTCAAATTCTTTACCTGCAAAACTGTCAGTAGTTTGCATTTTCATCTTTTGGGCCTCCCTGAGATTTTACAAATATTCTTTGATTACTTTAAATTCACCGTCAAGTGTCTGTCAAATTAGTTTATGGAAGGGAAATGGCTACGTTATTGCACTTTAAATGAGGAGAAGAACGTTTGTAATAGTCATGTTACTTCAGAACATGCTATTGTGTTGCTGTTGATATTTTGTGTTTTTTTTCTTCGTTGGTTAATAATGTCTGAGTTCCGAAGTTTATTACACGTTTTAATTTACATACTGTTACTGATAGGTATGGGACATTACGTTGGTGTACACAAGTTAATGAACGCCTGAAAAAACTGGACGATGAAGAACTGAAAAATGTTCAATAATTTGATGGCATGCTAACAGAAAAAAAAATTATACTAAATATCCCCAAAGTATACAGAAATAATGTTTAAAATAGATAACTTATTCATTACTACAACATGCTGTTTTAACAGCAATATGGCAGTAATTAATTTAAACATATAATTTGAAAAATACATGTAGGTAATAATGACCTCTAATATAAAATTATTCTTTCTCGACAACTAGTTCTGTAAGAATTTGTGACGTATTTCCAAATTTCGAAGTTTAGTTCTTTTACTGAGAGTTTCTTGTCTTATATATGGTACCTTTATAACCTGTGTAAAGGATTGCGCTTCTTTATAAACTATTCCATACAGTTATTATTTCTTGAGCCATTTTTTCAGTAAATATAAAGAAGTAGTAATAAAATATTTGTTGTCATTCTCTGGTTCGCCGGTAAAGTGTAATTTTAAATTTTTTTTTAAATGTTTGCATTATATGTTATGTACTTACGAAACTTTGGCTGATTTAAAACAACTGGCCGGCGTAATAAATTTAAACAAACTGTTATTAAATCAATGGGTGTCTTGTGTAAGAACTAGTGAAGTATTTCTGTATTTCACCAGTTAGTTTATTTACTGTGATTTTTTTTCTAATATATGGTACCTGTATAGCCTGTGTAAAGGTTTGCGCTTCTTTATAAACAATTGCCTACAGTTATTAATTTTGGAGCCATTTATTTAGTAAATATAAAGGGTAGTAACAAAATAATAGATGTATTTCTGTAGTTCGCCGGTAAAAAGTATGATTTTAAGATTTTTTAAATTTTTTGCGCGATATGTTATGTACTTACGAAACATTGGCTGATTTTAAATACATCTGGCCGGCATAATTAATTTAAACAACCTGTTATTAAATCAATGGGTGTCTTGTGCAGGAACTTGTAAAGTATTTCTGAATTTCGCCGGTTAGTTTTTTTAGTGAGAGTTTTTTAGTTTTTATTGACGGTACTTCATATAGCCTGTGTAAAGTTTTGCGCTTCTTTATAAACAATTGCATACAGTTATTAATTCTGGAGCTAATTATTCAATAACTATAAAGAGATAGTAACAATATGGTGTTAGTAATTTTGGAGTTCGCCGGTAAAATGTAGTTTTAAGAATTTTTCATAATATTCTTACATAAATTTTGTTTTTGTAGGTATTTAAATTTTTTTAAACAATTACTTTTTATAATAATGACAAAATAGAGTAATTAAAAAGTAATTAATTTATTTAATCTTGTTACATTTTTCTGATATTTTTGCTGTATTTGGTTTTGTGGATAGCTAGCTTCAGGTTGAAGCTAGCTGACCCTCGATTTTTTAAAAAATGGCTTGCGTAATTAATTTAAAATTATGATAATGAATGAACAATTAATTAGTATTAAACGATGGCATGTAGTTTTTTGTGGTCCGCTATTGGTGGCTAGCTAGCTTCAGAGAGGTCGATCAGCGTCATACATCGGCGCCTCCAAGCAGTGTATGTCCAGCAGCAGTTTGAAAGCGCACCTCAAGCCGTTGGCGAATGTCTCCAACGCCCCCCACCCTCCCACTCAAGGACGAAGCGTGAGACGGCGTTGGATCTCGACCCAACGGCATGCTAGTGAGCGAGTGCCTGTGCTTGTGAAATTCTCCGTTGTGCGTTGCAGCCTTTTGCAATTGTCGAACTCATGAAATTAGTGTTGCTATATTGATATGGATAGTGAAAAACTAGTACAATTTTTAAAAAAATAATTGATTTTCTTTCCTTTAGTTTGAAGAGAAGAAACGAGTAATAGATAATGGGTGGCCATGTCTTAACCTAAAAAGAACAGAATACAGAATTTAATTCTTAAAACAACGGAAGAATAGGACAAAAGTCGAGCATCTATTTATAAATATTTTAAAATGTATTATTCTAATCTTTGTCATACAAACTACAACACTTTCACTATTATTTTGTGACTTTACCAATTCTTCCAATATTATAATTTAAAATAAATCAGGTTTTTGTTCGTATAATTCAAATTTACTCTCATTACGTATGCGAAAAGAGTAGTGTGTTTGTTAACACTTTCCTTCAGTGCATACGCCTTACATCCAGAGTGAGGAGACTCCCCTGTACACTACCATATATGTCGGGATACTAGTCGGAGCTTAGAGTTTGTCTCGGCCGGGTGGTGCCCTGATGACAAACGATACCTAGACGGAAAAAATCATCGCAAGCTGACAAATAAGTCACTACAGTATCTCGTGTTCTAGTGGGAGATGTACATCGTCAACTCCCACAATAGAAAATTCACTATAATTACGGGTACATACCTGCACTGATATGAGCCTAGAAGAAGCAATACGGAAGACAGAGAATCGAGAAAATTGGAAAAAGTAATCTGGAAGCCGTTTAGATCGGTCTCCTAACTTCTGTCTGTGGAGGAACAGGATCAAAGAAGAAGATACTTACGGGACTAATACCAATAGAATTTGACGCGTCGGGAAACCCTAAATAATCAATATCTCCAGCATATCCGGTAGCTGGATACGAAATGGCGACATCGGCAACGCTCAGGACCGCGCTACTTTCTTTATCTCAGGACTCGCGGGAAATGGCGAGCTACCGAACGCCAGCGCTTTCGATCCAGATTACGAACTTTCGACGGCTGGAGTTTATCGTGATGAATGTTTCCTCAGCGGCGCACGCGCGTTCTGTCGTTGCTAATGCCCGCGCTCAGCGCTGATCAAGGGCGCGAGCACCGATTCCCCGGCTCCCCGCAAGCCGCCATGCACGCCGCTCGAGCCCCAGCGTTCCGCTTTGCACGCGAGGGGAAGAAAATGGGAGAAAGGCTGTCCAAAGGAATTCACCGCAGCCGAATGAAATCTTTCCTTCCTTTTCACTTTCCTATCCTCACAAACACACTCTTGCCATTACACACACTACACTTACACTCATCTCTAGAGTCAGGTCGGAAGCTTAGAGTTTATTTCGGCTGAGGGCGGTGCCTCACTTGGGGAAGATACCTGGAAGTGAAATTCCCACAAACCGGTGTGTAGGGAAGTTCCCACCAACCTGGCACCGTTTCTTAATAAGCAGCGGGAAAGAAATGTCCACAACATCACGTGATAAAACATTCACTAAACTAACGGGACTAATGACAATAGGGGTTGATGTGTCTGGAAGCATTGTTCAACCGAAGATGATATCGCATGACGCCAACATTTTAAACCAATTTTATAGTCAAAATCCATGAAACATCACAAAATAGCGATAAGCCCAATTTATTATTCTCTGCGCCACATGTAGATTAAACATGTGGTACTGCGTGTTTAGCTTATACGCGTTATAAACCGAGAAAAACTGAATCAGTTCAAATCTGACAGTTGTTGCGTAACGTTTGAGCATTCTGTTTATTTCCCTCATATGAACAATATGTTGGCTAAACGGAAAAAAATGCAATGGGTTTAACGATTCAGCAGTGGCAGATTTGAGGATTAGAGCCCCCAATCCTTACAAAGTAAAATTTCCTATTTCTCTATATCTGATAAAACGTCTGAAACAATGAAAGAATTTCATAAATAACAGGGATCCTATAAAGAATAGTCTAAACCCTATTGAAAGGTATATTGCAGGTCTCCTCGGAGGAGGTACGTTCAAACAAAATAACTTTCAGTGGCAGACTGACCAAAAAATATATTTTGAATGATTTATTACATCTCTTTTCATATATATTGTTTATTTTATGTATTATGTACTAGTTTTTTGTCTCGAAATTCAATTATTATATTACAAGTCTCAGTTTCAGGTTATTAAATAATCTGTCATTTCCTTTTATATATACCCACATTTGATTATGGAAAAAAGTAACCCAGATTTTATCTCGGTTACTGAATATTAAACGTGATAATCTCAAAGCACGATTTGTGGTTTTAGTGAGATATAATTATAGGGTGGCTATAAAATATCGTACATGATGACAGAAAGGTTTACAACCTGCAAGTATTAATAAAAACCCGTTAGCAGTGAACGACTACAATTATTGGAGCTGAAATCTTACACAAACACAATTTTATTTACCATTTTATCATTGCGCAGGAAAGATATATGTCAGTTTCCAGTTCTTAGCAGCAAACATTTCAAAAGGAATATGACACAAGGAGATGAATGAGGGGAAGAGAAGAACTTTGGCTTCATCCCAATTCGATGAAAAACAGCAACCCGAATCCAAGAGAAAGACAATTGCAGTCGAACGTGGAAGACAAACTGAGGAAATGAAGTTTACCCGTAAGGCAGGCAGTGCTATGGCGTGCTATTAGACCGCACCACAAGTGCAGCAACCTACGATTCTCCCGACGCCACGTCGAGATATAAGCCCGTGCGGGAGTGAGATCGACTAGCAGAAATTACCTCCTGCTCGTTTTCCCTCCCAGTTCCTGAACCCGGCTGTCGTCAGAACACCCGGAGGAAACATTCTCGTAACCCAATCCGCCCCAACTTCTCGCCTTATCTCACCGATCGTAGATAATGATGCGCAGTTCAAAGGTAATTTCAGCCAGTGCTTCGGGGGTTTCCCATAATCAGATGCAAGAGGGGTATAATGAAAGGGCGAGAAATCAAAATGCAATGTGTTCGTCGCTGGAATTCGCATTGTCTGGGAAGATCTTTATGCCACCTCGACATGGCTATTAAATACAATCTCTAGAAGAAAATGTAAGATATTTAATGGTTCTGTTAACTTAAAAATGCACATTACTATTATAACCTATAGAATACGAATATGTAAATAAAATTATGCTATGGTAAAAAATTCAATTACGAAATCACCGACATTAAGTCCACACCTTACATCATGTGAGGTGGGCCTTAGTTTTTATACATTAAAGCGAATACAAACGTTTTCTCCCTAAAAATCTAAGAATTTGTATTAACCTATCTTGCACGATAACATATAATTTCCTAAATAAAACCTTTTAAAATATACAAAAAGGAAATATATTTAATTCAAAATTCGTTATGATTGATTTTAAATTCGTAGTTGACTAACCTGCTCACATTAAAGCATGATGACTCACTGAATCCCAGTCAAGTCAAGAGCAATTCGTAGTTCCACAAATAAGTCGCAGCCTCGGAGGCTAAGGCAATACGTAAGTATCTGAAGTATAGTTGGTGTTGAGTAATGCCATTCGGGCAATAAAAGTCGTTCCTCGCAGGTATGATAGAGTTGCAGCACCTGTAGCGGATCCAAGGGTGAGCCTTGAAGGCCATGCCACCATCCCATGCCAAGATTTTAATAAATAAAAACTAATTTTTATTACACATCAGTTAAACTAAGTTTATCCAAAATAATAAAAAAGTAAACCTTAGCACATCCCAAATATTACTCCCATGACGAGTAAATTTATGCAGCTTTTTTAACTTTCATTTAAAACAATATTAAAAAAATATTTAAGAGTGATCAAATTTAAATTGAACTTATTTGAAATACTTTCTGGGACTCCTCTACGCAGCACTATCTGGCTCTAATGAGAAGTATTCCCAAACTACTCCACACCTTCCGTTTTCTCTAGCAGTCGCATGTGGTAGTGTTCTGAGAATCTAAACTCCCATCACGATGATAAATATACTTACTGTAAGGTATCCGATATCAAAGTCTTGGAGGAAAAAAACTCAACTTAAAGTTGCGCTACCGTGTCGACGCAACCGACTCAAGGGGATGTGCTGGATTACAGCAGCTAGAAGCCGCGGTTGAGTAAGTAGAGGTTGGAACTTCGTGAAAGATGTCAGTAACTAAGTTCGTACTACGTACGTCTCCGACGCAAGTGGAATGAAATACCTTTCGTGAGAAGAGGACTTTCGACTTCGATAATAACTTGTGCTGCTCTTGGAGAGTGAAATAACTATAGTCGTTGAGTAAATATATACTTAGAAAATTAATTAAAATGAGTTCGTAGACATCGTCAGAGTACTGGTTAATTTAAATGATAATATGGTATTGATTGATTTGAATAGTGGAAGAAAGAAAATGCAAAATTGTCTCTTAAGACGAACACTAGAAATAAATATACGCTTTTGAAAATCCATAGAATATACGTATTTCATTGATCACTTCTAAAATTACTTCCCCTCCTCTAACAAAATAAACGAATTTGCTCCATAACAATGTCTCAAATTTCTAATGTTTTAAAATCCAAATTGTAAATAAAATTAAGATTTGTCATAGAATCTATATTAAATTTATCACTCAAAATCTTGAATAATGTAACGTGTATGCAAACTTGGATTTGCTATAATGTAGATTTTTCTTAGAATTTGTATCTGAGTTAGGAAAAATTGAAAAAACCAGAATGAGGTTCAAAAAACGACCCTATCTGCAAACTACAAAAGCAAATAAACTACAAAAATTCCAATTATATTGTCTGATGTGACAGGTAGGTATGAAAATATCTGTGTTTACTACGGGAATAGGGCAAACCACGTAGTATACATGAAAATGAAAATAATAAAAAGTGTATTGTATGCGTTTTTATTAAGTTCCTAACATTTATTGGTGATATCTGGTATAATGATACTTATTGCGCTATTAGATAGCAGGAAAATGTAGACTGTGCCATTTCCGGTGCGAATGAAAGATGTTTGCGTGCTACACGACTCCCGTTTCGTTTTTCTTTTCAGACATGCCACCTATAGAAGTCTGTCAAGTAAGATCCCACTTCCGTAATTGAAAACTCCATTCTCTTCCCGTTTCTAAAGCGAAGCTTCAAAATGTGCTTTTACACGACATTTAGAATTCTATGAGTTGCTCTTGATAATATCAAGAGTACAATTCAGAAGCGTGCACCTCTTTAGGGAAAACACAATGTTCCAACTTTCTCATAAAGAAACAAACGTTGAATATGGGAATATGTCTTCAAAATTACAAATGATTCACAGACTAATTTTGAAATACGCAAAGTTACATTTCTTTCTAGAATATTCTAGAAAGTTATACTTATTTAAATAAAAATTAAATAAAATAAAAATAAACCTCGTCTGGGTTCTCTCGGTGGCATTTATGTACGGTGTTGTATTAAAGAAACCTCGACGAAAAGTATTTAAAATTCGGAAAATATTCTGTAAAATGTAATAGGTTCTCCCTGAACCATTATAAAAAGTAGTCTGCATGGTAATTGTGATATCCCTTAAGCCTACTGAATTGAGATTTGCAGCCACAAATGAATCAAGACACGAATAGATGGACTTTAACTTCCAAATCTGATATATTCGAATATTACAATTACGTATTCAAATAAACTGCCAACCTTAAAAAGGACAACGATTATTCAATTGGTTAAAAATTGATGGTATTAAAGCGTGTTTTAGAAAAATAAAATAGAAACAATAATAAAGAGCACAAACTTTTAATAAAAACTATTATTTTTGCGAGGAAACTTCTAAAAATATCATTTGCGTATTCAAATGTAGTAAAGCGAGTTCACCAATATTTCAAAGTGGCAACTTTCATTCTCAATGTTGAATGTGACGTACGAATTTTCCAGAAAATCAATAATGTATTGAATCGACCACTGATTCTATTATAACAAGTCATTAGCGTAAGTGACTTGCGTACAATCATAATATGTTTTTGGAATTATAAATACAATTTTGCCATTTAAAAAATATTTAGGACATATTGTGCAATCGTGTAAGACTGTGTAAATATTATGCCAGACCCACGAATCCTGAATTCTATGCATCTAATTAGAAGTTATTTACTGATACGAGCAAGAATTATTTATTTTTTTGGTACCAAGAAAGGGATATCACGGTACCTACAGAACAAGTTCTCTTCTCGAAAGAATGCCGTTTATCGCTGCTGCATAACAATGTAGTTTCTATACTACGTACATAATGTGTCAGAAACTAAATATTTGAATTCCATACGTTTCTCGCATATTGTATACGAAGTATAGACACATTGTTAGGCAGTAGCGAGAAACGCCGATTTTTCGAGAGGAAAACTTGTTCTGTAGGTACCTGATATTGAAAAAATAAATAATTCTTGCTCCAGCGCCACCCTTAGTGATACTCAAAGCATCTCACCCTCCACGAGCATATCCTCCACGCTTCCACCCCGTTCTCTTCTGGCACAGGGCGGCGCCACTGATCATACGCAAAGGCGGGCGCGTGCGGCGAGAACACAGGCCGGCGCTGTGTAGGCAATTAAATACGCAGTGTCCGCGACGCACTCAAGTGAATTATGCGCAATCCGCACGCGTGCCGCTGCCCGCAGCAGCCAGTACATTCGTGCGCACTCCAATCCGTTGCACGCGTCTGAACTCAATCGCACCCCCTCCTCCTCCTCCTCATCCGGCCGGGGAGTGGAACGTGATTCCACCGCTCATGTAGAGATGCAGCTGCACAATCAGCGCGGTGAAGGTTTCATCCCGAGAAGAGAAAGCGGGAGCATTAAGACGGACACATGGCACATTCGACGTCAACAAGTGAAATGGAACACGAGTTTGAAAGGACTGTGATGAACAGACATGCGCATAGGAACACTTTACTTCACAACTGACTAATTCTTCGTATTCTTAAACTTAGCAATGTTTTTCATATATGAGATGGTTTTCAGTGCGAATGAAACTCACGTTCATTCTGAAATTGATTTAGTATTGTCGATTAAACTTCCGCCAAGCAGAACGGTAAAAATTAAGGACCATTACGTAAAGTGAGTAAGGCAAAAGGTGTGTCGCATATCGAGTAGGTAGTATTTAGTACAACTGGTCACGGGGGACGGTGGCCAGTTGACCAGAAAGAAGTGACTATACAATCGCAACTTGCAGACAGAAAATAAAATATTAAACTCAATCAAAGGACAAATAATACGAACACTAAAATCAAAATTCAATCGAAGTCCATCATCTATTTACCAAAAACATAGGCAAAATATTCACAAGTGTAGCCTCATGATTTACTGACAATTGATAGTGGTCAGCGTACAGGCAACGCGTTGCAATGCCTTACGATCGAGCATAGTGGCGACGGGAAGTTCGCGGTGTCGATCACACCCAGGTGTCAGAAGGTCTCCGGGTGTCTTATTCATATGTTGAACATCTCGATGTCGTTTCTCCACCTGCGAGTAACAAACGCTAGCCGGAAGGGAAACCGTACGCTGACTTCTCTCATCATTGCAGACAAATGCAGAAGCTGCAGCCTTTACAATGAAACGTTGACCACGCGATTTTTCCTTTCAATTTCTTTACCATTACTATCATCGTCCCTTCATTTCCTCAATCCTGATTGGAGCACTGTGTAGCTGTGTGCTGGTGTGGATTACGTTCTGTCCTTACCTCCCCCTCATAAGGAGTATATGATTGGAGACCTTACGGATCCCGCTACTGACCGTGAATCACATTAGGATCATGAAAAAAATTGCGTAATGAAATTACGTAGCAATCGACACATAATAGTATATTATGCAATTAGTTTATAATGTCCTTTTTTCACGAATAAGAAGATATTACCGAACGAACCACGTTAGGAGTGAGTTCGGTAATTTCTTCTTACGAGTGCAAAAAAGTAACAAAAAAGTAACTAATAACAAAAGCGAGTTGCATACATTACTTTTTTGTATAACAGTATTATAAGAAATCCTTGCGAAGCGAAATTAATTTGGATGTTAAGTTGTATGGCGTCATATCAGTCGCCTTGTACAAACGTGACAAAATATCAGCCACGTGCATTTCATGCTTATGGACAGCGCTGGCGGGAAGAGACGCCGGGCTAAACAATCGCAAACCTAGGGAGCGGAAGGGAAGGGGTGCCGTGTCGTGGGTAGCCACTTGTGAACCCCGTAGACCACTTGCGGCAAACTTGGGTACCCCGTAGACAGGCCAGTGGCGGAAACGCGCCGGCGGAAACAGCGAGTTGACGCAGTTCCGTCAGCCGGCCCAGAAGGTAATATAAACGGACCCCGGACCTAAACTCCTTCTGATTCTTGGGCGCGTCGGTAGGAAGTCGTGTGGGTTGTGCGCGGCGCTGCATTTTAATGCATAGGCTACTGAGGCAGGGAACTGAAGCCGGCGTGCTACGTCCAGATGGGAGGTGCGGCATACTCGCTTGTATGCTCACGTAGGCTACTGGTGCGTCACACACAATAAGATATCTAATTATCAGGCCAGTGGTGGTGGTAACCAGGGAACATTCCTTCTAGTAACGGGTCAATATTGTTTATTGTAATTATTGTACATAGCATTCAGGTGTTGGAGCATTTTTATTCAAATAAATACTTAATATTTACAAACCGTTCACGTCTATGATTTATTGCTCCGGCAAAGACGCCACAGTTGTAATTCGTACTTTTAGCAGTTCTCGAATTCATGTTATGATGTCATGAATGCTCCCTCAGCAACTAATTTGTTTACAAATGGCAATTAGTTTGAAAGTCACGATTCAAACATACTGAATTTGCCCAGAGAAATTGTGGAGAAAGCCAATGCCACCTAGATACTAATATAATGCCTGTCGACTGACGTTGTCACGTCACATGGGTAGTCATCGCGACAAACTAATCTTTCGCCGGCTGCTCACTGTCAGTTAACGTGTACTTACCTTCCTGACTGCCTTAGTAACGATAATTTACAAAAAGGACTTTTCATAGCATTTTATTGTATTTCATTCAATGAACATTTAATTTTTAACTAAAAAGAGATGAACGATTTTAAATTTAAAGTATTGCCACATTTAAAGTGCGTCTCAAGTTGCGCACTAAATGTGGCAACTAAATGATCCTACACGCATAACACCGTTTTCCATATTAGAAAAATTAATTTCTTGGTTATCTTGATGTAACCACTTTTAAAGCACTTCAAGAGGTACACACTGTCAAAAAAAAAAAACGTAATTTGCTGTGGAATCCGCATGGATATTCATAACCCCTTATACTTTTGGAGGATCGGAAAACAATGACACGACTTTTCGGTTCACATGATTGTTGTCAGAAATCACTGCAATCACTTCAAAACCAATCTTTTGAGTCCTTACAATAATGGTTTTGATATAATGGTTTAGCAACTCACCTGTCAATTCTCTGACCGGATATTTATAAACTACATATTTATATGTTAAATCATACTAGTTTCCATGAAAACACAAGCTGTTGATGAATTTTCTTCTTCATTACTGGCAGTTCCGACTATACTTCCTCCTTTATAGACTAAATTTGTCTTCAACCATATTTTATCTATTAAGTGTATTACTCGCGCAACTTTTCTTGAACGATGGATTGAAGAAATGCGGGTAGAGTGGGTGTATTACTTACGTAAACAGCCACTAGATTTTATGAAGCATTGTCAATCTCTGGAGAATCAGTCACGCCTTCGTAACGTTTTCAATAATTTGCGTTCTAACTTTATCAGGAGTTCAAGGTGTCTCCTGTGATAGATCCGTACCTGCTTCGGTCATTTCTTTAGATTTTTGGAGAAAATAACCGATAGAAGTTCTCTTCAAAAGAAAATTGTTTCTACTTCGCGCCAGTGAAGTGTTTAGAATGTTGTCATCAGTGCTCGCTGCGAGCTTTTGCCTTCATCTGTTTATTGTGCCAGAGAGGTGGAAGCAAGTTGCGCGAGTAATACCACAGTCTTGTTCTTTTCATTCAACAAACTCTTCTTTTCTTTCCTATGTACTACAACGCATTCTCTGGACTTTTCTCCACTTACGGGGCCGAAAGCAATTTCAAAGTAGATGTGCACGGCAACTTCACGTAACTTGACCTTGCAACGTTTTTACAATTTGATACAAGTACTCTGTATCAAACTTGCTCTGCTACAAATATGTTCTGTTCGCATAAATTTAGTGCATCGATATTTCTACACCATGAAATGGATAAAACACGGTTTTCATGTAATTCTACACACGACATTAACAGTTCACACTGATTCACACGCAGACCACACTTTTGCCCAAATGTAATGTTATGACTACAAGTAGTGACGGCAGAAGCAATATGGCCGTCTGCCTGATGTTTTAGGTGGCATTGAAGAAGCTGCAAAAGCAGAAAATGCTTTGATACCGAAAAAGGTTTGCAAAATTTATGAGAAAGAGTACTTAAAGTTTAGGAAATGGATGGATGAAAAACATGCAAATTTAGTATGCGAAGTTGTTGTTCTTTCGTATCTGTCGGAGCAAGTTGGTTAAGTTAGTATAATGCACATGCTAGAATAAAGACGTTTGTTAATTTAATGCATGCTTCTTTAAACATTAAGTCCACAGAATGTAAAGCGTCGACACTGTTGCACTTATTCCAATGTAAAGGCAATGCTAAAGATAAAAGACAATATTGATATTGGAACTTTTCATAAAGTAAGATTACTTATGAAACAAGCAAATATGGGATATCAACCTATAAAGGTAATGGTATTTTCCCAACAAGATGTAAACACATTTCTTACAAAATCTGATGATGAAACTTTTCTTTTAATGACGGTATAATAATGACAATGGCAATAATAGTTAAGTTTTATTTATTAACTGGTGTAATGTATTAATAATATGATTTTCAGGTTGTTGCTATTTTTGGCATATTTGGTGCTTGTAGACTTGTCGAATTGTACAATTTCTGTATTAACAATGTGAAAGAGGAAGGTTCTGTTTTGATAGCGAACATTAAAGCGACAAAAATGACAAGTCCAGAATATTTACTATCGTATCCAATAAACTTTTTTGTTTTACATTATGTGCTGCAGTCCAATTGGTATCAATACATTTGGGAAAATAACAAAAAATATTGCAAATTTTTTACAATTACCAAATACAGAAAAGTATTCTGGTCATTCGTTTAGGTGACATCCGCGAAGTTTCTCGCAGAGAATAGTGGTGATATCACTACACCTAAACGTCTTGGAGGATGGCGGTCTAGTACAAGTGTAGCCGATTCATACATCGAAGAATCGGTGAATATCAAGATTCAAAAAGCTAACAAGTTATTGGTTAGCGCAGAAAGCAAAGAAAAAACAAGCACTTTAGATATAGATTGTCACTGACCAATTTATCAAATTGTACAATTAATGTATATGTTCATTATAATTAATTTGATGTTAGATAGATAGATAGACAGATGGATATATAGATAGATAGAGAGAGGGTTGGTAGCACTGATCGTGCCGTGCGAACGCGCTGGATGTGAGGTGCTGCTTCAATCCGGAGATACAAGTAAATTCTGGGCAGGAGCGACCCAAGGTATGTTCTCGCAAATGACTAAAGCTATGCTTAACGTGTGGAAATAAAGGCATGATCCGGGATGATTGCTTAATCACTCAGACAGCACATAATATTTTCCTTGTCATCCACCCTCTTGTGCCGCCATTGAAGAGCGCGACCTTGAAGCGCCCTTCAAATCGGCAGCGCTGTGCGGGCGTGGGTGGAAACTAGACTCACAACTAGCGCTCCCTAGCAGTGGCTGACCAACAACTGCAACCTCAGCGCCCCCCTGGCGTTGCGGCTGCCACACTGTAGACACTAGCGGCCCAAGGGAGTGGATGACCTACCATCCATGGCGGAAATGGCTGATAGCTCTAAGGTGACCGCGATTCGGCGTGAAGGAAATAGTCGAGAAGACCAAGGGACCTCGAGCCTTTTGGCCAGCCCACTGAACGCCCAAGTTAATGAAAATGCCGGGGAGGAATGCCCAGCCATAAGAACCCTCAGTCAACAGACTGACCTTCTTAGAGACATGGAGGAAACAATCTCCGAAATAGGTAAAAGACTTGCGTTCATGCATTCTATCGTTGCCGACGCGCGCAATATCCATAAGCCCGTGAAAGCGGCACTAAATGAGGCCATGGCACTATTCGAAATACTGACGGAGAAGAGCAGTGCGATTATAGAAACGGGATCAGTTCGAGAAATAGTGTGCAACACGCACATAGGCAAGAAAATAGAAGAAACTGTGCCTAAAAAGAAAAGTAAGCATGGCCAAAGGAAAAAAAAAGTCACCTCGAGAGGACGGCCAGAGAAGGGAACCTTCCGAATCCCGCACAAGGGAAATAGATGAACCCAGTGCACACGGAACAAGCGAAGAAGATGAACATCTCCCTCTGGGAAGCGAGCAAGAAGAAGGCTGGCAAGAAGTCAGAAGGAAACAAAAAAAGAAGAAAAAAGAAAGTAAAAATGACGCCATCAAAGTGGCAGCTAAAGTGGGTACGTCATACGTTGACATCTTTAAAGAAATCAGCGCAAAGATGAAACCCAAAGAGGGTGGGGCTGACTTTAAGATGGTGAGGAAAACAAAGAAAGGCGAATACCTATTCGTCCTTCAAGAACAAGGAAAAACCGAAGAATTCCACCATATATTCAAAGAAACCCTGGAAGGAAAAGCGCATGTAGCGGTCCTAACTAAGCAGTCGACCATCGTCGTTAGAGACGTAATGGAGTTCTCCACCGAAGATGACGTGAGGGAAGCCATCCGAAAAGAAGCAGGAATACCAGATCTGGAGATGGCCTGCTACCTAAGAAAAGGGTACGCCGGCCTACAATCGGCAATAGACAAATTGCCGCAGAACTTGGCCGCAGCTCTTCTCCAGAAAAAGAAAATAGCAGTAGATATGGTATACTGCAGTATCACTGTGCGGAAGGAGGTGATCAGATGCTACAGGTGTCACGCATATGGCCATATCACCAAACGGTGCAGCGGCCCCGACAGGAGAAAGCTCTGCTGGAACTGTGGAGGTGACCACCAAAGAAAAGACTGTACTACGGAGACAGCCTGTCTACCTGCAAGGACAGCAATGTCAACAACCAACATCGCCCGGGCAGTAAATTTTGCACGTCGTTTCATAATGCGCTAACTAAGCAAAAGAGACAATGGAGCTAAAATTTCTGCAAATAAACCCAGGGAAAGGCAGGCAGGCACAAGACCTACTCCTGCAAACGGTTCAAGAAAAAAGAATCGATATAGCCATAATATCGGAACAATACAGGAAGCCAGTCTCAGGAACATGGTACCAGGATCTATCAGGCAAATCAGCTCTCTACGTCGCCAACCCAGATCTGAAAATTCGAAGGGTGGAAGAAAAGAACAAGGGCTTCGTATGGATCGAAGTAGGGTCCCTTCGAATTTATAGCTGCTACTTCTCACCGAATGACCCCTTTCATACATTCGAAACAGAAGTGCACAACCTAGAAGATGACATTCGTACCGCTACTGGAGAAGTCTTAATAGCCGGGGACTTCAACGCGAAATCTTCGGAGTGGGAGTCATCAAGAAGCGACAGAAGAGGGTCTCTTGTCACAGACATGGTAACTAGGAGAAACCTCGTGGTGCTGAACAACGGAGGAGTAGCAACCTACGAGAGATACAACTCGAGATCAGTCATAGACCTGACTCTGTCCTCTAGGAAAACTGCGGGACAAATACACGACTGGACTGTTCTGGAAGACGTCTCTCTCAGTGACCATAATTATATAGAGTTCGGCATACAAAATAAAACGCAGAGAATTAAAGTACGGGAAAAGAAGCTGAAACCCTCATGGAACGTGAAAAAACTAGACCAGAAAGCTCTAGAAGAGTTCCTGAAGGAACAAGCGACCCTGGGCGAATTAAACTGGACAGAAGGTCCAGGAAACAAACTACTGGGTCTAACGATTAATACAGTCAAGGAGGCGTGCAACCGGTCTATGCCAAAGAGGTCAAATACCAACCCCACTCGGAAACCAATGTACTGGTGGACGGACGAAATCTCAGAACTGAGAGAAAAATGTAAAACAACGAGACGTCAGTACACGCGCTCCAAAGGATCGCAGACATTAGAGAGGAGCTTCGACAATGCAGACAGGAACTAAAACACGCCATCAACAATAGTAAAAACCTCTGCTGGACGGAGCTATTAAAGGAAATAGACAACGACCCGTGGGGCAAACCGTACCAAATTGTGACAAAAAAACTAAATTGCAGGCGGAAATCACCCGGATTGGTTGATCCTACATGGGTAATCCAAATCATAAAGAATTTGTTTCCATCGCATCAGAAACCATCGATTGAACAATACCAGCCCTGTAAAATTACAGAAGACCAAATGTTTTCCCCAGAAGAGCTACAGAAAGTATGCAGTACTCTTAAGAACAAAAAGGCCCCAGGACTCGACGGGGTACACAATGAAATCCTGAAGACAGTGGCAAAGGTCCATCCCCAACTTCTTCTGAGAGCTTATAATAGATGCTTGAAGGAAAACATTTTTCCGAGTGTATGGAAAAAGCAGAAACTTGCTCTCTTCTTAAAAGGCAGCAAACCACAACACGAGCCCACATCTTACAGACCAATCTGTCTACTAGACACGATGGGAAAGGTATTTGAGGGCCTGATTCTGCAAAGACTACAGACATGGCTACAGGAAACACACGGTCTGTCGGAAATGCAATATGGCTTCCGAAAATGTAGATCGACAGTCGACGCTATCAAAACAGTCGTAGAAAAGGCAAGAGAAGCCAAAGACGGAGCAAAAAAGAATTTTGTGCCCTCGTAACGCTCGATATCAGGAACGCCTTTAACTCGGCCAAATGGGAGGAGATTATCAAGGCTCTGATAGAGAAGAACACCCCAGAGTATCTCACCAGTATGATACGGAGCTACCTAAGCGACCGAAAGACAATTTACGAAGGTGAAGGAGAACCTATTGAAATTGAGATGACCTGTGGTGTCCCACAAGGTTCAAAACTTTGTCCTGTCTTATGGAACATTATGTACGACAGTTTACTGGGCATAAAACTCCCGCAAAATGTATCAATAGTAGGCTTCGCAGACGATGCAATAATAGTGGCAACGGCGGAAACATCGGCACTACTAGAGGTCATCGTAAACGACACCCTGAGAAGAGTGATGAAATGGCTGACGTCCAAAGGGCTGGAAGTGGCAGCCCATAAAACCGAAGCATTGCTTATCACCGAAAGACGATCCTACTCCAACCCAACATTCCTAATAGGCAAGGAAAAAATACAATGTGGCAAGAGCCTTCGCTACCTAGGAATGGAAATTGACAGGAAGCTAAGTTTTGGACCACACATTAGTGAGACGACGGAAAAAGCCCTAAAAATAGCAGCAACGCTCTCCAGATTGATGCCGAACACCAGGGGCCCCAGCGACAAGACGAGACGAATTTTAATGAGTGTGATGCACTCAAAAATGCTCTATGCAGCACCGATCTGGGCAGAAGCTCTTCAAAACAATAATCTGAGAAGGAAAATGCAGTCTGTCCAGAGGAAAGGAGCTCTACGCATAACATCGGCGTATAGAACTCTATCCGGAAGTGCTGTTCTTCTGCTGGCGAACGTCCCTCCTATTGACCTGCTTGCTCTAGAAAGGAAAGAAGTTTACAACTACTCCCATGAGCAAGAAGGAAACGGAAGGCGAACGCAACAAGATAAGGATAGCGCAATTAAAAAAGCGAAAGAAGACGTGATGCACCGCTGGCAGAAACGTTGGGACAGAGAGGAGACCGGCAGATGGACTCATAGGCTCATCCCGAATATATCCAAATGGATAAGCCGCAAATACGGGTCCGTGACATACCACTTAACTCAGGCATTCACAGGGCATGGATGTTTTAAGGCATACCTTAAAAGACTCAGCAAGACAGAAGACGCGGTATGCTTCTACTGCAGCCATGAAGTGGACGACGCCGAACATACGCTGTTCCATTGCCCGAGATGGGACACGCTAAGGCATCGCATGATATGGGAGGTCGGGTGTAATGTCTTACCAGAAAACATGGTCACACTTATGATCTGTAACAAGGCGAAGTGGACAGCAATAGAGAAATATATCACCGCCATTCTCAAGAAGAAGGAAGAAGACGAAAGAAACCAGTCATAGCTGAACCTGAATAACACCTCGAAGTAATAGAGCTGACACCATCCTGAAGTAATGCATAACTGCGGTTCCGGGATGGATAACGCCAGGATCACAAAGGGTTTGTGGTTTTAGTGGGTAAAAATCTCACACTGTTGAGGAGTGCGGGCTCCTCTTCGTCTTTTGAAGATTTCCATAGTTCCCCTCGTTAAAAAAAAATAGTTTGATAGATGGATAGATTTATTAACGTTCGCTTTGAGCTAATGCTCGGTGGCAAATATGATAACAATTAGAATTATAATTACAAAACATTTTCAACATTTACAATTAGGTTTACTATTAGGGTTAGGGGTCGATATCATACTTCCAATTTATTTCTAGCTAACTCTAAGTTCACTTCTAGTTTACATAACACTTCACTACACTACACTTCACTTCACTTCACTGTATAAGGGACATGACGATAATAATTATAACAATAACAATATAAGAAATAATAATAACTTAAGAATTTCCCCAAAGCTAATGACAGTGTTAACAATGATGATAAATTAGTCAGTAATAATATTATAATAATAATAATTATAATAATTATAAAAGTAATAACAATAATAATAATAATAATAATAAAGATAAATGTCTCAGTCAGTATGTCAGTATTATTTGAGATGATCTAGATGGAATGAAGCATATTTTTAAATTTGGCTACATTAGGAGGAAGAGCCTCTAGTGCTTCTGCAGGTAGTTTGTTCCAATCTACTATAGTGCGATTCACAAAGGGGAACTTGCCTACATCAGTTCTTTGTTTTCTACATCGTATTTTCAAAGGATGATCTCCTCTGCTTTTATAATCTGATTTCTGTAATCTTTACCGATATCTTCCCATGCTGTGACCCCTCTGTATGTCTTGTACATTACGCATAAACGCGCCCGTTCCCTTCTCTTAGATAAGGACTCCCATTCTTCTCGTTCGTCACCAACGCATCCGTGATTTACAAACATTGAGGCCCGTTTTTGAGTTTTATCTAACGCCTCGATTTGCCCTTTTCTGTACGGGTCCCAGCATGCCGCTCCGTAGTCTAAAATTGGACGAACAAATGCAGTGTATGCTAGGGATCGGGCATTTGGACTACTATTTTTTAGAATACGCATTACAAAGTGCAGCGCTCTCCAGGATTTTTTGACCGTATTTTGAATATGATCCGACCATCCTAAGTCGCTTCGCAGGACCAAACCCAAATACTTACAGTTTTTTACACGTGGTATAACGTTAGTTCCTAATTCATAACTGGAGCGTACGTTTGAGCGAGACTTGGTAAAGCAAATGAATTTACTCTTTTCCGGATTTAATTCCATCTTATTTCTGCACGCCCAGTTCCATAAACAGTTAAGATCGTTCTGTAAAACATTTTCGTCCCCAGACGAGCCAATACTCTTATATATTATGCAATCGTCGGCGAAAAGTCTAACTTTTGATTTTAATCCAGTTGCAATGTCATTAATGAACGCTAAGAATAGCAAATGCCCTAACACACTCCCCTGGGGGACCCCCGAGGTTACATCGGCTTTCGATGAATATTTACCATATCTCCTGTTCTGACTGTTTGAGCTTATTGAAGATATTCTTTTATCCACAAGGTTATTCGATGATCTATTCCCGTTTCTGACAATTTGGCAATTAAAAGGCCATGCGGAACAAGATCAAATGCCTTAGAAAATTCTAATATTATTGCGTCGACCCTACTCCCTTCGTCTAATGAATCTGCTATGTCCTGACAAAAAGCAATTGTCTGGCTGTCGCACGAATACCTAGGACGAAAACCGAGTTGGTTTTGAAAAAGCCAATCAGTTTTATTCCAAACTCGTCTAATATACTCCGCGATTATGTGTTCCATCTGTTTGCATACGACTGATGTCAAACTTATAGGCCTGTAATTGTTAACAATCCTTCTGTCTCCTCCCTTGTGAATCGGCACTATGACTGCCTCTTTCCAATTTTGAGGAATCATGTTATTATTTACAGTAACCTCCATTAACCGCGCATGGTACGGAATCATGGCTTCCCCTCCCAGTTTTAGTATTTCTCCTGGTATTCCATCAGGGCCTACTGATTTATTTCTCCTAATTTTTGCAATTCGGTTTCTAATAATTCCTCCATCGATTCGAAAGGTTTCTATTACGGGTGTTGTTTCATTTACTAGGTTTTGATCCTTCGACTTGAAAACAGATGTGTAGTGTCTGTTTAAACAAGCCACATGTTTATGTTGTTCTTGTTATATTACCAAATAAAAACAAAATATAATTTTAAAGGAGTAATAAATTAATAAATCGGTTTTTAAAAGTAAGTTTTTTCATGACGTATTTGATTTTACTGCGAACACTGCAATCTATTTACATTGTACCACTGCCAATATATAGCGGCCATGATTATTACGTCAGTGATGGCTCGTATTTCGTACAGAAATAGCAATGACGTAATGATTCGAGCAATAATATGCCATATTATGAACGATTGTGTTAATTGAAAAGGGTTGTTTATAATGCTGATATACATAAAAATTAAGTTGTTGCGATACTGACCATGTTTACATTCAACAATTAAAATGTTTATGTTAAATGTTAATTAGTATATATACAGACTTTTACATTTAGTATCCACCAGAACCTAAAGAAATTACAATTTCGTGAAAATTCGTCTTATGATAATGCCGCCCAGGTTTGAATGATAATTCGTTCGTCATATTTTCAATCTTCAACAATAATACTTAGCTCATTTTTCACTACTTCTGTCATGACAATTCATTTATAACATTGACTAACATCTCCACTGTTTGTAGGGGTATAATGAATATTCATAATTTTGATGAGTCTGACAAATATTGAAAATTCGTTAGACTTTTTAGACTTCGTATTCTTAATATTCGTTGACTGAATTAGAAGGTAATTTAGTCTTTATGTAATAATAATAATTCAAACGTCATATTATAATACCCTTAATTTCCTCAAAAATATTTCATTATTAGAATATCTTCTTAACTTAGAATCATTGAAATGCTTCTACCGAACTCGAATACCTTCCTTTCTGAAAATACATACGTCGTATTACTATGCCATTTAGATTTACAATCCACAACGATCGTCAAAAGTGTTAAAATAACCCGCAATTTTTGTGACATGCTATATGTGTGCACAGCCTAAAACAAGAATAGGAAACAATTACATATCTGAGCTCCCGTTTCCATTGAGCATTTTTATATTTCTTTACGTCATTTTACTAGTAAATAAAAAACAACGTATACCATTCAGAATTTTAATTATCACTTAAGTGATTAAGTGATAATAACAAATAAAATAATTAATAATAACAAATAAAACAATTAACAAATAAAAAATGAACTATTTACAGTTCAAATATAGTATGTCGTATAAAAATTCCGTAATTTACTGATTGACAAATTAAATGATTGTGAAGTTTGTTGGAGTTATTGTGATTATTACATTTTTTACATTGTTGTTACATGTGCATAGTGGCCGCTAATGACCTCATCTGTTTCTAATGCGACCAAATTATTTTTTTTTAAATCCCTAATTATTAGTTTAAAAAAGAAGTAAGGGATTGACGATATGTACGTAAAGAAAATGTTTCATCACGTACGGCTACGGAGCTCCTTATAAAGCTTTCAAGTGTGCCACGGTCTCCCTGCCCTCCCAATGTGCTGCACATATACGAACATGATGTCCCCCAATGTGGGCGTGGCGGGGGCGGGGCGACGTCCGCCGTGTCGGCGCTGGCTGTAGCGGCTTAGCGCGGATCCACTGCCCGTCGCCGGATCCCGCGCAATGCACCGTCGCGTCGCCCGCCTGCCTGCCACCGCTGCCTGCTGCGGCCGCGATAAGCCTGCACTTTGTCACCCCTCGTTACGAGCTCCCGCGCGCGCCAGGAAGCGCTTCGCAGTTCTGCGCCGCGCTCTGCACTGCTGCTTGCGTTGCGTCGCGTTAGGCTGCGCGCGGTTGGCAGCGCGGGCGCGAAACCAACGAAGAGGGCTCAGCCTTTGCGAAATTTCTGGGCGGGAACGGGTGAGAGGAGGAAAGGGTTCAGAAAGTCTGAGAGAATATGAGAAATATATAGAATGGTGGGTAAATAGATGGATAGATTGATTACGCCGTGTTTTCGGGCGTGTTAACAGATACCATTATTAGTCCCGTAACTATAGTGCACAATTTGATCGTGGAAGGTGAAGATGATTTTCCCCGGGCTAGATGATGAGATCCGTGGTTGACCTAAACGTTGTCTTGCGGAATTTTTCCCAATCATCTCCCCTGCATCGAGACACCACCCCAGCCGGGCCTAGGTTTCAAGTTACAAATTGGGTTCCTGACATGTAATGGAGCGCAATGTAAGTGTGTGTTTAGGTAAGGGGTGAGGATAGAAAAAGTAAGAGGATGGAAAGATTGCACGCGGTTGGTGGCCCATTCTTTAGGATACTGCTCCGCCTTTCACCGAGTGTGAATTGAAGAAACCACGAAAAACAGCGAAAAATTATTCTCTAAACAATTCGACCTGGCTAGATAGATAGTGTATTACCGGTAAGACTTTTCGGCCAGAGACACTGCAGTAACATCCATGGATGCCCTGAGGCATCTCAGCTGGTCTTGTGGGTAATAGATTATCCTCTACTCTTTATAATCTTTGATATATGTGTGAGAAATATTTTTCCCCACTACGCAACAATTATTTTCGAGTTTCTTTCCACAGGAGGAGCAAAATTTGAAACGGGGGGCTGTTGAAAACGCCGTTCATCGACAACGCTACAGGACCTTCTAGCTTTGAAAAGGTTCTCATAACAAAATTGTCTGCAGTATTTCAATAGTAGAGATAGTACTGCGGCTCTCACAAACATGCAATTTCAAGAAACGAGGTTTCAAAAGAAAGAGACTTCCATACATATATGACCAATTCCACTGTCGCTTTTCAAATATCAATATTAATTGAACACGTGTCTAAATATAAAAGATATCTTATTACATGGCTAGCTACTCCTTTTGGCCAAAAGGAGTGTAGCGAAATGTGTGTGGTCAGACGAAAGAGCAAGCCTGAGACTTGCTACTTAAAATACAGCGTCACTGAATTCACTTGAATTAAATTAGCTAGAAACAAACGTAATTCCGTATCACAATATCCACTTAACGGTCTGTTTCTTGACATCTATCGTGTGTAACTCAAAATCAGTGCTTGATGCATCCTGGGGCCTTACAAAATTGATGTCGGGAACTAGAGGTTTGTTCCTTAAGCCGTGATCTACAACTTGAAGTCTATTGAGAGCTTTTATTTATTAGAGCACGGCTCTTCTGAATATCTCCAGTCTGGAGGCGAACGTGATGTATTGAATTGAATCGAACTGAATTAAAAATGTTTCTTTATCATATTTTCTCTTCATTTGGATGCGGTGGAAATAAGGAATGAGATCGGTTTCTTAATATGAGAATTCTCGAACAGGTGTACAGTTCTCTTCGTATCTAAGATGTTCCACGCTTCAATTTTCCCAAGAACATCGGGCTGTAACTCTGATTTTCACTACACAGAGTACAATTATATAGTGTGCAACGGATAGAAGTACTTTGTTAAGTGCTTTTCTGCTTAGGAGTACCTATAAAAGGCTACTACAAACACAAGTATTCTGTGCAAGAATAATCTGCATAGAAGTACTGTGAATAGGAATAATATGTATAGGAGTACTCTATATAGAAGTACTTTACATTGAAACTGACTCCCCACTTTCTATTATTGTTTGGAGGATTCATAACTGTGATCTGTTCTCAATCATCAGTAAAAAAGTGTGGAAAATATATATTTCTTTAAGGATCGTGGATCTTTCTTTGTACTATTAGAGAGAGAAGTTTTTATCCAGAAAATTTCCAAACTTAGATACATTTATTGCAACAAAAAAACAACAACAAAAATTGCCCTTTGTACAATAACAAAAATCACTTCACACATGTCTCTTCTCTCTTCTAAAAGAAAACAACGAAATTTAATAAATTCATTTAAAATTATACTGTCTTTGTAACACTTTGACCATGATCAAAGCACAGTTCAAATTCACAGTACAGAATCACAAGTAAGATCAAAGCACAGAAAGCACAAGTTAATCAAGCACAGTTTGCAAAGTTCTTGCCAAGGTTACAAACATTGATGTGAATAACATCAATGGAAGGTAAAATAAATTTACCCTGTCACCTAAATTAATATTAGTATTTCATGTAAAATTACACAATATTCCCCTTCAAAATAGTCGAATATATTACTCAACCAAAAAAACTAAAAGCAGTACAATCTCTCTCTTCAAAAACGACGTGAAACCTTTACAGCACAAAGAAATCTCAAATTTATGCTCTCTGGCATGTTTTTTTTGTCTGAACTGAATATGGTATCACACCCAATTATAGTCTCATTAGTATACCATTTCGATTAGAAAAATGATTAAATTTACTTCCTCCACCCACAAGCACATAATGAAGTTTCATTCCCTCCAAATATCTATTCACACCCCGAATGTTCATAGAAACTTTTTAGTAGTGCCGTATTTTCAGCATTTCATTTACGCCCTATTCAATCCACTCGGGCAATGTTATTACTAAATAGTCGTTCGAGGGAGTACTTATCGTGATCTTGGGAATCGGAGTCGTCCTTCTCCGTGATGTCGGGTCGAATTAGGGCCTCTCCAGGCCCACGTGTGGCGGCCGTCGCGTCGCAAAAGTGGCCGTTTCAAAGCAGGAGCCCTGATACAATGCTTGTGGCTGCACAACCACGATTCAATCACCATAACGTTCTTTAGCTCCTGAGTGCACGTCTACGACTAGCTTTCGCTAATCTTCCCTACGTACCATCTCCTCTGGCGTTCAACTCCTTTTCACTCGCTCCCACCACCTCTCTCTCGCTTCGGTTGGCACGGACACCCCAATTCAAAACGTCTCAGAACGCCTACCTATATTAATAATGTCTTTATTAATGGCGAGGCTCATGCCATATATCCTGCTCTTCCGCCTAACCACTGAATTTACATACATATAGAGTAGTAAAATTTTAAGAGGGGAGGACGAGCTGTACATTTACGTCTGGGAGAACAAATCTAGGGACCATCCCGGCATACGCCTTAAGCGATTGAGTAAACCCAGAAAAACCTAAATCAGGATAGCTGCTTAGGGCCGAACATTAATAGTACTGAGTAAGTTGTACTGAATGTTACTGTTGTAATGAAAGGGAAGTTTCGTGAAAGAGAAAAGAAAAGACAGGGGAAGGGGTCAAAAAGTAAAAATGGTAAAATTTATGAGGGAGACTGAAGAGAAAAGAAGCGAAGAAAAGGACGAAGAAGAAGTAGGCAAAAAAAAGTGAAGTTATTTGAGAAACGTTACAGAAAGCTACCTTTGGTTTACAGTACTTTACATAAATATACAATAATTTTTACACCAGAGAAGCACAATACACTATAAGCAAATAACAACAGTAATTTTAAACGCAATACACGCAGTATTAAGGAACAATACAAAGAGTCCTGGTATCTTAACATCAATTTTGTTTATGCCAATATATTGTAATAAATATCATGATGATAGTACAAAGATAGCTACAAGTATATTTTATCTGTAACGTCACTAATAATTTTGTGTATATTATTAACAATTTCATAAGGGTACACAGAAAAATAGTAATGCCAATAATTTGGGTGTGAGAGGGAATGGAAGATGAGGATAGAGCAATGTGGTATAGGATAGAATATTGAAAATAGAGAGGGGGAAAATAGAGGGTGTTCAGCGGGGGCGGTGACCGGGCGCTTGGAAGTGAGAAGAAGATGTTAACGCCTTTCTTTATGTCGTTATTCCTTACACAAGTATATTTTACTTGTACAAGTATATTTTATCTGGAACGTCATTAATATTTTTGTCTATTTTATTAATATCATTAGGGTACACAGAAAAATAATAATGCTCATAATTTAGGTGTGAGAGGGAATGGAAGATGAGGATAGAGCAATGAGGTATGGGGTAGAATATTGAGAATAAAGAGGGGGAAATAGAGGGTGTTTAACGGGGGCGGTGACCGGGCGCTTGGAAGTGGGAGAAGTCTGGAGATTGAAGAAGACGTTAACGCCGTTCTATATGTCGTTATTCCTTACCCATGTGGTTAATTCAGCTTTGAATTTACCGAAAGTATTAGAATGTTTTAGTCTCTCTGGTAATTTATTCCAGGCTCGGATAGCTGTAATGGTGAATGATTTACTGAATGAAGTCGTGTTGTGACGTGGTACACAAAGCAGAGCTGATTCACGAGCTCGATTTAGTTTCAGAGGATTAAATTTACTTATGAGGCGTGTTGGAGGAGAACCGGTTAAAACTTTATAAAGAAGAAGTATAGGGTGGAGGAACCGTCTAGAGTAAGCATATGCATTCTGTCAAAACATTCCGATACATGATCGTATTTTCGTAGATCAAAAATAAAACGTACGCATGCATGCGTTCTGGGCTACTTGAAGTTTACGTTGTAATTTGAATGTCATGTTGGTCAGAAGAAAGTCGCAATAGTCGAAATGTGGCATGATAAGTGATTTGATGAGAGTCTCACTGTGCTACCTGGTAAAAGTGCTCGCAGGCGTTTCAGTGAATGCATTGAAGCAAATACTTTACGGCAGGCTGAATCTATTTGCGAGTTCCAGCTGAGAGTGTTGTCGATAACTACACTTAGGTTCTTGACTTCAGACCACCAAGGTAGAATGATGTCATTTATATAAATATTAGGCAAAGGAGAAGAAGAGATTTTATTCATAGTGCAACGGTTGCAATATAGGAGTTCACGGTACGGCAGTACTCTGCATTGGCGTACATTGTGTTGAAATAGTTTGCATTAGAGTATACTGCGTTGGAATATTCTCTATAAGAGGACTTTGTATAAGCGTAGTAGTAGCAGAGTAAATACAGAGTAAACAGAGAGCACTATCATCAAAATTTGAACGAAACAAAACGAGTACATCGTCGAAAAGATACTAACTTTTATTTCGAGATGTGATCGTCCATACAACATCTCAAATTTGAAAATCTCGAAAGTGTTTTGAACTGAAAAGGAATCTTTACCTATCAGTGTGAACAAAATGCCATACGATTATAATTTATCGACCTCATTATCAGTAGCAAATAGAGAACTAAGATTTGAAGGCAACGTGGCCGTCAAACGTTCGAGCGGAAATCACGGGCACAATAACCACATTAATTTTACGATTGATCAAGCACATCTCTTCGGCGATGAAATGCATTTTCGAAACATGGAACTACTTAATAAAAAGAATGAAGTAATTTAGCGAATATTATTTTGCAATTTTGTTAAGATTAAATGAGTTGTTCCGAACATTATGTTTCATACATTTCCATAATTGAATGACAAATTAGGGTTCCAAAACAGCACATTCTCGCATCATTTATAACTTTTTATACTTTTGCAAATTCAGAGAGTTCATAAAAAATTAGACTTATGCCGTTTGAAGTGTCTCTCTTCTTTCCACGAAAACAAAATTGGAGCGGTTTTTACGAAAATGTACATTTTTTTAACATTGATAAGGAATTAGGAAAAAATTACTTTTTTATTTTAAGAAATTTGTGTGACCTTCGTTGTATATTTTTCAAAATTTTAAAAAAATAATAGTTTAAAAATTTCCTTCATTTCACGCAAAATTAGGCGAACACTACTCATAAAACTCTTTCGTAAAATTGCACATGACCTTATTTCAAGATCCATCTTTGAAAATCAGATTAGACACAGAAGAAAATCTTTATCTTCAATATTCTAGTTGAAAGAAGACGCCAAAAAAAGTTGAACTTTTGCAATATTCAGAAATGTGTATATTTTAGTAAAAATGAGATCCCCAAATTTTTTATGCTATCAGAGAAGAAAATTTAATAAAATGATTTGGAGCTTTTTTGAAAAAAAATTGAAAATGATGTTGAACCTGCGTGTAAAGTACCCCCTAAAAATCAAAACATCCTTTTCAAACTCGAAGGGAGTCGAGTTCGTTTATATTGATCGGGAAATATCAAATTTTAAGAAAATCATGTGAACGGCTTGGGCGCCACCGTCGACCACAGACAGTCCGAGTGACAAACGTTTTGCCGTCAAATGATTTCTCGATTTCAAAGACCCATAAGACTAGACAACGAGTATATTTATCGTTACTATAGACCGCAATAAGATTTTTTGGGTCAAAATAACTGATTCCCAGTGCAATACTTTCTCTTCTGGCGAAGTAAAGCGAGAAAGTACATTCTTTTCTATTTTTTCATTATCTCTATTACGGATTTATTATTTACACCACGAAGCAAAGTATGAATGAATTTATATTTTTTGCAACATATCTTTCCTTCTTTCTTTAATTGAATCTAAACTAAAATACAAATTAAATCTATACGAAATATAAATCAAAATATGTACATTTCGATACTGAAATAAATAAATTTTAAAAAAATATATGTGAGCCCTGAAATATTTTTATACACTATCATTGCAAGAGGAATATTTGGTGCACTAAATTGTGTATATAATGGCATTTGCTGACAGAAAGGCACTGCTTTTATGGCATGAATAATGACATTATCGCTGTCGCATTCATCACTTCTACGTGGAATGTTACACATGAAAACGACAATAACCTGTGAATAATAACTAACAATTCACAGTTTGAAAAAAGTCATTATTTTTATAAAAGAGACAAATTACACCATAGCAATAGATCTCATTTTTCAGCAAAACATTGCTGGTAACCGTGATCATTACAGAGGACATTATTTCAAACCATTATTCTCACTGCCCCTACTCTAATGTCATTGAACCAAATTGAATTCCAATAATTTTCAAATATAATTCTTTCATTCAATATAAGTGACAAGTATGAGCACTTTGCAGATTTGGCAGAATTTCAAGCTCATTCAGATGAATTCGCAATAAACATCACTTTCATTTCTTCTGACGATGCACAGAGTGCGTCTCCTTTAAAATACTGCACCAAGAATAGGTGAAGAAGTGTTGTTTATAATGAATACTGAACTTTGGATATAAGAGAAATTTATCTATGCTGTTAAGGCAATTTGCTTACTTATCTCTAGTTCGTCCATTAATGGGGTGATTTGTTGGAACTGTTATAAAATTTAACAAAATTAATATTTCAATAGAGTACAGAAAGAGCGTGTAAACTTACTTTCCGAAGAAATAGGAAGAAAGTAGAACCGAGTCTCTAGAAATCAGGAGGGTTAAAGTGTACCTCTGTACCCTGGTTAGGGCGTTTGCCGGTTGTCCAGCTTGAAAAGGTATCTACGTCCGACTTGATAGACCCACATACTTTAGTAGAGGGAATCACAAGCACAAAATTCAGTTGAGGCTACAAAGAACAGATGTTGGAAAATTTTCCTTCACAAATAGAACAATAACGGATTGGAATAAATTGCCTTCGACCGCCACGGAACCCTTTCCTCTAGATGCACAAAGATTTAAAAGTATACAAATAGTATTTGTAAATTAAAAATTAATAATATTTGTAATTAGTTATTATTTAGTAAATTAAGGTTATTAAAACAGTAATTTTATTATTATTTTCATTATTAATACTGTGATAACTTTTATTAAATGCATCGCTTTATTAAATATATAATTATATTCAAAGTAGTATTTGAGTCTCGCTCTAGACGTCGTGGAGTAAGCATCGCATCGCTCCGCTTATCGCTGTGCTTCGGTGTTACGCTCAAACTCGTGTTTAGTGCAAGTACAAACGGGCGCCGCTACCAGCGGATCCCCATATTTCTAACAGTGATTGTTTTTGTGCAATAGAATTGTTTATTGCTAATAACGAAATATTGTGTTATCAAGTGAAAGTGTAGTGGTGCAGCGAAAGCTGTATGTTCGCAACAAGTGCCCCCGCTTTTGGGGGCCAATTGGTGTCTGCAGCCCACGTTTTAAATGGTGGCACACCAGATCAGTTCACAGCAATGAATGGAGATGTGCTTCCATTTCCACCACAAATGGAAAATATTCAACCCTTGGAACAGTTCAACACATCACAACCGACCGCCCTGCAGCTGGATGGAGAGCCGGAAGGGACTCTGACCAACCTTCAGTCAGTAAGCACTAAAGATGCTTATTATAACAGGTATGGTGCTGCCCCGCAACAAACAGTTATTCAACAGTCAACCAGTGGTTTTAATGAAAACAGTAAAAATCTAAAACGCATGCACGTAGATTTACCAGATGAAAACAATGCTTCTAAAAGAATACTGTATAACGTGACCGTCAAAAATAGGTACCAAGGTCTTCAAAATATGACCGAAGAAAATTCGCCAAACGAAAGGGAAGAAAGTGAAGAATCCATCATTAAAATACCCCCCTTTTATGTCCATAAAGTACTCGATTATCCCCTATTTATCAGTGAACTAAAAAGTATTACAAAAAACAATTTTTCTACTAAATTAGAAAAAGACACTATAAAAATTAAATTCAACTCAATAGAGGACTATAGAGAATATCGAAAATTCTGTGAAAAAGAGAAAATCGAGCATCACACATATAGGGATCCTACCCAAAAAACTTTTTCAGTTGTCATAAAAGATCTGCCAATTACCTATTCAGAAGAGGAAATATTTAATGAACTTTCGAAAAACTTTGAAGTGTTAAAAGTTGTTAGACTGTTCGGAAGAGAACGTAAACCGTTAAGTACCGTTGCGGTCGATCTAACTGATAATGAAAATAACAAAGCAATTTTAAAAATAAATCAGCTAATATATAGCATTGTCAGAGTTCAAATGCGCGTAAAGTCTAAAACTCCAATAATGTGCAAAAATTGTCAGACTTTCGGTCATTCACAGGCAAATTGCGGAAGGAGACCTAGATGTGTGAGATGCTTAGAAAGCCATCATTACTCGAAATGTGACAAACCTAAACATAATAATGTACCAAAGTGTTGTAACTGCAATGGGGAACACACGGCTAACTACAAAGGCTGCAAAGCTTACAAAGAAGCAGTTAAAAAATATAATTTAAATCAGGCTAATCATAAATTTTCAGCTTACAATCTGCCAAATAGGCAGTTCTCAAACCGCCAATTAAACCAAAACACACAACCTTATCACTATGCCCCGCAAGAGTTTCCTCCTCTGCCGCTTAATTCAACGCCCTTGCATTCTTTTGCTTATCGCGCTAGCCAGCCGCCGAGGCCAGATAACAGGAATTCTCCCCCAGTCCTCCAAAATATGAACGTAATAAATGAAAACCTAATCCAAACAATTATAAATAATATTCTTTCTGCAATCATTCCACAGTTGCAACAAATGGTTCAAAAACTTATTTCTGTTCATTTCAATGGCTCAAAATAAAATAGAAAACTTCAAAATTCTCAACTGGAATGCAAATGGCATAAAGCGCCAAGAAAACGAACTAAGATACTTTCTACAAGTCCACGACATAGATATTGCGTGTATTTCAGAAACACACTTCAAGCCGGTAGAAAAATTTTCGATCCCAAAATATTTAGCATACCGCAATGATCGAATTTCGCATATAGCATCAGGTGGGGTAGCAATTCTCATTAATAGAAAAATTAAACATACACTGATACAATCCCCATCCTCAAATGAAATAGAAACAATTATTATCAATATCGAACTGATCTCTTCTAACATAACCTTGATTGCTGCATATAAACCTCCCAACAAAAAGTTTCCGTCAAGTTTCTTGAAAGCATTGTTTGATGGCAGGTCACAAATAATATTAGCAGGAGACCTAAATTGTAAAAACCAAATTTGGAACTGTAATTCTACTTCATATAATGGAAAACTTCTTCATAAATTCGCATTGCAAAGAAATCTTAATATACTAGCTCCTCCAGAGCCCACATACTACCCTTATAACCCAAATGTAGTTCCTGATATTCTAGATATACTTATTACACAAAATTTAAACATTCCGATTTACCAAAATGTAAAACCAGAATTAGACTCAGACCACAATCCAGTAATAATTTCTTTCAAACCCGAACTTCAGACTTATCAAAACGAAAAAATTATAGAGGGTAAAGTAAATTGGGACATGTATAGAAACATACTAATAAACGAATGTCAGTTTCCTGAGAATCTTAAAACATCATCTGATATCGACAGTTGTATCAACTCTCTCGAAAACATTATTAAAAATGCTATTAAAAGGTCATCTACTAAAGTTAGGAATTTCACCAAAAATTATATTCCGCTTCCTAAACCACTTCTAAATTTAATTAAAGAAAAAACATAACCTTCGTAGATTGTGGCAATATTCACGCAATAAAATAGTGAAACAAAAATTAAACAGCATATCGGTTAAAATTAAACAAGAACTACATAAAGTGAGGTGTACACATTTCCAAAATTTTTTAGGCAGCATCCCTCCAAACTCCAGGACAATGTGGAACACAATTAAAATGATTACAAAGGAAAAAATCTTTCATCCCTCAGTTATCCTCTAACTCAGGTCTAGCAACGACGGATTTCGAAAAAGCTGAAACTTTAGCGGAACATTTTGAGAAAATATTTACAAATAACCCGGTAACCGACTTTGATTTCCAACTAAAAGTGGAAACAAACTTGTCAATACCGCGATATTCCGTCCCAATAAAAACTAAATTTATAGCCCCGTTTGAGACATATCAAATAATCAAGGCTTTAAAACCGAGAAAATCAGCAGGACATGACTTATTAAATAATAAAATGATGAAAGAATTACCTCGCAATGCAATTGCAGCATTAACAGCGCTCTATAACGCTTGTTTAAGATTAGGATATTATCCAAAGACCTGGAAAACTGCCTTTATAACACCAGTATGCAAGCCGAACAAAAATCCACAAGACCCTCTTAGCTATAGACCAATTAGTTTGTTACCGACCTTTGCCAAAATATTTGAAAAACTTATAAAATCCCGACTATCTAAATTTTTCACCGAAACCAATGCACTTCCAAATACGCAGTTCGGATTCCGTCCAAACCACTCCACAAGTCATCAACTATTAAGAGTAACAGAGTACATTGCTGAAGCATTTCACAACCGAAAGTACACAGCTGCAATTTTTCTCGACATCGCACATGCCTTTGATAAAGTGTGGCATCATGGGCTACTTTACAAGTTGCAAACCTTGGGAACCCCCGATTATCTCCAAAACATCATTAAAAGCTTCCTGTCAGAGAGGGATTTCAAAGTTAGTATAAACAACAATAAATCAAGAGCACATATCATCAAAGCCGGCGTGCCGCAAGGTTTCCCACTTTCTCCCTTATTGTTCAACATATATATAGCTGACTATCCACAAATGACTTACTCAGAAATAGCACTCTATGCAGATGATACAGTATTATTCAATGCAAATTCAAACATTACCAACGCTTGCAAAGATCTCCAGTCGGACTTAAATGAATTTGTCGAATGGACATTGAAATGGAGAATTGCCATAAACCCTACCAAATCACAGCCTAAAATATTCTCACTAAGAAAAATACATAAACCACTACAAATCAAAATTAATAATTCTGCAATTCCTTGGCTTAATAATGAAACGCCCGTAAAATATCTGGGTGTATTACTGGATCAAAAATTAACTTGGAAAAACCACATTCAAGAAATAACGAACAAAACCTACGCAAAAATGAACAAACTTTACCCAATAATTAACAACAAATCATCGCTTAGTCTGGACTGCGCATTATCAATTTTTAAAACGATAATACGTCCCTCATTAACATACGCCTGTCAAATTTGGAACAATATAGCAAACACACATCTAAAGAAACTACAAATCATTCAAAACAAGTACCTAAGAAAAGCCGTGCAAGCCCCTTGGTTTATTCCAAATATGCAAATTCACAGAGAGCTTAACATTCCTTCCATTAGCGAATACATTCAACGGATGAGTAACAGATTTTTCACCCTTCTTCCGTCGTGTACAAGTGCACAAATATTTCATCTAGGCAAAAATGCTTCCATCCCAACCCGCATTATCTCTCGATACCCCAAAGACTCTCTTAAACCACCTTAAATTAGAATAATTTCCATCCCCTCCCATTAATCAATTCCGCTGCTGAAAAATTAAATAAATACATTAATTAAAATAAATAAATTAATTAATAAATTTCTTTGAATTACTGCTCTGCAGACTTTGTTGACGAGGTAACCGTGTGGTCCCCCTCATATACTGTCAGCCGAATGGCCAAAAAATTCTGTAATTATAAACTGTAGATTAAAACCCCTGAAAGGCATACTATGCCGAACAGGCAGGAAAATAATTTTTTTAAAAAAAAAGTAGTATTTGAATTGTAGGGTCGTGACGTGATGTGAAATGTAGTGCAACAGAGAGTCAGAAAGAGAAGTTAAGTGCATGTTTGGAGTGAAATGGAGTGCAGTGTATATAAAAAGTCTGTATTTATTAGTTAAAGTATCTGTGCAGGAAAGACATAAAATGTAGAGTTAATGCTAGTATTCTTATTATTGCCGTTATTGTTATCTTCATTATTATTATTATTTTCATTATTATTGTTATTTTCATCAGGTTGTATAAACCTATCTGCAGAAATAATAAATATCTATCTATCCACCGTCGGGTCTCGAACCCTAGGACCTGCGGGTCAGAGTCGCTGCAGAGGCAGCGGCAAAGCTGGCTGTGAGCTTAACTCAGCCAGTGGGAGGCCTGCATTCTGAAACGAGGGGCTGGAGGCGTCGCAATGAAGTTTCGAAGAGCGGTCGGCTCAAGTGGACAGGGAATGGAAGCCAAGAAGGGCGGGACGTCAGAGAGGTGGAGCAGAGGAATCGCGGGGCGGCAAAGAAAAGGAAGAAAATAGGGCGGACGGCAGACATACTACGCGTGAGGATGGTGAGACGGAAGGGAGGGGATGGGGCTTCAGCGATGTGAGACTGCAGGTAGTTGTGGCGGTGGGAAGGTGGAACGAAGACTAGGAATATAGATTTGGAACAATGGCAGAGGATGATGAGGAGGCAGGATAGGAGAAACAGGGCGGCAAGGACATGAGTGTCAATAACAAGCATAATCGACGAAACATGGCAATGAAATGGCGGGGAAGGCATGCGACGTGAAGGTGACGCGGTAGGAAAGTGGTGAGGCGGGGATGGTGGTTGGGAGGCGGAGGAGTGCGAGTGATAAAGGGGCAGCATGGGTGTGTGCGGGGGCGGAATGAGATGGACGCCCGGAAGGCCGCTTGGTAAGCCGGGAGAGAAATAGACCATCTTGAAGATGGGGTGGCGAGAAAGTGGATCGTGTAGGTGTGGAATGAAAACAAAGAGAAGTCATGAATGTGAAGTGTTGAAATATTACGTGGAAGATTGGGAGAGCATTTGCAGAAACTGGGAGAGAATTTGAAGTTGTGTGCATCGCCTTTTTGTGTTCTCGTCAGACGAGAAGATTCTGGAAAGACGACACACAATGGACAAGATTAACACCTTGTCGTAAGAATCATTAATTATTGAAGAAATTGTTTACCTTTGTCTCGGCAAAAATAAGTGTTCTGACGATTTCTATTCGTTATTCATTCTTTCTGCTGTTTTTGACGCTTTTCGAAACTATGGTTCACGAAGACTACATCCCGTGCTGGGAATGATTGCCAACGGACCAAACCCACTTTCAATTCGCTCAATACGCGTATTACTTAGCTTCTCGACACGAGTGCTACGAAACTGCTCGCAGCTCCGGATTCTCAAACAATGCCATATCGTCGCGTGCTATGTGGAATAAATTGGATTTCGGGAAATTACTACAATGAGCAAAGTTTTTTCGCCGGCAGACCAGGAGGTGGTGCGATTTACCGGACACTTGTGAAATCAGTTTGAAGGTTTATTTCAGAGTTTCATATAAAATGAATTCTTGCTACTTGTGAAAGAATTCGCGGGTTGTTAGTATTAAATTAAAAGTATCTCGAACGCGCCATGTTTGAAATGTATATATTCCTTCTTACATAGTTCAAAGAATTGTCAAAGTGAATGAGCTTCAAGCGTGGCACCAAATTTGATTTCATTTAGCCGCCTATATTCCAACAGGAAGAGATAGGACGTAGGGCAGCTGAGGCAACAAACAGTGGCGCAGTGAGAAGGCGAGGAGATGAATTGTGACCGCGGGAGGTTGATGAGGATGCACGAAGTGGGAGCTATGGGACCACGGAAGTATAGAAATGGGTGGAACGGGTAGCAAGGTCATAAAAAGAGTGGCGAGACGTCTAGGAGCGTCAAACAGTACGCCGGGCATAGCGGCTGGTAGGTGTGGCTGAGAAAAAAGGTGGAACGACGTATTGGCTTAGTGGAGCGACATATGGGTGGGGCGCGGGTGATTGAACGGCAGATGGACGAGGCATCGGCAGGCAAGCGGCACCAGCAGTGGTGTAGTGGAAGTGACGAAGCGAGGTAGCGCGGGGTCGTTGAAATTGCCAGATCCATTAGAATACGGAGCAAGAGGAGAACATTGATGGAGATAGAAGCATGGAAGAAGTCAGGTAGCGGGTAGGCTAGAAATTGAGTGGCTTGGAGAGGCGGGTCAGGGTGGGGCAATTGTGGGAAGAAGGGACGGCGGGAGAACGGAGGGATGCAGCGGGAGCAAGAATAGGGAAAGTTGCAGGTAGGGAGAAATTGAGGAACCTGCGGGGCAGCAACGAGAACGTGGAGTGACAGATAAGCAGAGATGTGATAAAACGAGGTCGGGAATGGCGGTCGAATAAGTGAGGTGGCAGACAGTCTAAGATGAGCATGTAGGACGGTGAAAATGTACGTCAATGAAAATATGTCACGAGAAAACGGGGACACGATGGGAGCGTGTAAATAACAGTCGGGGAGTTGGGGTAGTAGAGTGGCAAGAAGGTAGTGCGATATGGTAAAGGAAGGATGAAGATGGGCAAACGGTGACGCCATGAGAGTGGCAATGGTACGGAGCGTTACGATGGGACGGAAGAGTATACCATGAAACGGCAAGGTTGTAGGAGTGAAGATGGCTGTATGAAGCATGGTGGCGGCTAAATGGAGGAACGGCAGGAACCTCAGGACGGAGAACGGAGCTTAAACAGGGACGTAATGGGAGCGCCGAAGAGGTGAGGTGACGGACAGGATGGCTGGAGGCGGGAAGAGCAAGCGTTCGGTGGGGCGTAGTTGGGAGCGGGGCGAGGTTGGAGGGAGGGGCGGAGCGGAGTGGGAGGCGGGGCGGGGTTTTGCGGGAGGGGAGTAGTTGGGTGGACGGTGCGTGTTTTTGTGCGCGAGGCGGGATGGGTTAGGGTATGGAGGGCATTACGGATTGGGACGGGCAGGGCGGGGTGAGGCGGGGCGGCGCCAGGCGAGGCCGGACGGACCGCCACGTGGGGCCGACAGCAGCGGAGGCAGAAGCGCACGCTCTGAGCAACGCCGGTTGCCGCTGCCCCTGAGCTTTGATTTATTAGGGGCAGAAACACGCGTCGCGCCCGACCTCCGACTGCCCGCCCCGCCACGCCGCTCCGCGCCACGCCGGTGGCGGCGCCCGTGACGAATGCTCGCGCGCTGTCCCACGCGGCGCGAGCGCAAGGGAGGTGCTGACCTGCGCTGCAGCGAACGTAGTGCTGTTTTTACATCAAACTGCAATGGGAAAAAAGACAAGAAACGCAAAATTTTCAATGCGTGAAGATTAGATTCAACAAAGAGTCTCTTCCAAGAATCGATTTTAAAAAAGATTAATGTCACGTTCGGGATTATAAAATTGTATCTGACGTTAAAGATGGTTGATTTTTATGAACAACAATGATAATAATAATAATAATAATAATAATAATAATAATAATAATAATAATAATAATAATAATAATAATAATAATAATAAATGCCTTTTTGGCGAGGCCCAGTGATTGCCAACTTATTCTTGAATTAAAGAAACGTCTAGCAGGAAGAAAACGATGGGCCCTTGCTTACGATTACACATATGAGAGAACAGTAATCATAATTAAGTCATTTAGTATCATTATTGATGTGTCTTTAACTTAACTTAGTGACAACTTATTAATAATGAAAGATCCTCGGATCTCCAAAAGCTTTTAAAATGGACCATATTAATTTCCCACCTTTCAGTTCAGTAGCAATGTCTGATCCAAACATTGCCTTATCTTCAACTAATGTGGATATGAATACAACACCAAATAAAGCATAGACGTACATCCGATATCAATGCATCAAGATAATTCGTAAAATATATCAGCGTTTCAACAAAATCAAGGTATTTCTCTCTCAAATATGCAACACGGCTCATTAAGTGATTTTCTATTGCTTCAACTACCTCCATATCAACAATTAATTTCAATTTTAATCCACATCTTTCATCAGCTTCTAATACAAAAATGAATAACACCTTTACTATTACGTCAGGCAGTTTTCTGCAACTAAGTGATTCTCGAAGAGCTAATTATAGACATTATTCAGGTAAAATACTAATTAAAACAATCTTCCATGAACTTCTATAATTCCATTAGCTAACAAATATGCAATACTCTCGGAAATGCTACCAACAGGACTACAACTTCAACGAGTGCATAAACATTTAAGAATAAACTAGTACGAGTATAACTACAAGAAGTAGCTGCGAGTACTTTATTTTGGGGACAAATCCAATATTTTTCTTTTGTTTGGAGTAAAATAAGGACATAATATAATCATTCCCTCGAAAGTGCTTTTGTGATCAGGACATGCGAACATTTTATTCTTACTCTCTAAGTAAAAAAACTCAGAGCAAAGAGCATATAAGTGTTTCAAAACAGTAGAAAGTCATATATACTGTAATATAACAAAGATGTACCTCATCAGTTGCCTTTATGAGCTTCTCACCAACTTGTGCTTCGCAGGGCTTCATTTTCAACAAAATCTAAATTGCAATAAAAGTCAGAATTAATGTTCAAAACCACAGAGTCAAATTTCCTGATTTGTTTACTTATCAGTTGAATTGTAGAAGTTCATAACAACTCTAACCACTTCGCAAACTGACACATTCGTACCTGTATCTCGCACTCAATATTTGCAACAGCAAAACAATCAAGTTCCTTTCATTTATATTTTCCCGTATACGTATGTATATACGGAGTACTAAATGTAGTATAGGAAAAGTTATGTATTGTTGTGGAAAATAGATTTTGAGAATTCAACGAAAATACACATTTTGGGAGCCTCTGATACCGAAAAAGAGTTTATTTAAAACGTCCTTTCGTCTGTTCGTTGGCCCGTCCATTTGTCTGGTGTATATGAACAATACTAGCACCTAAACCATCCATAGATTTTTTTCCAAATTAAAGAAACCCCTGTGCGTTTGGCTTGAGTCGAAGCTCTGAGATTTTGAAAATCATTCATTAGTTTTTGGGGGTACTTTACATATAACCTTAGGGATATTTTCATAACTTTCTCAAAAATGGCTCAAAATTTTTTTCTTTAAATTTATTACAATAATAGAGTAAAATGCACTTATAAATGTTGAATAAGTCCGATTTTCATCTTGTTAACTTTAAATTTTCAAAAATTTCAAAAGTTTGGCTTGTGTTCGGGGACTTCCTACAACTACGACATTAGATAGAGATTTTTCCTTCAAATAAAATATGTTGTACATAACCAGTTCTTTTATGAAGGTCAAGTACATTTTTTTAAAATAATTAATAATTTTCACTCAATATTGCGAGCAATATTTGCAATTGAAAAAATACATAAACAAGATTTTCTCCAAAACGGCCTCAAAGTTTTTCCTTAAACTTTTGGTATGAGTAGTGCTAATTGTACTCTACGAGATGAATTACCCATCAGTTTGCTCTATTCTTCTGTTTTTTTCAAAACTTACAAAAGTGTAATTTTTTTACTATTCTCTTACGTCTTAATATTTACAGTAGTGGCAGTTTGTTTACATTATTATATTTATGAGTACGTGTGCTTTAAATAATAAAACATAAAACTTCTAGAAAACTCAACCATTTTCTGTCAAAACTAGCTCAAAATTTCGCAATTTTAGAAACACTCAAACCCCATTTTCCCAAAAACGGCTCAAAGGTTTTTATTCAGATTTTCGAAAGGATAGTGCTAATTGTACTCTTTCATATGACGTTTATTTAGGGTTATTTTTTTTTCAAAAATTACACAAATTTTGTATATCTCTCACGCCGGTAGTATACACATTTACAGAATTTGTAAACATTATTGTATTTGTGATTTAAAGTACTTCCAACGACTTCAAACGAAGATTTTTCTAAAACTCAAAATTGTTTATGTGAAAAGTTCTTTAAATCTCGAATTTACGGCTCCAAATGTTTCGAAGAAAATTGCTATTTATTTCATGGTTTACTGTTCTTTAATATTCGTTAAATACTATTTCCGTACTATTATTGGGAAACCGAAAAATAGGAAAAAAATAAGTAATGTACTTTGGGCAGTGATATATTGCAGCTGGTAACATGTCGCATACTTGTATAGCTAGCCGAGACCAAAGGAAATAGAAAAACAATAAGGGAACGCCTGTGCAATTAGCATACTGCAATGAGCTGCTAATAATAACTAGCTGCATGTAGCACCACTAGTTAAAACATCAAATAACATCTGCAAGTAAACTCCTTTCAACATTTGAGCACCGAATAATAACAAGCGAAATTTAAAAGTGAGTCCTGAGCTCACTCCTTGATTACGTACATACACATTTAGTACAGTAGTAGAGATACTATTAAATAACATAAATTAGTGAAAAATGCAATGAATAATTTAGTTAAAATGAATATTTCAATAGCGTTTAGACTAATTAATAACGATTTATATGAACATGTGTGACACATTGAAATATTCGCGAAGACGGTTTTTTCTTATTTTTTAAAATATTTTGCAGTGTTACGTGAAAAAATTGTATTTGTTACTCTTTTGCTACTCAACTCCACTAATTTATTACAAATATTTCAATTGGAACACAAGTGCCTCCACTCAAAAACAGCCATTCTAGACAATTACTATTTGGGTTCATGGATGAATGCAACAATGTACAAATGAGACCAATTGTGAAAAATTCCATGCTTAACGCGAAACTCGAACTAAAAACCCTCAGCTCCGCGTGCCTGGATGATGCTCTATGCTCCCACACCATCGATATCAGAGGTATCTCTTTATAATCTAACTCCAACGCAGATTCAAAAAAAAAATAAATAAATAAAACTTCGAATTCGCAAAACATTGAATTAGGCATTAAGCGTTTTACGGAAACTATCATTTTTTTAAAGATGAAAAATAGAAACGAAAAAGAGGCATTTCCAAAAATGTTCATCTACGATGGTGTACTAAAAATTTATTAACGGCATTAAAAGGCTTACCTTTAAATATTTCATTACAAAACGTGCGCTTTAATGACTCTCCGACAGCTTTAAACAAATTTGTATTCTGCTGAAACTTTAATGAAATGTAAAAATATACATTACAGCAAACTACACATCTGCCTTTTTATAAATGTAAATCATGCAATTCTATATTCACCCAAACCTAATTACAACTCCAATCCTCTATGTGGCTATGAGATTTCGAACACAGAGACTTACTCGCTTACTTACTCTCTGAGCCAGGAAAATTACCTCGTTGAAACATCTTACCAATCTTTTGCTCCTTGATTAGATTAATCATTATTCTGTTAGTTCATGTATTATTTACTCCGCACTTGTAAATGAAATAAAACTTTGTTTTTTTTTAATTTTACGATAACCAGGCCGTATAATCAGACAATTGAGAATGATATCTCAACAGACGAAGAGTGACATAGAGATACCAAAAACCTAGAATTGAAAAGAAATAAACTACAATAATGGTATTTAGTTACATTTTGAAATGAAATAAAATAGGTTCAATTCTATTAAAATATAACATTAAAAATATAATATTTAAAATATAACATAAAATATAAAAAATAATTTTCTTTCGTTTTGCGTCGACAAATGCCAAAAAATTTAAAAACTTCACTGCCTTAAAAAATACTGCAAAAAAGGTTTTTTATGTAACTAGTTGAGGGAACGCTACTTCGAAATGACAAAGAAATGTTGACAGACAAATCCGTCATTTTGAAATGAGTACACCAAGACACGTTTATACGAGTTGAGTACATTACCATGACTTCACACAAATTTACAAGTATGAACTGTTTATATGGGAGCGGGAGCAATTTTAATTCATGTCGTCCTCGTGTATTGTTTCCTTTGCAATGCCTAGTTCTTTAAGATAGCCGTTATGTCTTTGCGATACGTGTAATACGGGTAAAAAAGATTTTGCCGTACGCGTACACGAAAAAAAGCTTTCCAATAAATAAATAATGAAGATATGTAGTAGTTTCCATGCATGAGTGTTGAAAAATATGTCTTGGTTTCGTCCGATTTTACTTGCAAAAATACTATTCGTTTCGGTAGTGGCCTCCCATATATCCTAGGCAGAGAATTGACGTTCTGTACTTAACGTGGCTTTCTTTCGCGTGTGTGTGGGATGACAGCGAAGGCGGCAGAGTCAAACACCGTTGGCTCGATTTGTCTTTCGCTAAGCCACCCTCCAAAAACCCCACTCGCATCCCCACACCATTTGCCAAGTGTCGATGCGCTATCTTTGCTGTTAGAGGCGTACATTTTTTAGAATCTGAATCCTTAAAAGATTATTTACTGTAAGTTCTTGTTGAATCGAAGCCTTGCTTTTTACATCCGCATAAAAGCAATAATGACGATGTTCCGAAATCATGAGATGTGGTTTATGTGGGGATGAGATCCATCCAACAAGGTCTCTATTGGTAACAGGAGGGAGAAAGAATGTAAATAGCTGGAAATTTACAGACGAAGCACGATGATATTTTGAAACTACGAATTGAAATATTTGTTAAATACGACTGAAAAATGGTAAGAAATATAAAAGTTAAATAACATGACTAGTTGGTGCCTGAGTGTACCATTGTATAAATACAAGTACAAAATTTCGTGTGTTATATTGAAAAGAAACGCTCAACAGACACACTACAGTATTTAGGTACATGAGCTTGGGAAATGAAGGGGTGCCATTGTTTACTCTTAATTTTTATCGCTTTCCACATCAAATGATGGGTAAGATATACAACGTTTTTTTGAGCAAGGACCAGAAAAGAATGAAGGTTGCGGGATATGTAGGGTGCGGCCGGAAAGGGGCGAGGGCGAGGGCGGAAGAAACGGACACAAAGGGAATGGCGTTGACAAACAGGACGTAAAAACGAGTGACTATGTCAGAAGGGCGGCAGGGACTACGTGGCTGCCATGTGGACGATTGACCAAGGAGGAATGGAATGTCTGCCAAATCGTGGGCCAGCTGTGTGTTGCGTAGGATGATGGGAACGGCAAAGGCTGTGGGGAGGTTGCGAGTGGCGACAGGGCCGAGCGGTGAACACTGGTTATACGGAATGTTGGAGAAAACAGGTTGGTGGAGGTGGCGAGGGAAGCAAGGGTGGAAGTAAAGAGTGGCGGTGGAGGCGCGTAGTCGTGGCTATAAAGGTAATGCAGAGTAGTAAACTGGGTGTGGCGTAAACACGGGGTGTCAAGTTGTGCTGGAGGAAAAGGCAGGTGTGGCAAGTAGTAGGGGTGGCAAAATGGGAGGAAACACATACACTGTATGGCAACTGGCATGAATTGCAAAGACAGGATAGCAAGAAGTACGGAATTTAATGGTAGGAGGAGTAAAACGTGTAGCACGGGTGGCAAATTAAAAGGGCGGGTGTGTTATCGGTGTGGAGGGAGCGGTTGAGAATGCCAGCGAGGTGTAGGCACAGTAGGGGAATGAAATCAACGGCACTGATGAAAATGGCAGGTGGAAAAGACACAAAAGTGCAAGGACACAAAGCCAAGGGTTGAAACCGGCGAGAAGGCAAGAGCAAAGAAGTGATGGCGAGAGGTTGGAGGGTGGAATCAAGAAAGTGCGGAGAATAGCAGGAAGGGGGAGTAGCCGGTAAGGAGAGGGGGAGGCGGCAGCAGCGACGGTGCGTTCAAATACTGTGGCCTTCTCCAATGGCAGAAGTGCGATTTGTCACCCGCTAAGCGAGCGGCAAAAAATTCACTCGGTCCTGCTCCTGGATGGCGCCTTGTCTCATTGTTAACGGATGGTGCACCGCGATAAAAAGATCCGATAAATCTCCCGAGATATTGGGGCGGGTTTTGTAAGTTGTGTAGTGTGAAGGAGAATCCTTTACGCGTGACGTTGAAGGATGGGGAAGGTGGCGAAATAAAATGAGCTTTTGAGGTGATAGAAAATTCAAGACTACTTTTTTTTTACCACAGGTTATTTCTGTGCTTACTTACTCTTGATCTTCGTTACTGATGAAGTACTGGTTAAAACACATGGTTAAATATCCATTATCATTCCTTCAACTAAGGCCAAAGTGGATGTATTGGTATTGCGTGGTGCTATGGTTGCCAATGAGTGTCGTAGTAGTTCGAAGCAGCAAAAGCTGCTTATCTATTGGGCCTCATTAAAAACACAAAATAAAAGTTATTATTTTTATTCTTTCCATTTTTTGTAGGTTCATTTCGGCCCTTATCCTAACATTTGATTTATCCCAGTAGTACTGAAGTCTTTTGTGCCTCGCAGATTATTTTTTTAGGGGCTTTGAAAGTTGAATCAGAAAGAGAACTTTGAATTAGTGTGTAATTAATATCATAGAGCTATTGAGTAATTCTTCCTTATACCAAAAAATCTGAGTTTTATTGTATTGAGAAACACCAGTGTATTTGAATGCAATTGATGTAAGATATAATCCTTTACACGGTTTGTATGGAAAGAGGAAAAGCGACAGGAATTTGTACAGGGTATTCTTAACTCGGCAGGCTGGGTGCGAGAGGATTGCTCTCCGGAAACGCAAACAATGAACTTAGAAAGGCGGCTCTACTGCGCAGGGAAGAGTGTGCGAAGGTGGGGGAAAGGAGGAAGGGAACTGACCCAAGGGTGGTTTAGCGAAAAGTGTCGGGAGACCAGGCGCGAAACTATAATAGCCTTAAGGAATTTCAGAAACAGGGGAACTGAGGTAGCTAGAAACAGTTATTTGTTATTACGTAAACAGTACGAGGCCACAATTAAGAAATCGAAGAAATCTTGGCAGGATAGTGAGGCAGCAAGAATGCAGGCACTTATAAGAAACGATTACAGTAAATCAATTTGGGACGTTATCAGATCTCTGCGTAATAAAATAAATTCATGTAATGCAATTTCAGCAGACGCGTGGGTGCAGTATTTTTCACGGACGTTCGCAGTAGGGACCATTGAAACAGGGCAAGGTATTTTCACTGACCGGAGTGTGCCTGAATTAGACGAACCTCTAACCTGGACTGAAGTAAATAGGGCTATTCTAACCATGAATAATAAGAAGGCAGGCGGCGCGGACGGCATTCCGACAAAATTTATTTCGGAATTGTGGCAAATAGACCCAGAGAGTATTATGAAGTTATTTAATGCAATTGCTGATTCCGGCTCGTATCTAGAAACGTGGAGTACAGCTATCCTCCAACCGATTTTTAAGAATAAAGGGGATGCGAATTGCCCACAAAATTATCGCGGAATTAGTCTTTTGCCAGCGCTGAGCAAACTGTTCTGTAACATGCTCAACGGGCGACTGATTGAATGGGCGGAAAAGTACGGTAAAATATCAGAATTACAAGCAGGCTTTAGGAGAGGCTTCGCCACAACCGACAATATATTTGTGTTAGATACCCTAGTAAAACAGGCGCTTGCGCGTAAACGGGGCCACTTATATTGCAGTTTTGTGGATTTTGAAAAGGCTTTTGACTCTATCAATAGGGAAGCTTTATGGCAAAAACTAAATGAGTTAGGCGTCTCACGTAAAGTTTTAAAAGTGTTGCAGAGCATGTATAAGGAAGTAAATTTCTGCGTCAGGTGCGGTGACGGAAGTACGACGCAAAAAATAAAATCGACAGGAGTAAGACAGGGATGTACACTTTCACCGCTGCTGTTTATCTTGTTTATAAATGATTTATTGACGTGGGTACAGGAAGCGGATACAGCGGCTCCGGTAATTGATGGCCTGAAAATTCCCGCACTACTATATGCTGATGATTTAGTTTTATGCTCGGAGACGATTGAGGGCTTACAGAAGAGTTTAAATATTCTAGAACGGTATAGTGAGACATGGGGACTAAAAGTAAATATTCAGAAAACGAAAGTAGTAGTCTTCAAGAATGGGTTTATCTGGGGTAGCAAAGAGAAATGGTACTACGCTAGGGAAGAAATTGACCGCGTCAAAACATTTACATATCTTGGTGCAAAATTTTCCATGAATGGGGGATGGAATAACCACATATTGACGGCTCACAGCAAAGGAAGAATTGCGCTCAAAGAAATCGTTTGCGCAGTGCGCAGGGTTCCGGAATTGCCGGTAAAAGTATGCGATACAATGTTCAAATCGTTAGTTCTCCCAGATATGAATTATGGAGCAGAAATCTGGGGAGTGGATAGGATAGATCGATTAGAAAGCATCGAAACAGATTATTGCAATTTAATTCTAGGAGTTTCTAGGTGCGCAGCAAATGCCGGAGTCTTAAGAGAGGTCGGTAGTATAGGAATTTGGAGAGATTTTAAATTGAAACCTATTAAACTCTGGATTAAATTAGCAGATGAACAGGCCGACACACTTATACATAGGTGCTTTAGAGTGCAATGGCAGGGAAGCGACCATCGCTACTGGGCGTACAAAATTAAACGGCTACTTGACCGCGCAGGGTTGGGAGACGTCTCTCCGGAAATGGTGGGAGATAGGGGAACCCGTGAGATAGAAAGGCTGATTTCCAATAGACTTGCGGATATAAAAAGGCAAGAGATCTGGGCAGCAACGGCTGAAAAACGTTCGTTGGTAGCTCAAATCCATGCGAGTCCGTTATGGGGTTGCGAAAGTTACGTACATACTCTCGGAAAGGACGCAAGAGGGGGATGCGCTTGGTTCAGGGTTGGGGGGTGGATGCAGCGTAGACTAAAGGACGCAAGTGGTAATGGCATCTGTGTGCTTTGCGGTGATAGGGAAGACTGGATCCACATCCTCTTAATTTGCTGTGCAACCGAAACATGGAGAAAAAAAATGGATGGGAATGGGAAATTACTACTTCCTAAACAGGAACGTAACGCTCGCCCAAAACATTTTAGTTGACAAAAGATCTAAATTTATGAAAGAATTAGGAACATTTTTAGGAAAGGTCCGGACCATTAGGGAAACTGAAATTAGGGAGTGGAAAAACAACACTGGTTAGCTTGAGCGGAGCCTAGACTGGAGAGAAATTAATAAGTCAATAAGCTAACAATAAGTAAGTTAATCAGTAATTTTATGTTAAGTTAGTAAACAGTTAAAAAATAAGTCATAAGTCGTAGTCAATTGTTAAATAACAGGTCAATATAATAAATAAAATAAAACTGGCATAGTAATAAGCACATTAGGGGGTGAAGGTAAGGGGGGATCGAAAATGTAAGGGCAGAGGCGTTGGTGCGGACGATCTTCTGTGGCGCTGTTTGATTTCAGGTGCTGAGGAGGCCAAGCACTGGAAGGAGACGGCGGGACGCCCGCGCCAGAAAATAAATAATTAAAATAAACGTCGGTTAGATTAGAATGTACTCGGCTTCTGACGGCAGGTTTTTCCCCCTTCAGGGTTTTTTTCCTGAGCCGTACCTTATGGTCTCTTTTCCGCGGCTTTGATGCTATGGAAAGACCATTTGGGGTGAATACCAGAATTCGAAAGATTAGAACGCGAAAGGATGTAGGTATTGTAATGGCTTAAAGGCCTTCGGCCTAGCCACATAGGATCAAGTAATCTAATTTGTTTGTAATAATTACCTATTAAATAAAATAATATAATCCTTTACATTTGTACTCCTATTATGCAGCGTCTGTACCAAAGACTTGCATCTCGATTAGTTTTTTCATCCGAATTGTTTGATCCATTGGCATAATTTGTCTGTCCATGACCGTCGCGGTGTAAGCATCGTCCCTTGGCGCTCCTAGCTAAGCAGCAGGTAGTTTTATTCGCAGGTAGTCACCGTTACAGCTTTCACACTCAACGACTGCTTGACGCTGTAGAAGCCTACAAAGATAAGTATATTTTGCCTTACTCTGCCGCTCAGTGAAACTGTATTAATCTCTATCTTCTAGAATTAATTCGTATTCTTAAATTTTAAGATCTGCTCTATTGCTCTGTTCCACTCCTTGGCCCATTTCTCCACAAAGTAACTCTCATAGTTCGTTTTCCTGTTCATCTGATTTTCTCTGTATAATTTTTTCTCTAAAGATGACGAAGAGCAACAAGAATTCATCTAGTGCCAATATTGATCTTGAAAGCAAAATTGCGGCGCAAGTGACTGAGACACTGGATAGGGCAGTAACATCGCCTACATTCTTAAGCTCTTTGGTATCTGTGCTCACTGCATTATTAGCAAAGCAACTAGAAGATTCGATGAATTTTAATAATAATCTTGTGACATCTTTAGAAAAGAAATTGGCTGAACGGGATTGCGAGATTTCATTTCTAAAATCTCAGTTAGAAGAAAGGACAAATCAGCTCGAGATGTACTCACGCCGAAACTGCTATATTCGGCGTTGAAGAAACTGAATCTGAAGACACCGACAAGCTGGTCATCGAAAATGTTGCAAAAAAGATAAGTGTTAATCTAAACCTACAAGATATTGATAGAAGTCATCGGGTAGGTCGTCAAATAACTGGCAAAAACAGACCTATCATTGTTAAATTTGTCAGTTACACGAAACGGAACGAAATGTTCCGCTCGAAACGGCTGCTCAAGCATACTGGGATAACGATTCGCGAGGACCTCACGAAATCGCGCCTGGTTTTGCTACAAGCTGCTATCGAGAAGTTTGGCCTCAGGAATGTGTGGACAGAAGATGGCAACATCGTTATTAAACACGGTAACGGTCGTGCCCGGGTGGAAACCAGGGCCCAGCTAGAGGCACTTAATCCTTAGCGTAGGTGCGCCCCCACCCTTCCACCCCCACTCTACACCTCCCCGACACAACAACTTTCGGATTTTTTCCGAGAACTCTCCTTCCCTTCTTCTTCTCCGAACATTGCCTCTACAAATCCTCTGTAAATGCTACCTACTTCCTTCCCTGCACATCCCGTAAACCTGTTACCTGTGGGTGGCCGGACCCTCTCCCCGACCGTCCAAGCGTCTGGCACTATAAATGAGCCTAATCCTCGCTCCCTCTCTCTGCACGTTGCACACTTAAATGCCCAGTCTCTGCCCTGCCATTTCGACGAAGTAACGGAAATAATATCTAAACACCGTTTTCATGCACTTCTCATAAGCGAAACCTGGTTGAAGCATTCTCTAGATTCCGCGCTAGTAGCAATATCAGGGTACCGCCTAATAAGAGCCGATCGAAAGGCCAGCGTCGCCGCACACGGTGGAGGCGTCGGTATATACATTCGCGAAGATCTTAGGCATAAACTTTTACTATCTTCAACAAATACGGATTGCCTGCGTAGCGAATATCTTTTTTATCGAAGTTGGACTTTTAGAGAAAAAATGTCTCTTGGCTGTAAAAATGTCTGTTGGCTCCTAAGACAGGCAGCATAGATATGCTGGACGAAACCATTGCATCTGCGATAAATTCCTATGAACACGTTATTGTAATGGGTGACTTTAATCATAACTTATTAAAACCTTCTCCCTCTGCAGAGCTTTTTACGCGGTTTTTCCACAGCATGTGCCTCGAAATTTTACCTCTAGCACCAACACACCACTCAAAGAACACAGAAACTTGGATCGATCATAATACAGTGTCTAATGTAAACAAAGTTCGAAAACATGGACAATTTCTAGTTCCTGGGATTTCAAAACACGACCTAATTTACCTTGTTTACAACCTGAAGTGCCCTAAATACTCACCTCACATAATCAAATACCGCCATTTTTCAAAATTTGATAAGCAAGCATAGATGGATTGGCACTTCCGTGGCGCCTTGTACAAGAAGAAGAATTACTGGATGATAAAGTAAATATTTTCACTACCTTAATAACACAACTCTACGACCGGCATGCGCCTTTAAAAATTTCGCGTGTAACTCGTCCTCCTGCACCATGGTTAACTGCTGAAATTCGAAATTTAATGAAAGACCGTGATGCAGCGTATGCAATTTTCCGGAAAACTAAATGCGAACTACTTAAAAAAAGTACAAAATGCTCAGAAATTTAGTTACGCAGAAATGCCGCAACGCTAAAATAAAATATTACCACACCACCTTCGGCAGAAACAGCGACTCGAGAACGATCTGGAAAAATTTGAAAAATCTAGGAATAGGCAAAGGTCCTCCCCAAATTGAAGCGAACATACCCTTAGAATCACTAAATCACAGTTTCATAAACAGCGTTCCTTCATTTGACAGTAACTTGAAAAAGCAATCTCTTTTGTTTCTCCAAAACGCAGAAATAAAATCCAACGATAATTTTTTCTTTTCGTCTGTTGAACATCAGGACATAATCAAAATCGTTCAAAGTCTCAAATCAAATGCTTCAGGTTCCGATGGTATAAATGCCAAGCTGCTAAAAAATAGCTTAGATGTGACGTACCCAATTATCACCGAAATCGTAAATTCCTCACTAATGAGCGGGCAATATCCCTTACCCTGGAAGACTGCGCTCGTGCATCCTATTCCCAAGACAACATCAATCAAAAACCCTATTGAATACCGCCCAATTAGCATCCTCCCAACTATCTCTAAAGTACTCGAAAAAGTCGTCCGGAAGCAAACTGAACAGTATCTTCGAACAAAATCACTTTTAAACGATCAGCAATCAGGTTTCCGTTCCGGCAGAAATACTGGAACCGCACTACTAAACGTCATTAAAGACGCGAGAACAGCAATAGATTACAGTAATATAACTATTTTGGTTCTTCTGGATTTCAGCAAAGCATTAGATTCAGTAGATAACGACATCCTGCTCGCCAAACTAAAGATCATGGGATTTGCACAGCCCACGTGTAAATGGTTTCTTAATTATTTAACTTCCAGAACCCAAAGAGTGGTTCCGGTAGCCGTAGCTCAAGGGACTTGAAGCTTAACCGCGGAGTTGCTCAAGGCACTGTTTTAGGGCCACTGGCCTTCTTAATCTATGTAAATGACGTGGGAAATGCACTTAAATATTGCAGTCATCAAATGTATGCCGATGATCTTCAGATATATCTAAGTGGTCACCCGTCTCACCTCGTTTCACTCGTACAAAAAATTAATGAAGATTTAATAGCGGTAAACAACTGGGCAGCGTCTTTAGGCTTACAATTCGAATCGAATTTGCCTTATTTTAAGTGGTGAGACTCGGGCCATCAGGCCCGCTCTTCCGTCTGACCACACAAATTTCGCTACGCTCCTTTCATCAACTAGTAGAGAAAGGAGGTATTTCTTGGGCGAGAAACAGGCGATTTGAATTTAGCTCAGAGGCGTCATTTAGGCTTGAGGATCTTTTACATGCAAGTAAATCTACTAACATGGGACAGCCGGCTTTACTTCCCCTCCGAAGGAAGGCGTACGAAGAATTTTTTCGCCCTTAAAAATCCACGGCTTCGATCGGGTTTGAACCCGCGAACTTGGGTACAACAGTTCGGTACGCTAACCGTTACAACATCGCCGCCGCCAATTAAACCCAAACAAATCACAGTGCATGGTTATCAGCTCGAAATGCACTATGAATAAAATCTCTTCTTCTCCTTTGCCCAATATTTATATAAATGACACCATTTTACCTTGGTGCTCTGAAGTCAAGAGCCTAGGTGTAGTTATCGACAACACTCTCAGCTGGAACTCGCAAATAGATTCAGCCTGCCGTAAAGTATTTGCTTCAATGCATTCACTGAAACGCCTGCGAGCACTTTTACCAGGTAGCACAGTGAGACTCTCATCAAATCACTTATCATGCCACATTTCGACTATTGCGACTTTCTTCTGACCAACATGACATTCAAATTACAACGTAAACTTCAAGTAGCCCAGAACGCATGCATGCGTACGTTTTATTTTTGATCTACGAAAATACGATCATGTATCGGAATGTTTTGACAGAATGCATATGCTTACTCTAGACGGTTCCTCCACCCTATACTTCTTCTTTATAAAGTTTTAACCGGTTCTCCTCCAACACGCTTCATAAGTAACTTCAATCCTCTGAAACTAAATCGAGCTCGTGAATCAGCTCTGCTTTGTGTACTACGTCACAACACGACTTCATTCAGTAAATCATTCACCATTACAGCTATCCGAGCATGGAATAAATTACCAGCGAGAGTAAAACATTTAAATACTTTCGGCAAATTCAAAGCTGAATTAACCACATGGGTAAGGAATAACGACATATAGAACGGCGTTAACGTCTTCTTCAATCTCCAGACTTCTCCCACTTCCAAGCGCCCGGTCACCGCCCCCGTTAAACACCCTCTATTTCCCCCTCTTTATTCTCAATATTCTACCCCATACCTCATTGCTCTATCCTCATCTTCCATTCCCTCTCACACCTAAATTATGAGCATTATTATTTTTCTGTGTACCCTAATGATATTAATAAAATAGACAAAAATATTAATGACGTTCCAGATAAAATATACTTGTAGCTATCTTTGTACTATCATCATGATATTTATTACAATATATTGGCATAAACAAAATTGATGTTAAGATACCAGGACTCTTTGTATTGTTCCTTAATACTGCGTGTATTGCGTTTAAAATTACTGTTGTTATTTGCTTATAGTGTATTGTGCTTCTCTGGTGTAAAAATTATTGTATATTTATGTAAAGTACTGTAAACCAAAGGTAGCTTTCTGTAACGTTCCTTAAATAACTTCACTTTTTTCGCCTACTTCTTCTTCGTCCTTTCCTTCGCTTTTTTTCTCTTCCCCCTCCCTCACAAACTTTATCATTTATACTTTTTGATCCCTTCCCCTGTACGTCTTTTCTTTTCTCTTTCACGAAACTTCCCTTTCACTACTCAGTATAACATACTCAGTTCTATTAATGTTCGGCCCTAAGCCGCCATCCTGATTGAGGTTTTTCTGGGTTTACTCAATCGCTTAAGGCGTATGCCGGGATGGTCTCTAGATTTGTTCTCCCAGACGTAAATGTACAGCTTGTTCTCCCCTCTTAAAATGTTTCTACTCTAAATGTATGTAAATTCAGTGGTTAGGCGGAAGAGCAGGCCCTATGGCCTGAGCCTCGCCATTAATAAAGACATTATTATTATTATTATTATTATTATTATTATTATTATTATTTGGGGTTGGTCTATATACTCGTAGTATTTACAGTTTTGCTTCTGAACATACAGCACACGTTCATCACAACGTACAACGTACGATCACTATCTGCTCATGTTTTCTTTAGCTCTGTGGGATGATAGAGGGAAATATAATTATTCAAACAATCGTTATCCATGTTGTCGCAAAAGTAAAACGCTTTCTTCAAATTGGCCACGATATGTGGTAAGAGCAAACAAAAAAATATGTAGCTCTCGTGCTCAAGATATGTTACAGATACGCCTTGTGATTTAAAAGAGAATATTTCTTGTTTGGGAAAAAACGCGCGTGTTGCAACTTACAATTATAATTCAAATTTGTTTTTTCAATGATTAGGGTAGGGATTTCAGAGCTCAAGAAAACAAGCACATGCGCTAGTTTCATTCACCTTGGTTAATTGCTGGGGAGTATTCGACTGAGTTTAGGTCAAATAATAACACAAACTCTTTTTTAATGGTATGTTAATTTGACCTACACTCAACAGAACTCTCATCAGAAAGAAAACAAGCACATATTGCACTTCTACTTCATTGTAACACATCATTTATATTATTTACATAAATATATAAACGCGGAAAAAAATTTCACATCTTTTGTTTGATGAAACACAGACGATTGGGGATTTGGTGAAGGCATTGATTAATACAGTGCTATGAGTATCACAAGTTATTTTACAGTTTCAATTTTTTTAAATGATTTTTTTGGTTTCAAACCCGGCGTTTATAACCCAACATTTATTTATAGTAATCCTCTAATAGATTGATGGTACACATGGTGTTGCCCGGCATTTCCATAAAGATGATTCACACGAACACCAATATCTATACTTCACATGTTCACGGGAAAAACATTAAGTTCATATAAACTTACATTTGTATGAAAGACACTTATATTTTTAATACGTTAATATCACATCTCGCTTTTGTAACTATCAATTTATCACAATCATCTTAGACAGCAAAAAGGATTGTAGAAATGAAGAAAGGAAGTATACTGCTGGCCTGTTACGTCTACTTAGAATTATTCTATTGTTGCCCTCCATGCTCAATCCTACCCACCCACCTTACACCACCCTATCCTGTCCAATCCCAGCAAAACTCCGCCCCACCCTACCCTACATCACCCCTTCCTAACTCGTCCCACCGTAATTACGAACAGTTCATGTTGGATAATTGAATGTAAAACAAAAACAAATACATTTGTATTGTACACGTCCTTGATTCATAACATTTTTCATTAATCTTTTCTACTCTCAATAAATTCACGCCTACATGGAAATAAGATCAATTCCCAATTTAACTTTACAAATATTGTATACGAGAACAAAATCTGACAGGCTTAAATAAAAACTATTCACATGAGGCAAAGGAAGGTAAAATAAAACACAATTCGCCATTTGGTTTCAATATCAGAGTATTCATCAATTAATTCTTCTTTTACATCCTAAAGTTCTTCTAAATGTCGCAGGGCTCGATCTTACGAAGAAAGTTATCTTATATCGTTTCATTTGCTTCACATTTTGATTTTATCAAGTCAGCAAAGTCTTAACCTCATATCTTGAAAGCAATTTTGTGATAAAAAAATATATATTCGGGGTAATATTTTGAAACGCAAGTGCAATTTTTTTTTAAAATCTTGATCGCCCAAAAGTATTCGTGCTAAGGTTTTGAGCAATCATTCCCGTAAAACTAGTTACTTGTGTCACATATGAATGTAAATATTTCACTTTTATATAATATAAAATTAATAAACTGCATTTCAACTATATGAAATTCCTTGCAAGATCAATTACATGCGCGATTACACATTACACAGCGAAGATGGTGCTTCACTGAACACCACTGATTCACGGATTGTTCATGCTCCGTGTAAAAGAATAGTAACACGGGAATCAACCAGTATGGAATTGAAGTACTGCTAAAGAGATGTCTTATATGAGTTTATTTGTTTTTTCAATTATAAAATTAAACTTTCAAGAAATCTCTTATTTATTTATTTACGCCAAAAACAGTTGAAAACTGTATGTGACGTGCTATGGGAAGAAGTTAATTTGAAGTCACATTTATGTCCAGAAGCAAAACAAGGGGCCATATCAACATTTGCACGAGGATCTGGGAAACTGGACGAAAACCTTATCGAGATGGGTTTCATTGAACCAGAAGATGAAGTACAATACTTGTTAGGGGCTCTTTACAATTATATAAACCAAATGGTATAAAATACATTAAATGTCATTGTTAAAATTAATATTTATTTCCTTTTGGATGCTCGGTATAGTCTCTAATTGTATAGAAACAGATGTGCAGCAGAAAAGATTTTCCTTGGGACTTTAACTTTTGTATCGAATTTAATCGTTTAATGTCATCTGGCAAGGTGTTGTAAAATAATGTACATGTATTGTATGTGAAATTTTTGTAGTGAGCAGGTGATACTGTTACCTGATGATTATGATTACTACGTCGAGTGTTGCAGTTATAGATAACGACTTTTTCTGAAAATATATTCCCGCCCTTAAGTAAGTCATTTTTGACAAAACCGACTTATTCATATATGAAGAGACAAGGTAATGGTAAAATATCTAAATGAATAAAGAGAGGCTTACAAGAATCACGTGGGTGGGGTTTACTTATTATTCGTACAATTCGTTTTTGTAATCTACAAGTCTGGGAACTATAAGATGTGTTTCCCCATAATATTATGCCATATCTCAGGCGGGAATGAACATTCGCGAAATATACATAACGAGCAGTGTGTAGGCTGACTGTATTTGAAAGAATTCTGAAAGCGTAGCATAAAGAACTTAATTTAGTGTTCAATTCATTTAAATGGACGTTCCATTTAAGGTTTGTCTGAATTGAAAGACCTAAAAATTTTGTTACATTAACATCAGACAATGGCACACCGTTCATTTTCAGTGAAGTGTGGAGCTGTTTATTTGAAATTGAAAACTGCATTGAAACAGTTCTATTTTCATTTACTATTAATTTGTTATTTCGGAACCAATGTGAAATATCTGCTATTGTACTATTTACGGTTTCTTTATTGCAAAGAATATTCGTATCATCCGCAAAGAGAACTGTTCTTCCGTTTTTAATCATTGATGACATATCGTTTACGTACAGTAGGAAGAGAATATGACCTAAAATCGATCCCTGCGGGACTCCACATGCAATTGGCAAAGAATCAGAAAGGTCTGTAGATAATGTTAAATTATTCCATGAAGGTATTCCTACTCTCTGAGATCGTTGTTTAAGGTACGAAGATAACCAATCTAGAGCAACAACACGAATTCCATACGAAGGTAATTTTGAGAGTAAAATGTTATGATCAATGATGTCAAAGGCTTGTGAAAGATCTAAAAATATTCCAAAGGTGCTTTGTTTTGATTCATGGATGACGCGACATATTTAAGAAAAGAAAATATGGCTGTTTCCGCAGATTTTGATTTTCGAAACCCATGTTGGCAATCTGAAAACGCGTCGTGTTTACTAAGAGATGTTTCCATTCGTACGTAAAAAGTTTCTCTAATATTTTTCCAAGAAACGACAAAAGAGAAATTGATCGATAATTATGAATTTCATTTTTTAATCTTAGCTGGTTTAAAAATATGGAAAAATTCCTGTGCATTAAGATACATTAAATATGTGAGTTAATAACGGGTGTGTAATGGCGGGCGCGAAAGCCTTTAACAAACAATCTGGAAATTCATCTGAACCGGCCGAATATTTATTTTTTAGTCTACCGATTATTTTCAGATTTCATGGGAAGAAGTTTCGGAAACAAACATCGTGCCTAAAATTTTTGGGGAAACGTCTGATGCTGAATTTTGTGGCTGAATACCCTTACTGAGATTGGCAGCAATTCTCGAAAAGTATTGGTTAAAGAAGCTAGCCACTGTTGCCGGATCGTTCACATTTCTATCATTATCTTTTAAAACATTCTCTACAAGGTTTCTAGTTGATTTGGTGGAATTTTTCCTATATTTTACATTTCTTTTGTTTTATTATTTGAGTTGAAAACGTCCTGGTCATGTTTCATGATTTCAGTCTGCTGTATGACTTTTCTCAAAAATGATTTGAATTTTTTAAAGTAAAGGAGGAAACCTTGAGATACGTTATGATGCTTAGAAATGAAAGAAAGAATTCGTTTATTTTTACATGAAGTCCTAATCCTTTGTGTTTTCAAGAATTGCTTTTCCGTGAAATATTTAATTTCCTCCTTTCAAGAGGAAAGCAAGTTTTAAAATGAAATTAAAGCGTTGAAAAAAAAAGAAATGTATTTAGCCTTTGTATCAACAGTATTGTTAGCCGCGTCCCACGGCTTTTGCAGCAAGAAATTGATGAATAATTTTATTTTACTTATAGTAAATAATCCACTCATACGTGTATTATTTATTGTGTCAGTGTTCGCATTTCTTATAATGGTAAGAATTTGTGCATCGTGATCACTGTATCCTAAATCTTTTGTTTCAATTTCATATCGAGTAGTGGTTTTGTTAATTATTATTTGATCAATTGCCTTCTTTGAATTTAGTGTGATCCGTGTAGGTACATTTATTGTAATATCTAAGCTGAAGGAATGAATTAAATTGAGAAACTGCTCTTTCTCGCACGATTCGACCAGAAAATCAATGTTAAAATCTCCACATACAACAATGGATTCAAAAGTGCGAATGGTGTCTTTTTTAGTGTTATCTCCAGTTTTTTTTTAAGAAAATAATATAATCTACTGTTCTCTTTGTTGGAGGCCTGTAGATGCAAAGTAATATAATTTTTAGCGTAGGAAAATGTACTTCAGACATTTCCAACACATTTTCAACGAAATACACATTTCATTCCGTTAAGGAAATAGAATCGATATTATTTCGCACGTATATGCAAGAACCCCCATATGCAGGATCTTTATGTGATTACTTTTCTCTATAATAATATTATCTTGGAAGGTAAAAGTTTGAAATTTGGAAAATGCTAAGTTCATTATCGAATAACAAATGTTCTGTAAAGCAAAGAACATCCATCTGATTGAAATCGCTCTGTAGAGCTGCTTCGATAAACTCAGTTTTATTTGAAAGAGATTGAATATTATGTGTATGTTTATCTTTTGTTTGTACCTACACGTATGTTTTTCTACTGCATCTGACTGTGGTTGTTATATAATTACTCCATTTTTACCTCGAGTGCGTTGTCGAAGGTTGTAGTGTGTTCCTGCAGTGACAGGTTGTGAGGAAACTGAGACATCAGGTGTAGGAGAATTGGTAGTGGGAGTGGGAGAAACGTGAAAAGGATCAGAGGAGGAGGTAAGTGGGTTCGAAATTAGGGGATGGGGTGGAGATCGTAAGGAAGGTGAAAGGGATGGATTTTTGGCAGGAGACTGCGTAGGGCTGGAGTTGATGTGCAAATTGTGCAAGCTTGTCGCCGATGTTTTCCAGCACGGTTCCATGTGGAGACCATGCCAGATGAAGTGTTTTGCTGAGAGGAAATTAATTTCAAAAAGTGTAACATTTGTTTCTCTCAGTTGCAGTTTTAATTTTTAGTTTGCGTGCTTAATCTCGTTGCATAGTGTTGGTCTGTTGTACCAGAAGGACAAGGTCGAGACTACAATGTTAGTATTTTGGGCGGCACATTGTAATGTGTTTACATGTTCTTCAGGTGTAAAGTTACCGCCCAAATTAATATATCTTGATATATAATAATCTTCTATATCTTGTTATATTAATTGTATGCGCACCGCGCGTCCGTGTCGTGCGTGCGTGTGCAGACGCGGTACTCATCTGGTACCCACCTCTCACACGGCGCCACGCACAATGATGAGCCAACAGCGTGGACCGCACTGTTGGCTACAGACGGGCACAGCACTCACACATATCGGCCTCTGGTAGCTCAAACGGCGTAGCCAGAGGGCTACTAAAATAAAAGGGCTGGAGGACCACCTCGTACGAGGAAATGAGGGATCGGCCGAAATGAATAGCAAAACGGAATAGCTTAAATGTTAATTTAATTATATAGTGCCTCTTGGATTAATAAAATGTAAACTTACAATCTAAGAGAGGACATGACAAACAAAACAATTATAAACCTACTATATACAAAACGCGTGCCGGGCCCGAGCGGTCAATTACAAAATGTATTACAGAAAACTAAATCTAAAACTTAATCATTAATTTACAAAGACAAATTATATTAATTGACACAAAGTGACTTAATCCAATAAATGATCCTTGATGATGAAGCGAAACAGTTCAATCCGATTAATGTTCCATTGCATGATATGAACCTGAGAAGCTTGGCTCGGTACCTAAGAGGCAGAACAGGTACCTGCTATTTGAAGGAGCTGAGCTCGTCCCATTTCTCGCTGCGCGGAGGTCGCTGAACACGTACAGTGCGCCGAAACGTGCGACAAGAACGAAACATGAACACGTGCGTGCGAAAAGACCCAGTTGATACAGAACTTTGCTACCGAGCGACAGCTCAACATACTGGCGCTGCAGGAAACGTGGTTTCGTGAGCATCACACTGCCCGTATTCACGGATACGCAGTGTATCGCCGAGACCGCGAGGTCAAACGGGGGGGCGGTGTTGCGCTCCTGGTCCGACGCGACATCCCCCAGCTCGAAGTAACGACCCCACCTGACGCCTTGCGTTCTCTAGAGGCAGTGGTGGTGCGAGTTTGGACGGTTGGCGGCCGACTGACAATCGCGTCCGTCTACTGCCCAAATCAACAACTAGACACTGCCTGTATCGATGCGATACTCGCGTTAGATACTAAAGTTCTCATTCTAGGGGATTTTAACGCAAGGAACAGACAGTGGGGCTGCCTCGGTGCAAACCGAAACGGCACCCGTTTAGCCAACTACATAGCGACGAGACGTGGCGTATACGTATGCGCCCCGAAAGAACCCACGATATACCCGTCGACTGGAAATCCTGGAATTATCGACCTTGCGATCGCGAAAGGAATTGACTGCGGAGCCCCGCTTTCGATCTATCTGGTTTCCGATCACAGGCCGGTAACATTCGTGGTTTCGTCTTTCGCCGCAGCACGCCGAAACAAATTCAAAATATCACACAACACCATCTGGGCCGGTTTCACAGCTCATATAAGCACCGTGCTTGAGCGAAAACCGCTAAATTCACGGGACGAAATCGATAGCGCGGTGACTCACATCACTTCCGCGATTCGAACGTCCTACAAATCAAATACTAAAATTACTCGCGAACCGGAGTCACGTCCTGAGCTTACAGATGAGCAGAGAAGGACGCTGCGGGAGCTGCGCAGATATTCTAAGCTACACAACCGCTACGGCGATCCCGCGGACGGAGCGCGGGCGCGAGCTCTCAGCAGAGAATTCCGTAAATCTCTACAAGACGAGAGAACCGCAAAATGGTCGCGCACGATCGAAGATTGCAATCTTCGTGAAAGAAACCTTTGGGGATTATCTAAGGCGCTGGGCCGCAAGGCGGGAGTAAACCGCCCGCTCCGCACCACTCCGACACCACAGCCGCCCGGTCACACCGCTATGCAGCCGGAATACGTGTGGGAGGACGCCGCGAAAAGCGAACTCTTCGCGGAGACGCTTGAACGGCAGTTCCGCCCATTCGAGTCCGGCGACTTCGGGGACCAGAGCACTGTTGCACGCTTACGCGACTACCTGACCGCTACGCCGAGCACCTCTGCGCGACGTGTGACGGGAAGGGAGCTCCGCGAAACGCTGCGACAACTCAATACGCGCAAGGCATGCGGGCCGGACGGAATAACAGCCGGCCAGCTCCGTGCGCTCGGCGGCAACGGGGTGTGGAGTTCCTGCGGGAGCTCCTAAATGCGTGCCTAGCACTAGGATACTTCCCCAGAGCGTGGAAAATCGCGACAGTATCCATGATACCAAAGCCTAACAAGGACAAACTCCTGGCGAGCGGTTACAGACCAATTAGTCTCCTCTCGCTTCTTGCGAAAGCTTTCGAGCGCCTGATCCTGGAGCGCTTGCAACAGGAAATACGGCGTCTTAAGCTTCTTAGAGATGAGCAATTCGGATTTCGAATTGGTCTAAGTTCCGCGCAACAACTGACGCGGCCAAGTACCGAGATCTCTCTCTCTCGAAAGACGGCAGAACTTGCCAGTGGTTTTTCTAGACATGCGGTCGGCATTCGATTCTGTATGGCACGAGGGGGCGCTCGCGTGTCTTGCGGACATTGGAATCAGCGACTGCTACGTCAGACTAATCGCCAGCTTCTTGACAGATAGGCGATTCAAGGTTCGCGTCAATGGCGTACATTCGTCCCCAAGGCGAGCCGCAGCCGGCGTGCCTCAGGGAAGCGTGCTCTCACCGACACTATTCGGCCTGTACGTCAACGACGCGCCGCTTCCTGTTGAAAAAAATACCGGCATTCAACATTGCGGGCTCCTAATGTTCGCGAATGATTTCGCTTACTATGCGAAATCGGCGGACAAAGGGAAATCGGTGAGATATCTGAATGATTGTCTCGCCGAGCTTCCCAAATGGCTAAGCCATAAAAAGCTTGCCCTCAACTCTGACAAGTGCGTAGCCGTCAACTTCACTCGACAGAGGGCCGACCCCGATGAAGTCGTGAGCTTGTTAGGCACGCCTCTACCGTGGCAAAAGACGGCGAAGTATCTTGGTGTGAAGCTTGACAGCGGCCTCCGCTGGCACTCCCACGCCAAGTACGTTAGCCAAAAAATAACTGCCCTAACCACTCTCCTACGCCCACTCCTTCGAGCCCCCGAACTTCATCCTGCCCTCAAACGCCGCCTATTCACCGCCTGCGTGCGGTCCATTTGGACGTATGCCTGCGAGGTATTCGCGGCGGCACCTCCCTCCACCCTCCGCCCGATTCGCACGGCGGAAATCCGCGCTGCGCGTCTCGCGGCGTACCCCCACCTCCCTCCACCCCTTCCCAATAGATACCCTAGAAACACCGACGTGTTCGGAGTTCTGGGTGTAAAAAACCAATTCCTGCCGGAGCTCCAAAGGCGGTCAGTGACGGCGCTTAAAAGGGCTCTGGGTCCGAAGGCGCCGCGCATCCTGCGCGACACCAGCCGTGAGGCGAACAGCGACGCGCATCTGTCCCACCTCCGGAAAGGTCCGAAGCGCGTCGCCTTCTCCTTCCACGCGCTACCTCACGACACGCTTGCTGCCTTCTGCGAGCAAGCGGAGGCAACCGAGCGTGAGGGGGAAGACTTGCCATCGGCCGAGGGACGCGCGGGGAACGCGACGCCGCGCCCCACCTGCCACGCCTCCCAATGGGCCCGAGCGCCACGGACACTTTGAGTCAAGTCAGTGCCGTGGCGAACAGTGAGTGTAGTGAAGTGAAGTGTGAATGAATGGGAAGAATGAATGGTTATGTATGTAATGAAAATAGTATGTATGATGTGTGAATGTAGAAAAAATAATAATAATAATGTACCAATACATACAAACAATTTACGTAGAATAAATAAATAGAATTACAATAATGATTTTAGTGTAAGTTAGAAATGCCAAAGTGCAATTAAGATAACTTTAAGTCTAGATTGTAAGTTAGTTGTAAGAAAAATCCCCGCCTGTAGCTGCTTAAGCCGCAAGGCAGCAGCGTAATATAAAAATATTTATGATAATAAATTCCCCTCCTTCACAGGGTTACTGTGGAGGGGACAAAAGAAAAAGTACAGTGCGCCTCTGAGCGAATGCTGCAAGCCCCCGGACGCGATGACCAGGCAATGCGCGCCGTCTTGGTCCAGTTTATGTGATGTGGACAGCCTCAACCCTGAGTGAATGCCGAGATGGGCAGACCTGGTGTCGACCATCGGCTATGCGGGCAGTCTGAGGCCCTGAATGATGTGACATGTGTCAGGAGCGGAGCAGACGTGACAAGACGCGTGCTCACGTGCCTCGCCCTCACATGTTTAACTATCTCTCAATGAATCTCTGTGAATGTCTCTGCGAATCTCTGCGTGTCTCGGTTGTGCGTACGAATATATAGAACCCCGCCTCTCCCTGGAGCGAGGGTGGCTACCACGAGGCGTGGCGGGAGGGTGCTCTGGGCCGCCGTGGGAAAAAGGCTGCCGAAACCTCAGAGACCACCAGCGGGGCCGCGCGGTGCACTTACGGCCGAGCCGCTGGGTGGGGGTGGTCGCAATTCGCGGAAGGCGCAAATGGGTGTCATAAGCCGCACATGCCGACAAGGACGCGGCGTCGTGCCTAAGAGGGTGGCAAAGCCGGCGGTGCGGTGTCAAAGAGACGGATTTGCGCCTTCGCTCTCCCGGCGGCCGAGCGGAGAGGGGAGGGGGCAGCGCAGGCGGTTGCAAACCACGTGCGTGCGTAAACAATTAATAATCTTATATATGGAAGAATTGCCAGCTCTTTCTAACGGTCAAACTGATTGTCTACCTTGCCTCACAGTGAGTTTGGAAAACTCATCGGCAAACTTTCTAGAAACAACTTGTTCAGATACTCACCTCGAAAAAAATAGAGGGTTCAACTGGTTGTAAGATTTAAACCCTCGATCAGGTACTACAGTATTCTAGTTTAGATCATTATATAGTTGTATTTAACTAGTCGAGTCAAAGTAAATTAATAAATCACTTTACAAGACGACGATATCTACAAGTCTTTCAATACTGGTATAAAATCCCTATTCTTCACAATTTTCTATTTGTGTTCTCAAATAGTTGACCAGTAAAGAGATTAACACTAACTGAACATTAAGTAAGTCGATTTGCTTCATTTGAACGGTTTCATTTGTTTCGTTTTGATGTCAATGTCCAAAATTAACATTTTTAGACGTTAACATTTGTTGATATAGGTCTTCGAAATTAAATTTGTTCTTTTTCTACCTTTTTTCGACCAAATTTCATTTTGATTCTTTGATTAATTTCATGCGTACTGTTTCTGAAAGAAGCAAATATTACTCTCATCAGTCCCGTAAGTCTAGTACTTGCGACAATTCGGAAGGAGGAGGTTCCTTTCCCACTGAAACTTAAAATTCAGCACCAAAGTAAACATCGTTGTGGGCGGGGGGGGGAGTCCTTCCGCCAGGGTCATCCGCGAGCAAGGCATCACCCCAGCCAGGTCCAGCTCTGGTATGGTCTCTCATGTGTGGTAGTGCACTGCATGTAAGATTAAGTGTGTGTGTGTGTGTGTGTGTGAATGTGTGTGTAAGGGGAAGCAAGAGAAAAGGATTAGAAAGGAAAGATCGCGCTCGATCAACGACCCGTTTGTTACGATACTGACAATACTACTACGGCATTCGCCTGATACTGATCGGAGAATTGACAAAAACAAGCTATCAGACCTGATGATGGCTGTAATTGTCCTCCAGGCAGCGGCTTCCACCTAGTTGTTTAGCGAGTAACTAAAATACATCTTTGCAACTCGAGGGGGCCTCTCAATCACAGATTGCGGTTAAGAATTGTAGTTCTGAATAATTTTAGCCGGTAACTGCCATATCAAACACCATAAAGCATCCGCAACATGCTTCACCGAAACTTTATTACTGGAAAAATGAATTCTATTCAATTTTCAGCAAAACACTTTGGATAACTGTTATAAAATGAATTTGAGAAATACAGAGCAAAACTGCATCTCACTTCCAGTAGTTTCAAATCAATAAAAATAATATGCTTACCTTCACATTCCAAGAACACTTACTAACCACCACAACCGCCAAGAATTTGTAATGGTAGAATCCATAGGAACCCTTTTATTTGAGAGAGAAATGTTATAAACATCCGATAGTGTTGACCACACTGCTGAATCTTTGCTATTTCACGCCTCAAATGGACAACTAATTTAGACGTGAATTTCCGCTAGGAACAACATTGTGTGCGTCCATAAATGCAACAAATAATGGCCACGATCTGTGTGTGTTTTTGCCTCGACGAGCGACTACAGTACTAGTGGTCAAATCGCTTAAATAATGAAGTCCCTGTCCGGGATAACGAACAGAATTTCCGCGAATATAACATACGCAACATTCATATGCATATGAAATATGTGCGTGAATATAGAGATTTAGTAGCGAATAATAATTACGTATTCTAATGTTAGAGCACTTGGGTGATACAATGAATTCAGAGTAGAAACTTATTGTCATAAAATATCCGATCATAACCACAAGTTGCGACAACTAACTCACAATGAAATTTTACGCGAATTTGTAAACCTAAAACGAAACTATTAATTATTGTACTATGCAAAACAAATCAGAAACACAAAGGAATGCTCACGAATAAAATTTTTGGCACAATGCCACCTAATCTGATATTGAAGTTAGCTCACTGACCCTGACACAAACGTATGTCTGGAATTGAAATTCACGATGATAATTCAGTATTTAGGGTCAGTCGAGGTTAATATGATACAGCAAGAAATTGGGGCTAATGTGATCCACATTATGAATTGTTACCGTGTCTATGGCTGATGAATTGAAGCTGTGCCGTAAGCAGCGACGCACTGAGGATGAGAATTCTCTACGTGTGTGTTGTATAAGAATTCGCGATATAACACAATTAAATATTTCTATTTTTCTGTTATGCTCAAAACTTACATAGTTTTGGAATTTTTACAGGTTCATTGCTGCCTAATGAAACCATAGATACTTCCCAAATGGCTGGAGGCAGTTTTCTTTCAGTTTCTGCGCGCATTGGAAATTATAAATATAAATTTGATGATTTGCAATAGTATAGCTGGAAATAAAATATTTATGTAGTACTTATGTAATAGTTTAGAAGTGTTTTGACTGAGGTAGAAGTACCATGGTTCTTTGAGATGAGAAAAAGGTGAATGTTGTTGAGCATTTGTGAATTCACTGAGAGGAAAACCAGTCATTGATTTAAACTAGTGATGCTCCAACATCACACACTTTCTCACATTATTGGAAACAGCTACGTAATATTGAAATATTGCATTTTCTGCGCTACTAACACCTCAGCCCTTATTTCAAAACGTCCATTTAAACCAAGAAGTGAGTAACACACTGTTCCAAGCGCAGCGTTATCCAAACTCTGAGCATTCGCGTGGCTCTTAATATCAATACAGTAATTACAATATATACAATTGCCATCGAAATAATTACGAACATTTGTAAGATACCTTGGATAATAACAGTTTCGATAGCGTATCATTTCATCACTTCTAACATCTACACTTCAAATACAATAAACACTATTGCTTTTCAGCAAAGAGAGCGTCCATGGTTTCTCGGAAGAGAGAAGATGATATCAACAAACAAGGAGAATGAAATTGCTGAGCAATTCAAGTGTTCTCAAGCGATGCGACATTGTTGCGGAACATCTATAAAGCTTTGCGGACTGCTTAAGGCTAAATGTCCCGACACTAGTACAATTTGTAGCCACCACGTGGCAGCACCAAAATAAGTAAAATTTACTTTACTGATAAGTCTGAACCAATTGTCCGATTTTCGATCTGTAACGGCATTTGACGCCTTTTTAAATTATAATTTACGCTACGAATACATTTTTCGAAAAATATAGCAAAAATTTGAAATTGAAATTAATTCCCGAATATCTGAGAAAAAATTACAAAATGTGGGCTTATAGCGCGATGGCGACATGCTTCCTGAATCTAACGCCAAGACAATCATGCAAATCGGACGAATAGGAGCGTCGTAAAGTGAAATTTAGGAAAACATCTTGCCCCCCTCCACCTTCGGCACCGTTGCGTCACCCACCCACCCGTTGTGGGCTCTCTGTCGGCGCGGCGGCACGGCCAGGCCAGGCGGCGTACGGCCAGCCCCGGCGGAGCAAGCGGGACGTACGGGATACCCAAGCCAGACAGTCGATTTATGCTTTCGTCACTTTGCATCTGATTCTATTTTTTGACAGATATTAAACTAGAAATGCTATACTACTATTACAGACCGAGGTAAACGGTTTGTAATAGAAGTTAATAACTATCTTTTTCACAATTTCCGTCTTCTTTCGAATACCATCTTCAAATTGTTTGAGGCATTACTCAAAATATCGATTCCAGCTTGGAACTTGTTTAAAAAAATGAACTATTTCTGTAAAATATCACCATTATTCCATCTCCTCACATCTTATTTGAAATATATTTTTCTTGTAAGGTCTTCCGCGTTGCCCTAAGATCTTCCGTGTTCAAATACCAGAAAGAATGGGCGGAGTATATGCAGGAGCTCTTTTATTCTACAACTCGATTTTTGATCTCAAATCGACGTTTACCTGCCTTAAAGGGTTCATCTGGTGAATCTCTAAATAATATACAATATAATAACAAATACATTTATTATTTACAAAAATATATGTATATAAAAATATATCCCCACCTTCCTAAAATAATCGGCTGGATCCTGCTGTGACACCTCTCCGTAAGCGGAAGGCAATAACACAGACCCTCGTATGTCATCGGCCTGGACATCGGGTAAAGTGGCCGTGGGGAAGAGGGCTCGGGATTTCCAAGTCCGATAAAGCAGTGGGACAGTGATTCACAAATAGACAACGTGGAGAATGCTCACACCAAGTTCCCTGATTGGCTCGCTTACTTGGTGCTCTTTTCCGCTTTACACGTTCTGCTCCATGTCCACGTACCTACTGCGTTTGTTCATTCACGAGCCACCTCATTCCTATAGTTGGGAGCTGACTTGATCGCGAGGCTGAGGAATGCGCTCGGTGTTCTTGGAAGCTGTCTCCCCGCCTAATCCGCAACTAGTAGCTCACCCAAATATATTACGCCAAGTATCCATAGACAAAAATTAAAACATCATACGAGAATAAGGAAAACAAATCAGTGAATGCCATCAGTGTGGAATTTTTTTATCTTCATAACATGGCGTTTTCTTACCGGGATTACTCAAGGCTGCCCCACCTGCTTTAAATCCTTCTTTTTTAATTGATGTCACAGTTTGAACAGATACTTCAGTATAGTTTACTACCCGAAATTTCTGCTATGCAGCGTGTGTTGAGGAACGCCCGAATTCTTTTATTCGTCACATTTCTTAATAACGAGACGTATAATTTCCCTATCTTAACTGTGTATTGTTTGGCCTTTACTACGAACAGAAGCCATACCGTTCCACCAAAAGTCACAAACAAAATTATAATGAATACGCTATACACTTGTGTTACGAACAAGAAGCAATCAACATGTCACTCTCTCATTGAGTTCATGTCTTCTCAGAACAAGAAACATTCTATATTAGATGGAGTGACATTGAACCTCATAAAATGTTGTCAAAGATATACTATTTCCTCGACTGCGCGCGTAGGCGCCAAATTGCAAAACACGTCAATATGCCGAAAACTTACACTGTAGGTCTTCATGACTTGGAAAACGGAAAACAAGAGACGGTGAGTGATCCATCAAAAACATATTTTGAACTGCAGAACTCTTCAGTGCAATAAGTCGCAGAGACAACCACTCATTTTTCATAATTTACTTTTTTCATGTTACAAACATAAGATGTACAAACTTTTAGAATTTTGTTGGTCAGTCACAAAAGCTTCGTGTTCTCGCTCTTGTATCTGCCTGTTAGTCTGTACAACAGAGATTGTGAAAGTATTGCATGTCTGTCCTAGCGACTCCGATCTCACAGGTCTACCCTTGATTTCGGTGCTTTTGAATAAATGTGAATAGAAATAATAATAATAATAATAATAATAATAATAATAATAATAAGCTTAATAATAAGTCTCCCAAAGTCCAGCCCTACATCCGAGCAATTGAGAACTTAGCCACCTGGAAGATGGGCAACGTCAGAAAATTTGGTGGCAAACCGGGCGATGGCACACCCATATGGATATGGAGGCACGGAATATGCGTCGTAAGGCCTCGAAAAACCAGCCGCTGCCTGGGGAGCGCCGGGGCACCTTCGGAGCCACCGGTGAAGGAGACAGCATGCGAGCGGGTGGTGATCGGGAGCTGAACAGGCGGGCCCTGATCGGGGATAACCCCGAATATACTACAGCTGAACGTGGCAGCACCCATCCATCTCCACTTATAGCTGCACCTGCCGCAAGTGCTTCCCAGAGAAGCAATCTATTGCTTCTTGAGACCTCTGCCGCAGGCAGGCAAAAGGATGAAGTGGACTACAGAAATAAATATCTTCATCATGCGTGAATACTATGGCGGCGGCGATGGTGTGACGGTTAGCGTACCGGACTGTTATACCCAAGCTCGCGAGTTCAAACCCGATCGAAGCCGTGGATTTTTAGGGCGACAAAATCCTTCGTACGCCTTCCTTCGGAGGGGAAGTAAAGCCGGCTGGCCCATGTTAGTAGATTTACTTGCATGTAAAGATCCTCAAGCCTAAATGACGCCTCTGAGCTAAATTCAAAATCGCCTATTTCTCGCCCAAGAAATACCTACTTTCTCTGCTAGATGAAAGGAGCGTAACGAAATTTGCGTGGTCAGACGGAAGAGCGGGCCTAATGGCCCGAGTCTCGCCACGTAAAATAAGGCAATTTCAATTCAATTCAATACTACACCATTACCAAAATGGAGACTGACACAACGGCCTACCGACAAAAGTTACATCAATGATTTCTTCACCGTTTCCCTGATTCTGAAGTTAGTGAGCGTCGAGCAATTGTTCCAGCGTCGGCGGACCAGCGTCGAGCAATTGTTCAGAAAAATCTCCTCTCTGCACCAGTTTCGGAAGCAATAAAGGAAGAAGTGAGAAAAATGCTTAACTCCTCAGAACCTAGTATTCTGAGGGCAGTGGCGATATCAGTTGTACAAACTGAGGATGACAATGGGACAAGCATGTCAGAACGTATGGATGATAAGAGTAATGAAGAGGTGCAAATTCGTAATGAACTTGCAGTCGCACTTGCGGAATTTGAAGGAACCGACCCACTGAACCGTCTCATTCTCAGACAAAATTGCTCGAAGAAATTAGCAAGAGCAATCAGCGTCTTGACTGAGAAAGTACTACCACAACATCTAAAACAAAGACCATCTTTCGAAGAAGTACACACAGCAATTTATTGTGCTGCGGTTGTGGCTTCAAGATGAAACGGTTCCAAGCTTTTAAGCCGCTTAGCAACTGCCCACAATGATCGAAGTGAAAAAAGAATGCCACTTTTGGAAAGACGGCTGGTGAAGCGTATAGAAAGCACTAGGAGAGATATTAGGAGACTCACACAATTTAAAAAAGGAAATACCTCGGAAAAACTTAGAAGAAAGGTGAATAAGATCCTTATCAATACAAAAATACATACGAAACACGAGCCCTTGAATTTAACAATAACAGAACATCTTGACACCCTACGACAAAAGCTTTTGGCGTTAACAAAACGCCTTCGACGCTACAGGAATTGCACTGCAAGGAAGCAACAGAATTCTCTTTTTAAAAGAAACCAGAAAGCATTCTACAGGAATATGTCAAAGGGCTTTTAAATGATATGAAAGAGTCAAAGCTTCCCTCAAAGGCACAAATAGAGAACGTTTGGAAGCCTATCTGGTCATCTGCTGTGTCCCACAACCCAGATGTGACGTGGATTGAATAGGAATATGACAGACACCGAGACATCCCTCTAATAGGTGAACCAATCATCACCGTGGAAATTGTCCAAGCAGCTTTGAACAAAGCACATAACTGGAAGGCACCAGGCAGTGATGGCCTGCACAATTATTGGCAGAAAAAATTTACAAGCACTCACCATCATATAGCTAATATAATTCAATATTTTCTTCACAATCTAGAAAATCAACCTTACATCCTCACTGAAGGTAGAACATTCTTGTTACCAAAGGAGGGTGACACTAAAGACCCCTCGAAGTACAGGCCTGTAACCTGCCTTCAAACTTTCTACAAACTCATAACATCTTGTGTTTCACAACTTATGATGGCACACATTGAGGAACAGAACATCTTAGCAAATGAACAGAAAAGATGTAGACCTGGATCTCAGGGATGCAAGGAGCATCTCATTATAGACTCTGTAATTATGGAGCAAGTGCTTGAAAAACAAAGAAACTTGTACGCATGCTACATAGATTAGGCTAAAGCATTCGACACCGTGCCCCATTCTTGGCTCTTTCAATGTTTGGATGTATACAAGGTCCACCCGTTTATCCAAAACTTCCTGAAACCGCGATGAGTCGATAGAATACAAAACTGTATCTCTCTAATGGAAAACAATCCGTCCACATAGATACTATACACATCCGCCAAGGAATTTTCCAGGGTGAATCTTTAAGCCCTTTATTGTTCTGCTTAGCCTTGAATCCCCTGTCTACTCTACTTAATTCATCTAATTATGGAATCGTTCTTAAAAAGGGGAACTAAACTCTTTTTCGTGTCTCACATCTTCTTTACATGGATGACCTGAAGCTATATGCAGACACTGAGAGTCATATGCGGCAACTAATAAACGTGACGGAGAAGTTCACTGACGACAATAAGATGAAATTGGGTTTGGATAAGTGCAGGAGAGTGAATATCATTCGGGGTCATATGCAAGTTATAAATTTGGAAACTGATAATGAACCAAAGATTACCTTCATGGAACCCCATGAAACTTACAAATACTTGGGTTTCCAACAGTCACTCCGAATCAAACACACTGTTACTAAGAACATACTAACAACTGAAGTGTGTAAACGATTGCACGGACTCTTAAAAACTCAACTCTCTGCTAGAAACCTTGTGCAGGCCATCAATTCATTTGTTATTCCAGGGCTGACATACTCCTTTGGCGTTATTAAATGGAGCAATACCGACCTCGACAGCCTCCAGAGGACAATTCGAACCGATATGACTCAACACCGAAAACATCATCCCCATTCAAGTACTGAGCGGTTCAAGCTGACCCCATTCAAGTTCCAAGGTCTCAAGGAGGGCGAGTTATTGTACATCTCATAAATCTACACAGCTCTCAAATTGCTTCACTCAGAAGATACTTCTTCGAACATTGTGGGAGAGTTCAGCAAGCAGTGAGCGCAGTTGATAATAACTATAGTCCTCTGAACTTGAAAAAGCTTGATCCGCCTGTTTAACCAATCATTGACGCGGAAGAGAAAATAACCTTATGGAAAGCGAAGGCACTGCATGGAAGGTACCCTCACGAGCTGAGTAAACCAGAAGTCGACATCTCTGCGTCGCACGCATGGTTCCAGCACGGGGATCTCTTTCCGGAGACAGAAGCCTTCATGATAGCTATCCAGGACCAAGTGGTACCAACATTGAACTACAGAAAACACATTTTGAGAGAATCTACCATTCATTCCGACTCGTGTAGAAGATGTGAGGCTGCAAGCGAAACTATGCAACACATGACCAGTGGATGTAGCAGCCACGCACAGTTGGAATACAAAAAGAGGCATGATGATGTGGCGAAGCAGGTCCACCAATTATTGGCATTGAGAACGGGGTTACCCGCCACTTCCCTGTCGTATTATAAATATGTGCCTCAGAATGTGCATGAAAGTAGTGAGCACACACTCTACTGGGATCGCTCCATTATCACTGACAGACATGTCGGCGGCAATAGACCCGATATAACGTACATTGATAGAAACCATTAGCAGGTTTTCCTTATCGATATATCAATACCCAATACCCACAACATATAGGAAAAATATCAAGAGAAGATTCAGAAGTATACGGATCTCGTCCATGAAGTCGCAACTCAGTGGGACTTCAGTAAAGTGACAACTGTGCCTATAATAATATCAGCTACAGGAGTGATCCCGAAAATGACCCTTCGGGCACTGGAGTGTCTTCACTTGGATGCCAGGAATGTATATAATATGCAAAAGTGAGTAATTTTGAATACATGCCGTATTGTCAGAAGCCATCTGAACCTTCAGTAAAGCAACCACACACCTGGTCATCATTCCTGTGTGTGGTTGACATACCGACCAGTAGATCTGGGAATAATGTAAGATAACAATAATAATAATAATAATAATAATAATAATAATAATAATAATAATAATAATAATAATAATAATAGCGTCCGCCCCGTGGCGCAGACGGTTGCGGCGACGGCGTCTGTGCCGGGGAGGCTGCGGGGAAGCTGCGGGTTCGCGTCCTGCTTAGACATGGTCGTATTTGTGATTGTCCCTTTTCCTATAATCTCATAATTTACACTTCAAGGCGTTACAACCTTGTTGTAATCCAAGGATACAGCTGAAAAGCTGATCTTGGAAGAATTACACACGTTAATCGTGTAGCGTGGTCAGTAATGGCCCATACGCCAATAATAATAATAATAATAATAATAATAATAATAATAATAATAATAATAATAATAATAATAAGCAAAAAGTACACTGCAGATGCATGTGGCTACATGCATAAAAAGTACCAAGAAATTCAAAATTATAATTTACTTTTAGTTTACGATATAAAACTTTCCCCGATGTTACCAGTAATTGCAGCTCGCGTCATGAAAATTCCAGTCTCTCCCTCATCTTTTTGCCTCTCTCCCTGAAGTATTGCCGTGGGAGATCCCAGATCTATGCAGGATCTGCGGTCGCTTCCGATGACATACGAGGGTCTGTGTTATTGCCTTCCGCTTACGGAGAGGTGTCACAGCAGGATCCAGCCGATTATTTTAGTAAGGTGAGGGTATATTTTTGTAAATAATCAATGTATTTGTTATTATATTGTATATTATTTAGAGATTCACCAGATGAACCCTTTAAAGCAGGTAAACGTCGTTTTGAGATCAAAAATAGAGTTGTGGGATAAAAGACATCGTGCGTATACTCCGCTTATTCTTTCCGGTTTCTTTCCGGTATTCGTTCCGCTTATTCTGTCCAGAAGATCTTAGTGTAAGGCGGAAGAACTTAGAAGTAAAATATATCTAAAATAAGATGTGAGGAGATGGATGATATTTACAGAATTAGTTCATTTTTTTAAAAACCAATTACAACCCGGAATCGATATTTTGAATAATGCCTCAAACAATTTTAAGATCGTAATCGAAGGAAGACGGAAATATGTGAAAAAGATAGTTAGGTAGTACTATTACAGACCGTTTGTCTCGGTCTGTAATAGTAGTATAGCTATCTCGCAAGTCCTGCCTGCTCCGCCGGGGCTGGCCGCACGCCCCCTGGCCTGGCCGTGCCGCCGCGCCGACAGAGGGCCCACAACAATCGGGTGTATGACGCAACGGCGCAGAAGGGGAAGGGGGGGCGAGGTGTTTTCCAAAATTTCACTTTAACGCTCCTATTCTTCCGATTTGCATGATTGTCACGGCGTTAGAATCAGGAAGCATGTCGCCATCGCGCTATAAGCCCTCATTTTGTATTTTTTTCTCGGAAGTTTGAGAACTAATTTCAAATTCAAATTTTTGGTAGATTTTTAGAAAAAGGGCTTCGTAGCGTAAATTCTATTTTAAAAAGGCGTCTATTGCCGTTTACAGGTCGAAAATCGGACCATTGGTTCAGACGTTATCAGTAAAGTAAATTTTACTTATTTTGGTGCTGCCACATGGTGGCTACAAATTGTAGTAGTGTCGGGACATTTAGTCTTAAAAAGAAATACATCAATACATTGAGAATACACATTGAGTAAAAAGTAAAAAAGCGAGAAAGGAATAATAGAATTAATATTGACATTTTCAATTAGAAATTATAATTAAAATAAATTAATAATTTTTCATATCACTAATTCAATTTTTGTCATGGCCCGTAGTTGGTGGGAAACCAGTGCACATTTCATTATATTCAAGCAGAAATTATGCAAAAAGTACTAGTTTATAAAAAAATTGACCATGACCTTTTTTGAATAATTTATTTTGTACAATGGACTTTGTCCGAGGCAAAAATCCTTATTTTCAATTTTGTAGTTTTGAAATGGTTTTGCCAATTTTTGAAAACAAAATGATCAATACCCGAAAATGAGAATAGGGGTATATTTCTTATCATTCCTTATTACATATGTGAAGAAAATTTAAAGAACAAATTTGGAGCGGTTTTTGAGACTTTTTTGTAAAATTCTATTCCAAAATACGCCAAAATTACTCCTTTTCTCAAAAAATTCTACAAGACCTATTTTGAAGTGCTAAATTTGTACAACGTTCTGTCAGAGACAAAAATCTCCTTCTTCAATTTAGAACTCTAATTTTTTTTTCAATTTTCGAATATTTCTGCGATGTCAACGAAACTGAGACCTGCATCATTCTCTTAAACGTCTTTTGCACTATTCAACAACACAATTTAACCAAAATATTTGAAGCCATTTAAAAAAAATTTAAAAAATGTCCCAAGGTTTTCACGTAAAGTACCCCCAAAATAAAAATTTAGGTTTCATATTCCAGGGTCCGCGACATCATCTAGAACGATTAGGGAATATCAATTTTGGAGAAAATCGGCCAAACGGTTTTTGGGCTAGCGCTGTGCACAGGCGGACGGACAGGCGGTTTGCGGGCCCATCAAACAAGGATTCTGGCTTCACCGCGCGTTAGAGGACTTTTTCTTCATTTAGCAACTGTATTTATGCACTTTTTCCTTACCAGTTCCCGGCAATGAGATTTTTGTGTCGAAAATTCGCGGTTTGTCGGAGCACGATTATAAGACGTTCTCTTCATACGTTAGTAAGTGTGAAAAAGTCAAAAGAACAGTTTATTTTCAAAATAATTTGAGAAATAATAGTTTTCTATTTGGATACTCAGGAAATGCATCAGTAATTTTCTGCTCAAACGTTGTGGGTTAAGTTGATATACTACATGGGTGTTCTGAAATATTATTCAGCTAGTCCATATATCCCAAAACTACTCTTGTGAATTTTTTCCTCAAGTAGCTATATCTTTCAGAAAGACCCATATGAAGTTGCAAGTCATTTAATCCCGCAGTACGCTATGTTTAGCTTTTCAAAGAAGGCGTGGTGCGTATTCGCGGAAATGGAGAAAATTGAGTACTACCACTCAGCGATAAAATGTTTTATTAAATAAACTTTCAGACTGACTGAAATTCATTTTTGGTTTTGAAACTTAGTATGGTGACTCTTCATCTTTAACAATGTCCAGCTCCTTATTTGAGAATGCAAATTTCGGATCAGCTTAAATTTGCTTCTTTTGTAATAAATTGCGAATTTTGTTTCTTCAATAGACGTAGGCATCCTAAACGATACTTATAAGCAAGTTATTTGTTATTCCTGATTACTAGATATCGATTTAGACGAGATTGCAAAAGCATTATATACTCTTGGTCAGGGTTTATACATGTCTTGCGTTGTTCCGAATCTTCATCGAAAACCGTGCTTAGCTGCTGCTATAACAAAAGTGCTTGCCGGTGGTTAAGTCGGAAGGAGCGGCCGGTGTAAAACAAATGGTGAATAGACTGACGTGGTGAATGGTGACGCACTAACGCTGATGAAGCCCATACATCTACGTTCTAACGGTTTTGCTTCTACTTATAGAAAAATGGTCATTTAATGAGGTGTTGGCACTTTGGAGCGCTATACTAGGATATTTTAGCAACAAAACATTACATTCGCACTAAAAGTTAGAAAAACATTCCACCAGAGAGCTCAGAATGGAGAAATGGGCCGGCACGTTCAAGCCGTTTTTTTAGTGCGCCCGGCGCACCCACAGCTGCTCACCCGAACCGCCGGCCGCTCCCTCCGTCTCGGCGGCCACCCACCCCGGCCTTCTATCCTTGAAATGGCACGTTCACTTGTGCCCATGTCAGACTTGTGAGAACCACCGCGAGTTACACACGCCACACTGCCTGCACAGGGTCTTTTCGTTGAGCAGTCTCCGCGCTCACGACCACATTTTCATGTTTTGCGCTTCGCGCACGTAAAACGCTGCCCTCGGCACGTGTATCAGAAAGTTGAGTGCGCTACTCTGTCATCGACGAGCAAGCCACTATACAGGTGTCACCGCATGTAGTCGTGAATCTGCCATCGGTGGGTACTACAGTGCGGTACGGACGGACCCCACTCACACCGTCAGTCACATGCTGGCGAGAGACTGTCTGTGCCGCACGCGCACTCGTGGTGTCAGGGCCCATCTAGGGCCAAGTCCGTGGTCAAGCTGCGGGACAGACTCTCCGTAACCAGCGAATTGTGTGGGACGCCTGCATTCCCGTTTCGCCCGGGAGAGGAGTAGTTCTGAAGTCCACGCATGCCGCAGCCACCCAGCATCAGGTATTCGTCAACGCCGTGTGCCCATGGATACATAGTGCGACCAACCTTCACGACGTCTCCTTCACGGTGATGGATTAACATAGAAGTAACGAACAACCATTTTGTATCATTCATTTAATTTCATTTCTCTACAATTAACATTTCATTTGTCATATCATTCCATCCACGAAGAATAGAACTCTAGTAGTAATAAATAATATGTGCAATGAAATTCTCGTAATTTTGTCATCCTCCGTCTCCTCTCTTAACCAGCGCTATCCCTTCCCCGCAACTCACGGACCGGTTTGGTGTACAATTTACTTTGTATAGAGAAGGGCCTTTCAGTCCGCTAATGAACCCCCTCCCCCGTTCTAGGTATTCTTCCCCTTTCTCTGTACACACACTATGTGATAAAAAGTATCTGGACACGTTCAAAATGGTGTTATGGTCTGGTCGGGTTTTTCATGGAGGGGGCTTGCACCCCTTGTTGTTTTGTATGGCACTATCACGACGCAGGCCTACTTTGAGGTTTTACAAATCTTCTTGCTTACCACTGTTGAAGAGCAATTCGGAAATGATGATTGCATCTTCAAGCACGATCAAACACCAGTTCATATTGCATTTCCTGTGGCGGAGTGGTTAAACGACAATAACATCCCTGTAATAAGCTGGCCTGCACAGAGTCCTGACATGAATCGAACACATTTGGGATGTTTTGGAACGTTGACTTCGTTCCAGACCTCACCGACCTACATCGATACCTCTCCTCAATGCAGCACTCCGTGAAGAATGGGCTGGCATTCTCCAAGAGACCTTCCAGCTCCTGATTAAACGTATGATTGCGAGAGTGGAAGCTGTCATCAAGGCTAAGGGTCGACAAATATCCTATTGAATTTCTGCATTACTGATGGGGGAGCCACGAACCGGTAAATCATTTTCAGCCATTTGTCCGGATACTTTTGATCACATAGTGTATGTTCTGCTGGCTGTGGCTCGGACGCGCGTCTGCGCTGTTAGTGGCGGGAGTTTGCCACCGAACGCTACAGCATCGCGACTACACCACCAGTGTAAATACCTCCATTCAAACCAATGCTTTGCCAGCCGACGTGCCACTCGGAAGCACTGGTGAGTAGCGATGTGTGAAGGGGTCCTAGCAGAAGGAATTCTAAATGAGCTCATCGACCACATTTTGCAAGAAGTACAATGAAAATGTTTTATGCAAGACGGCTTTCGCATCTGCTCACAACGCATTCCTGTGAAACTTTCCAAACACTCTTTGGCGAGTTTTGGGAGCAACAAAGAGTAACTTTCTCCGTCGATTCTGACAACGGATTGAATATTGATTTATTATTCCCACAGATTCAAAGCAACAGTCCAAGTAGTGGACGGAATTGACTTCATCACCTCCAAAGAAGCAAAGGCGGAAGATCATAACTTGGGGATTTTGTGTCTTTGTGTGTGTTTATTTTTCGTGTCGAGACTCAGGCCATCAGGCTTTTGTCTACTCTTTTGACTGATTATGCAAACTTTTCTACGCTCTTTTATCCGTCTCCCGGTGAAAGAAGACATCGCTCGGGCCCCGAAATGTACTATATAAATTTAGCTCACGGGTTTCTTTTAGACTTAGAAAATATTTGACGTGCAGTAAATTTGCATCATGAGACAGCTGGATTTACTTCCCGACCCAAGGAAGGTGTATTTTTCACAGTTAAAATTCCCCAGCTTCTATCGAGTTTGAACTCGCAATTTTGGGTATTACAGCCCGATGCGCTAACAGTTATATTACCGAAGTTTATTAAGCTGGATACTGAAATCCATTAGACAATTGGACACTGATCTTCAGTAGTTCATAAATTAAAATATTGGTTTTGCTTGAATGAACGATTTTCAGTAATTAATTGAAGAACGGACTCTTTCTTGCAAGCTACTTGACTGCAAATTTATTTGTTTATGGATGAAATTAATTTTCTATTCTCTCAACTGTGTAGGAAAATACCGACTTAACGTAAAATTCAAGGTGTAACACTGCGCACCACATGAATACATTTTAACTCCGAGAGTTTCAACTAAACATTTCATGCCACAAGCTGAAATGTTCTGTGAAAAATAATTCCCGAAATTACATAGCTGGAGTTTTTGCGGTTTCTGGAAACATTATCCCAGCGGAGCTTCATTCTTCCTAGAATCTCAACTGGCCAGCATTTAAATAGCGTAGTACCTGTTGAAAGCGGTGGACAACGCGTTTTTTAGCGTCCGAAGCATATCTTTCTCATATCCTCTGGTGTAACTCTAGTTCCAAGTAACGGTACTTACGCACTAAACTTAGTCTATTATTCCAAAACTCCCAGCTGTGCAGACTTACAATATGGTAGGAACTGAGAACGACGTGCGAAGTAATAGCCGACACACTCGTCTTCCACCTCTGAAAACCGGGATTCAAATTCCGATCAGTACAAATTTTTATTAGACAAAACATGCAGACAAGTCAGCACGTTTTCTAAAGATTCTCCTAATTTCTCCTGCCGCACCATTACCTTCCCATCATTCAAATAATTACATTGTTACCCACTCATCACAATTATAGATACTCTCGAAAAGGCCTGATGATCATTAACAAATTAAAATATTAACCATCACTTGGCTACAGAATCTTTTTTAAATAGCACCTATGGCGGTTATTCTAGACTCAAGCAATCAACTATAAAAACTGCTTCTCAAACTCATCATTTTTCCAAGAATTTCAAACGTTGTTAGATAATAGCGTTAGTAAAAACTCGCAGAACTTAAAAAAGTTTTAAAATAGAACCTTATTTTAAACGCGATATTTATCGTCCGAAGCAAAACTATATTCGTGGTACTGCGATAATTTTAGTTTCACTTAACATGATTGATTGATTGTTAATTTCTACCCTTAATATCTCCCTGATCTATGTAAATATTGAAGCTATGCAATGGACCTTTAGTTTATCATTGTGTACCTGATTTAAAGTGGTTGTTGGTGTATGGTTGAATTCAGTGTATTGTTAGTATGGTCGAATTCAGTGTATTGTTAGTATAGTTGAATTCAGTTGGTCTTGATCACTGAACATTTGCGGTCAATGCAAGGTTAAATCAAGTAATACGTTTTGTGTTGCCTTATCGAGAGATGTTTGAATAAAATGTGTTCAATTCTTAAATATTTGGATCCTTTTGACTCACGTCTCACTCGTAAATTTTTAATAGTTACTATATCATGCGCACATCCAATGTTATAATGTAGGTGAACATATTTTTATGTTCGGGTTTATACGTATGTGTGTGAAATACATTTTAGTCTGTATGTTTTTGTGTATAGTTGTGAAATTGTTTTCATGTATATCAGTGTACATGCTGTATATATGGGTTTTCTGCGGTTAGCTTGTGTATCAGGTTTTGGGTGTTATATAGCGTATGTGATGGTTGTGTATGTGTGTATGTATTGTTTCATCAATGTATGGTTGTTTTGTGTATGTTCAATTGTATGTGTGTATGTATGTATTTATGCACATATGGTTTACATATACATATTTTAGTTTTTTACATTTTATGTATTTTATATTTTTCATTAAAATTATTTTGTTTGTTTACAATACAATGACCGGAAGTGTGCCCTGGTATATTATATTCATTGTAAAAATTAACATTCTGTTCTCTTGACTGTGAATAATAATAATAATAATAATAATAATAATAATAATAATAATAATAATAATGATAACAACAACATTTGGTCAATACATCTAGTTTTGATACAGTTGCATCAACTTATTCAGAATGTTATCAGGTAATTATGCTAATTTAACATGAACTTGACCGGAAACGCATGGTGGCGGGTCATGGAGTGGCTGTAGCGCTTGGTTCATTGAATTCAACCAGTCCTCATTCATTTACGTTTGGTCCTTGGCCCGCCTCACAATTGTTGCGCGATGGACTCACGTGCTCTAGCAACTCCATGTGGCGTTGGGTGTGGAGGCTTGAAATGAGACGTTACCTGTCTGATTATTGTAAGGTGTGTACTTCCTATATTTTTTTCCTATATTTATCCTAGTTTATAGTTTTAATTTTTTGGTTTTAGTTGTGTTAATTATTTAAAAATCTATTTATTGTAATGTATTTATTATATATTGTATTGTCGTCTTCATAGACTGTTCATTGTTTATGCCTTTAGCCCTGATGAAGAAATTAAATATTTCGAAACCTTGTCGAAACTAATTGTTTCTCTAACCACATTGACCAATCCCGTGAACCGATTTTAATTCTTTAAAAACTGCTCATGATTAAAAAACTATTACTTGACAATATTTAAAGAAGTAATTTAAAATAAAAGATTAGGAAAAACCTTTGTACCGAACAATGCAATTGTGTGCCGCCTTATTTGTACTTTTTTTCATTTTCGGAAATTTTGAAAAATAAATGAACATCGGAGTTATGCCATTTGTAAACAGAACTTTGCTCTAACCAAGAATACAAATTTGGAGTAGTTTTTGAGAAGATCGATTTTAATTCCTCGATCTTACTTCGTAAGGAGATCGTGCGTCGGAAAACGGCAAATTTTGTCTAGAGAAACATTGGCGGGCCTGGTAACGAAAAAGTGGATAAATCTTGTTCCTATATATAGTAAATTATTTCCTCAATTACAGAATTTATGTTTTGTGAGTCGCTGATACCGGAAAATGCGATGATGGTTAAACGTCCATCTCTCCGTCCGTCCATAGCGCCTAAAACGTTCGGCCAAGTTTTTCCAAAATTGATATTTCCTGATCGAACAAATGAAAACTAGACCTTTTGAGTTTGAAATAGATATTTTAGTTTTCGATGATACTTTTTATAAAGCCTCCACAATATTGTCATTGTGTGTTTTACTAGTATTTTATGTTTTGTGAGTTATTTAGTAAAAGGTGACGAAGTCCCCTGTTCTTTGAATATGAGATTCAACTCTTTAGTTAACAAAAAATCAAACTATCATTAAAAACTAACGCTACAGAATACGTACATTAAAAAATAGTCATTATAAGCATTTAAAAAAGTATATTCATTTTTGAAGGATCATTGGATGGAATTTTCAAACACAAATTTTAATTTAATTTTTATTTTGTAACTTGGACTCACCTACGAAATCATCGATGATTTTTTTCATTTCACTTTTATTGTAATGATTATTAACTGTTATTTATTGTCATGTAAGTTGTAATTTCATTTGTGGCATCAGCAAATTTTCTACCGTTATCATTTATTAATATTAACCTGGTTAAAAGTGATATTGACACCTATATCACGCTTGATGATGATAATGAAATCAATATATATATATAATATATATATAATATAATATATAATATAATATATATATAATATAATATATAATATATAATATATTGTAGCGATACCAATTTCATCATACAAAATTTCATAAGGCTGAGGGCAGTTGGGAGAATGAACAGACGGCGCTGCACGTGCAACCTCGCTTATCGCGACACCCATTTGCGCCCCCGGCACATTAAGAAAGTCGTTACAAGGGTCAGTCGTCGAAAGATTCACTGAGAGGCACGTGTTCGCATGGCCAGCTGCGAACCTTCTAGAACGCTCGCTTACAACCAGGGAATCCCAGAGCGATAAATTCTTTCACGGACAACGCCTGCCTTGTGCAAGCATGACCGGTGTTCTAGAAGGAATAGGAAAATTCTGGACGCTCACAGTGACGCAAAGAGTTGAAACTTCCGTGGCTTCCCCGTCGCGATTGGTTGGAAATAGTGTAATGCGCAACTACCTTTGGCCAATAGCGACGCGACTATCATAAGGAGCTGGAACATACGAGAAAACGAGCGGGGGTAAAAGTTGACCTAATACAATTTCGAGGGAGAGAATATCAGAAGGGCCAGAGCATCAGACGGGGCCGGAGCATTCAAGGCAGGGCAGTCGGGAGAGAAACTTCTCTGGAGGGGAGAGCTATTCACCGATCAGAGGCAAGTGCGCCTCTGATGGACTTAGAAAAAACTTCGGTGTGGGCTATTGTAAAAGGGCTGAGTAGAGTGGGCAGAGAAAATTCTCTGAAGCGGGAATCAGTTGCAAAGTGAGGCGAATGTGTCTCTGCAGGATTTCTAGACTTTCCAAAGTTGTAATTGTGAATCATCACGAGTATCAGAAGAATCCGTGATTGGTTACTACGCTCTTGAAATCGAGAGTGACTCCTGGCCGACCCCGCGCTCAACCAGACAACACCACTAGACGCCGTCAACGCAGCCACGCGTCGCCGCCCCTGTGGTGACGTCACGACCCGACCGCCAGCTGTTGGCCCGAGAGGCCACCGACCTCCGCTGAATTCTTCCGAAGGACGGCAGCCGTTTCCTCGCCCGCGCCGCGCCCTCCCCAGGCGCGCAGAGACCCTTTCCAGGCAGTATTTTTCAATGGGCATTCGTCCCGTGTAAAGTTTTGTAATGCGGCGCCGCGCTATGGCGCATCGATTTGTAACTTTTGTATTTTGCCATTGTAATGTTAATTATAAGTCTTCCTAATTTTTAAGCTTTACTCTGAATACTAACTTTTCATCTTCTTTTCTTTCCACCTAATTTTCAGATTTCTTATTCTAGTTACAAGTGTAACTTCCCTGGGGCATTTTAAATTATTTTGCCCAGGAATAAAAGTGATTTTTACCAGTGATCAAAGTGTTTCTTTCATGTTACCAGTATCTGTTTAACGATTCCTTCCATCACCGACTGAGCTACAAAGGGCCGCTTACCGGGCGTTCTCTCTCGAGACGACAGGGGGGTGTTACAATATATATATATATATATATATATATATATATATATATATATATATATATATATATATATATATATATTGTGACATACCTGGCGGTGCCGGGTATCTTCACTGCAATATAACACTAAGAGAGGGTGTCTTTTACGTGAATGGGTCCTAGGATAAGTCGGTGCAACGTTGGGGAAGTTATTCATACATAGAAATACAATTATGACAAGATTTATTTTAAATCAAAGTTACTATTTACATAATCAGACACCGTTTTTATACTCCGCCTTGGTACCAAGATTAAGAGTAAAATACAACTTTCATACCTTCGGGGCCCCGTTTGAATACCTATGAGGTTCGTCGAGCCGCTCGTGCCGACAGGGTTGTCGACCTCTGCTACTGCTGCGGGCCGTCGGCAGCAGATGGCGTGGTGATCATCCACGGCTGATGCTCCAACAATTCTTCCCCGAACAGGATCTTGATACCTCGGCTGCGCACCTTCCTCGAATCACTGTCCATTAGTGGGTTTAATTACACGACCCCCGCCTACTCCGTATACTGGTCACAGTTCTGTACCGCACGCTTTCAAGAATGTTCCCTCCGCACCAACTAAGAAGAGCGACGTCAATTATTTTACCAACACTAATCTTTTACTATACTGATACTTCTAATGTTCTGTTTACATGTCCATTACTTTGCGATTCCTAATCACATAACTATGTCGCGTATTACATGCGTCCATTCACTGGCGGAGAGCCCTCGCTACACGTCCGCACTGGTCGCCGCTCTGCTAACGTCTCTGCTTCGCCGGCCGCACGTCGGCACATCCTTCGGCGGCCGCCGCCTCAATCCAACTAACGAACTTTTTGCACGTGCGCGCTGCCACGCTTGTACCCGCCGTTCTCACGCTCGCCTCCCGGCGGGCACCGGTGGCGGCGGCGACCGTTGCCGGCTGCCCGCTGCTCGCAGCGCCCGGCGCTCGCACCGCGCAGTCCAGAATAGCTATTGAATTCTTACACTAATGATTTAATTAGTGTAATGAAACACATATTCTGGGTTTCATCACCCCCCCCTTTCTTTTTTTGAATTTTTCCCGCTTCTGGACAAAATTCACACTAGTAACATCGTCACTGCCGATGGTTGCACTCTTTTGCATATTCCTCGACGCCCTATATACACTTATAACTTAGAATCGAATTAACATGTGATTACTTGTATTAACACTAATATTACACTATTTACACTTCACTATTTTCCATACATGTTGACCAGGTTTCCGATTTGAAGCTTGTGGTGTCCTACTATGTTTTGTTTCTTGTATGACGGTTCATCCCCATTTTGCTGACATTGATTTCCTAAATCACAGTTGTAGGACATAGCTTCCAGCGTGTTGGGCACATCTTGGTAAGTGTCGTCCCATTTCCAGCTACGACCTCTTCTACGTTTGTACCAATGGTTGACTATACCATCATTCTTCCCTCGCCCCTGACTTCGCTCCATTTTGGACCTGCCTACATCTCCTTCATTCCCATGCTTTGGGGCGTCTGCAAAGGTGACTTCGTACCTCTCCAATATCTTCAAACCCCTTCCTAAATCGGTATGATCTGCTCTGCCCAGTAAGCTCTGCACGGTGACAGGATACTGTTGCGTTAACATGCAACTAATTCCTTGATATTTTATAGGAGCAACTAATGTTGTTGGTTCCATAATGCTCTTCATTCTGTATCCACTACTATTTCCCGTGATGTAGTTGTAATGGCTGTTCCTCTGGTCGCTCTTGATGTTTATTTGGGTTTCTTCGCTCCGCTTTCGTACGGAAATCTTGTCTTCAAATTCCTTCAAAAATTTCGGAAATATACCAAAATTCTCTGCCCATGTCCTGGCGTTCTCTTCTAACATTGGGTGTAATAACTGGATCTTGTATCCTTCCAATATGTTGTTTGATGCTAGGTGCCGTTCTTCTGCTCGCAGAACTACCTTAGGGTTTTCCGCCCCATCTCCCAGAGATTTCATCGACTTTGGAAGCATAATTTGTGTCACCCCATACTTGACACTTGGCGACGTTTTCTCGTCTTCTTCCTGTTTAGACTCTTCTTGTACTCTTTTCTCTTCGCACCCTTGTATATTTTCCACGATTTCTTCTTCTACTATGCGCTCCATTTCTTCTATTTTCATTTCCATTTCTTCTTCCATTATTAACTTCAATTCTTCCGTTTTCACTTTCACTTTATAAACATCCTCCTCGGTCTCGATTTGGACCTCCACCGTTTTGCCCTCCGCTGTCTTGACTTCCTCATGGATTTGGTTCGTCATCCCCTCGTTTCTATCTGTTACCGCTACCCTAGCATCTATTTGATGGCATGATTGAAATTTTAGCACCTCATCTTTCCTATCCAGTTCCTCCGCTTTCCCATACGGTTTTTCGCATATTTCGATGAGCTTCCTATTCCGTTCTTCTGTGATTCTTCCCATTTCTTCTGCCGGCTTCTTAATCTGTTCTTCAACCACCTTCCCGTTCTGTTCTTTTATTAGTTTCCTATTCCGTTCCTCCGCCTTCCTATTCTGTTCCTCCTCGGATCTTTTCTGTTTACCTAATTCTTTGCTCTGTTCTTCCGCAAATTTCTCAATCTGCTTCTCCGTTTGCTGCCTCAGCTGTTCTTCTAATGAATCTTCTGCCATTACGCCCGTACACGCTTCGTATTCTTCGTCCATCCCCAAGTCAAATCCTACCGCCTGGCTCCCCAGTTCTACCACCTGCCGTTCTAGATCTATATTTGCTCTGTGATCGACCAGAAAATCCGTCCCTATGATTACCGAATACAATAATTTTTTGACTACCAGGGCCACCATCTCGTATACTTGGTTGCCAATCCTGGCTTGAAACATGATTTGTTTTGTGATGGGGCTTGACTTCTTCTGAGTTGCCCCAATCACATACGCCCTATTCATAGGCAAACACATTACTTCTTTTCCTGTTGCTTTTAACTCCTCATATATTTCTTCTGATACTACTGTAGTCGTGCACCCTGTATCCACTAAAGCTTCTTTAATTATACCTTCACATTCTATCGATATCGTGGGACATTTCCTGATTCTGACCGCTGAGTTCTTACATCTCCGCCACGGTTGGGTATCGTAGGTTACCGGCTGCATAGCGTTTATGGAGACCGCGTTTACGTCATCGATTTCCGCGTCCGCAATGGGGCCACCTATCACCGCGGACTCTATTAGTTTAAATAGTGTCCTTGATCACTACTTGTGCTAGGCTGTGCTAATCGGTCGGGTGCATTCCCACCCCCGCCTCGCGTCTCCGTACAGTTTGAATTAGATCTGTTCCAGTCCGGTCTCTGGTTCCCCGGCTCTGGTCTCCATCCGTCTCCCCCTCTTCCGCGTTGGTTTCTCTGGTAATCGTTGCTCCTATCATTCCCTTGCCCCTGGTTACGTTCCGATCTAACCATATTAACATTCTCTTCATTTCTGTTCGTTGGTACGCCTGCAAATGTCAAGTCGTACCCTCCTAACACATTCTGGAATCTTTCCAGATCGGTGTGCTGCACACTACGTAAAAGATTCTGCACTGTGACTGGGAATTGTCTTGTCAATACACATATTATTTCCTGGTCGCTCATCGGTGGGGATAGCGTTTTATATTCCATAATACGCCTTGTTGCGTATTCCCGCAAGCTTCCCATCGACTGGTTGTAATGATTATTCATTAAGCTGATTTTAAAATTAATTTGAATTTCCTCATTCCAGTACCGCTCAAGGAATCGATCTTTAAATGCCTTTACTGATTCGGGAAACTTATCAAATGTATCGGCCCATATCCTTGCGTTGCCTTCTAACATTAAATATAATAATTGTATTTTACACCTTTCCGAAGTATTGATAACATCTAAATGTCGTTCTGCTGCCTTCATAAATATGCATGGATTCTCTTTCCCGTCACCTGAAAATTTTAGTGATCTTGGAGGGGTAAATGGTACCGTCCCGCTTGCTGCGATTGGGGATGCCTTGCATTCTTTTATTTGTTCAATCTCTGTTCGTAATGACACAACCTTCTCCTCGCATTCCCTCTTGTTCTCCAACATTTCTTCCTTGACTACCAATTGTATCCTTTCAATTTTCTCGTCCTGCATAGCGGTTCTATCATCTAATCGCTGATATAGCTTATTCTCTAATTCTCCCCCCAGATTGATTACTTGGGATTCTAACTCCTTTTTCTGTTTCCCTAATTCTTCGGCGGTCCATTGCTCGTGACTTTCTACCCGCTCCGCGATCTTAGTCATCTCATTCTTCGTTAACTCAATTTGTTCTTCAGCGCGTCCTATTCGCCCCCCTATTGCATCTAATTTCCTATTCTGTTCTTCTGCCAGCTTCCTAATCTGTTCCTCTGTAAATAATTTCTGTTCCGGGGACGACCCGGGGGTGTTACAATATATATATATATATATATATATATATATATATATATATATATATATATATATATTGTGACATACCTGGCGGTGCCGGGTATCTTCACTGCAATATAACACTAAGAGAGGGTGTCTTTTACGTGAATGGGTCCTAGGATAAGTCGGTGCAACGTTGGGGAAGTTATTCATACATAGAAATACAATTATGACAAGATTTATTTTAAATCAAAGTTACTATTTACATAATCAGACACCGTTTTTATACTCCGCCTTGGTACCAAGATTAAGAGTAAAATACAACTTTCATACCTTCGGGGCCCCGTTTGAATACCTATGAGGTTCGTCGAGCCGCTCGTGCCGACAGGGTTGTCGACCTCTGCTACTGCTGCGGGCCGTCGGCAGCAGATGGCGTGGTGATCATCCACGGCTGATGCTCCAACAATTCTTCCCCGAACAGGATCTTGATACCTCGGCTGCGCACCTTCCTCGAATCACTGTCCATTAGTGGGTTTAATTACACCACCCCCGCCTACTCCGTATACTGGTCACAGTTCTGTACCGCACGCTTTCAAGAATGTTCCCTCCGCACCAACTAAGAAGAGCGACGTCAATTATTTTACCAACACTAATCTTTTACTATACTGATACTTCTAATGTTCTGTTTACATGTCCATTACTTTGCGATTCCTAATCACATAACTATGTCGCGTATTACATGCGTCCATTCACTGGCGGAGAGCCCTCGCTACACGTCCGCACTGGTCGCCGCTCTGCTAACGTCTCTGCTTCGCCGGCCGCACGTCGGCACATCCTTCGGCGGCCGCCGCCTCAATCCAACTAACGAACTTTTTGCACGTGCGCGCTGCCACGCTTGTACCCGCCGTTCTCACGCTCGCCTCCCGGCGGGCACCGGTGGCGGCGGCGACCGTTGCCGGCTGCCCGCTGCTCGCAGCGCCCGGCGCTCGCACCGCGCAGTCCAGAATAGCTATTGAATTCTTACACTAATGATTTAATTAGTGTAATGAAACACATATTCTGGGTTTCAATATATATATATATATATAATGGGACGGAAATAGTTCTCCAAAATTGGAAATAAAAACTCAGTTGCGTTTCTGTAAAAAACAGAAAACAACATTTAAAGTTTTTACTTCAGGTAATGTTTTAACTTTTAATCACGTTTTTAAACACGTGTGATCTCAACGCGATCTTCTTATCTTATGCCTTGCTAGTCAGTCATCAGGCGGCTCCCGGGACGGTGTCAGCTGTCGATAGCGCGGCACATTTGAATCGAAGAAAACGGTGACTCCGATGCGAGTGTCGATGTTTTCTTTACATATATATATATATATATATATATATATATATATATATATATATATATATATATACATATATATTGTCACTATGTTTGCTCATTTAATTATCAGTTTATGTTACGCTATATATGCTGTTACTATGCCACTACATAACATTACTGTAATATTTACTCTTCTTTTGTTTGTTATTTATTGTTGACGATACACTATTTTCAATTTTTTGTACGTAATTATTATATACACTTATAATATATCTACTTAAGTTAGGCTTTCTATTTTGTTAATGTTCTCGACCTCCAGCTGCCATTCATATTGAGGTTTTCTGGGTTTTCTCAATCGCTTAAGGAGTATGCCAAGATGGTCTCTCGTTTGCTTTTCACGATGTAAAACTAATGTGTTTCGCTCTTCTTTATAGTTCACAAAATATATTTTTGACGTAGTTAGGCGGAAGTATAAGCCTAAGGGCCGAGCCTCGCCATTAATAAAAGACAACTTTAGCAGTAATAGCAGTAGCAGCGGTAGAAGTAGGAGTAGAAATAGCAGCGGGAGTAGCAATAGCAGTAGAAGTGACAGTAGCAGTAGGAATGGCAGTAGGAGGGTCAGTAGCAGTAACAGTAGGAGTAGAAGTGTTAGAAGTAGATGTAGCACTAGTAAGTAGTAGTAAGTATACATTTTTAATATGTAATATGGAAATCATACCAAATTGTCAACGTTGAATTACAAAGTACAGTTTCACAGATGACGCTACAATATAATCCTTTCAATAGTTAGTATTCAATTTGAAATGTTTATAAAATTAAGAAATATGAGTGAATATCACTGTGTAAAATTAGTACAATGTTCAATGCAATACATATGCGCTCCGTGATACGCCCATTGAGAATTATAACAGTCAGTATGAATAATTTAATAGTGCATTGTAATCAGTTTGAATGATAACCCTATAGCATTACGCGTCTACATCGGACGCTACTTAACCGATTGATTTAATGATTAATTGAGATTTATTAATTTTTTGCTGCTCTGTTACTCGCGCGATTACACATTACACTGAGAGGAAAGCCGTTTCATTCGAAGAGGATAAAACTCCGGATTTTAACAGAAAATGAATGCGCCGAATAATAATAAAAATAAAGAAACAGCGAATCAAGCGGCAGGGAAGTAAAATTATTCTACAAAGACTGCTTCCATTCGTATAACCATAAAGGAAAAACTTACATAGAAATAATCTTTGCGGATATTTTCAAAGTAATACATGACTACTTAAGAGATTTTTAAGAAATATGTTTCTCAAAATTTTATCGAAATTCCGTAATTTCAGATATATGATAAAAATATTGTAGATGATACGAAAGTATTTTAATACTTCATTAGTTTAGTGTACAAGAACTTTAACACAATGTAAGTTCAAGCAATAGACATTCAACACTTTTTTTACCTATTCGACCATTGAATAAACAATTGTACATCGTCAACTAACTCGTAACACTAGTTGCTTCGTAACATGATCTCCATCAACTTCATTTTTGATGTTTTATCTAAGGCACCCACCGGGTAGTCGGAGCAGCTACCCTTCCCGTGCGCAGAAGAGGGGCAGAGGCAGAAGGCAGATTGCGGCGCGTCAGATGACGACTAGCGGGAAGTGGAAGAGGTGAAAGGAGTGAAGGGAGAGCCACTCGCTCACTTCACTATTCATTGCGTTCGTCTGACTCATTCACTAGTGCTCTTAAACTTACCATTGTTTAGTTGGTATTTTCTCGAGGGTATTGTGATCAACTCTGCTGTTTTTTGGGGGCGGGTCTTTATTTTGGAACAGAAGTCGAAATTTGCGTGGTTAGACAGAATGGCACCAGTCTCGCTACGTAAAATAAAACATTAAATAACTTATTTTGTAATTGATGCCGACCTGGCTATTTGTATTTGGATACGAATAAAACCGTAATTGGACTTTTGTACAAGTACAGTTGTTTTATTTGGGAGGTTGTAGCGTAAACAAGTTACGACTGCATTAGCTGAAATGCGTTGCACTGCTTACTGCTCCGCCTCTCTGACTGCACAGCTAGAAAACACTCTTCCGGGCTTCTGCCTACATCACGACTGCCGTCGTGCCACTGAACAGATTGATTGGCCCCTGTCCACGCCGGACGTGGGTGCCTCGTAGGACCCAGTGCGGCGTCACCTCGCGGCTCATTACCCTAATTGCTCGCGGCAGCAGTCATTGCTTCCTTCCCCAGAGCCCAGCCTTCGAGACCCGAAACGCACGGGGGAGCCGGTACTCCAAGCCTGGAGACGTCCACGCTACGCCCCAGCTGTCACCTCTGTCGCGCCGTCACTGACATTGCCCAATTGTCAACCACCAAGGAGATCACCACCTCCACACCCCCTCCATCACCTTGTTGTTACCTCTGATTTTACTGCTTTAGTACTGTCACCACCCTTTCCATGCCACGTCCTATTGATCGATTCTTGCCCTGAGTCACCTTCCCTCACGCCATCTCGCCCACTGCCTTCACCTCGCCCGCTATGCGTTCACCAGTATCGCTCCACCTTCTCTCAATCGTTACCTTCACCTCTCCCGTTTTGCCTTCTCTCTTACTTTACTGACACCTCTCCCGCTTTGCCTTCACTTTTGCCTCCTGTTTCTCCTTCTTCACTTCTGTTTTGCGTTCTCCTCACATTTCATCTTCACCTTCACATCTCGATTCACTTTCACCGATCCAGCTTTCCCATTAGCAATCCCCCTTCCTCTTAATTTTTTCGACACCTGCACGTCACCTGCTTTGCCATCAGCTCTCCTACTTTACTTTCTCTCCCGCTTCGTCTCCACCTCTCCTAAACCAACCTATCGACTAGCGAGGTTTTCCACAACCTAGTATCTCCCACCAGCGAGACACAGCCCCTGCCGGGACAAGCTCTAAGATCCCGACCGATCTTCCGGCGTGTGTGGCAGTGCAGTGCATGTAAGTGCGTGTGTAAGTAAGAGGAGGGAGGATAGCACGAGGAAGAGAAAGGAAAGATCGCGCGCAGTCCGTGGCTCGTTTGTTAGGGATTGCTGCAGAATTCGCCTGATGATGAATGGAGAATTCACAGAAAACTACCAACCAGAACAGACGGCCGCTAGAATTATTCTCCAGACAGCGGCAGAATTCGACCTAGATATCTAGGTCTGTGGCAAATCCTGCCGTAGCCCGGTCCATCATCTATGAACCTCAACCACGCTCTTTCTCCTCTTCGTGCCAGCCCAACGGCCAGCCTCGAGCTGCTGCGCCCACCGTGCGCATGCGTCCGCCTCCCCTCCGCTGCTCCCGCTGGCGATCGACGCGCCGCTCTGGACGCGCGCGCGCACGCGCGATGCTAATCGCGGCCGATTAAACTCTCGCTGACGGAGACTCCGGCGGACGGTTCGCGCGCGTTACCACATGTACCGCCGTAAAATGCTGGATCTCTCTGTTAAAAGGCAGTTTGCGAGTGGAGTAGTCTTCTTGGTTTTATATGGAGTTTGATGGGGCCGTTCCCGTGCAAGCGATCCGGAAGAGAAAAATACTGGTAAGCGAGGAGACAGGGCAAACATTAGTAGTTTTAATCAACTTCCTACATCTTTCTCCTCTACCGACTTTGGGGCGTCCTTAAAGTAAGACTTACTTCGTTCAGCAACGTACAATATGTTACATAAATGTCATCATATGTTACATGACGATCTTGCAAAATCAGTTCGTGCACAGCATTGATGATTTTGGCCGACTTTTAAATTCGACCGTGAGCGAATGGAGGCCATGATTGGATTCACTCAACAAGTGATATTCAGTTGTTTTCGATGGTGCTTATATCACAAAAATTCGACATGATTTGATCGATACCAGGCGAATGCTGGAGTAGTACCAACAAATGAACCACGGACTGCGCGTGATCTGTCCTTCTTCTTCCTAGTCCTATTCTCACCTCCTTTTTACTCCCGGAGGCGGTTGCTGCCCCCAACAAATTGGAAGTTGCAGCTCCATCCAATATCGGTAATGTAATTTCCAAAATTTAGAACACTTTCATATACTGTAAGAAAACGTAAGAAATTCAAGTAAATTAATTAAAACTAATTTCCTCAGTCTCGCTCTAGACGTCGTAGAGCAAGCATCGCATCACTCTGCTTATCGCTGTGCTTCGGTGTTACGCTCAAACTCGTGTTTAGTGTAAGTACAAACGGGCGCCGCTACCAGCGGCTCTCCATGCTTCAAACGGTGTTGTTTTTTTAGTGAAACAGTATTGTTTATTGTGCATAACGAAAAATATTAGTCCTCAGTGAAAGTGTAGTGCTGCAGCGAAAGCAGTGTTTTCAACAAGTCCCCCCGCGTTGGGGGGTCTACTAGTGTCAGCAGCCCGCTCTAAATGGTGACACACCAGATCAGTTCACAGCAATGAATGGAGATGTGCTTTCATTTCCACCACAAATGGAAAATATTCAACCTCTGGAACAATTCAACACGTCACAACCGCCCGCCCAGCAGCAGGATGGAGAAACGGAAGGGACTCTGACCAACCTTCAGTCAGTAAGCACTAAAGATGCTTATTTTAACAGGTATGGTGTTGTCCCGCAGCAATCAGTTAGTCAACAGTCAACCAGTGATTTTAATGAAAACAGTAAAAGTCTAAAACGCATGAACGTAGATCTACCAGACGAAAACAATGCTTCTAAAAGAATACTGTACAACGTGCCTGTCAAAAATAGGTACCAAGGTTTTCAAAACATGACCGAAGAAAATTCGCCAAACGAAAGGGAAGAAAGTGAAGAATCCATGATTAAAATACCCCCCTTTTATGTCCATAAAGTACTCGACTATCCCCTATTAATCAGTGAACTAAAAGCTACTACAAAAGACTACTCATTTCTACTAATTTCTACTAAATTAGAAAACGACACTATAAAAATTAAATTCAACACAATAGAGGACTGTAGAGAATATCGAAAATTCTGTGAAAAAGAGAAAATAAAGCATCACACATATAGGGACCGTACCCAAAAAACTTTTTCAGTTGTCATAAAAGATCTGCCAATTACTTATTCAGAAGAGGAAATATTTAACGAACTTTCGTAAAACTTCGAAGTTTTAAAAGTTGTTAGACTGTTCGGAAGAGAACGTAAACCGTTAACAACCGTTGCGGTGGATTTAACTGATAATGAAAATAACAAAGCAATTTTAAGAATAAATCAGTTTATATATAGCATTGTCAGAGTTCAAATTCTCATAAAGCCTAAAACTCCAATCATGTGCAAAAATTGTCAGACTTTTGGTCATTCACAGGCAAATTGCGGAAGGCGACCTAGATGTGTGAGATGCTTAGAAAGCGATCATTACTCGCAATGTGATAAACCCAAACATAATAATGTACCAAAGTGTGTTAACTGCATCGGGGATCACACGGCTAACTATAAAGGCTGCAAAGCTTACAAAGAAGCAGTTAAAAATATAATTGGAATCAGTTTAATAATAAATTTTCATTACACAAACTGCCAAATAGGCAGTTTACCAATCACCAACTGAATCAGAACACGCAACCTTATCACTATGCCCCTCAAGAGTTTCCTCCTCTGCCGCTTAATTCAACGCTCTTGCATTTTTTCGCTTATCGCACTAGGGAGATATCGCCTAGGCCAGATAACAGAAATTCTCCCCCAGTTATCCAAAATATGAATGTAATAAACGAAAGCCTACTCCAAACAATTATAAATAATATTCTTTTTGCAATCCATCCTCAGTTGCAACAAATGGTTCAAAGACATTTCTGTTTATATCAACGGCACAAAATAAAATAGAAAACTTCAAAATGGAATGCTGGAATGCAACTGGAATGCAAATGGCGTAAAGCGCCAAGAGAATGAATTAAGATACTTTCTACAATTCCATGACATAGATGTTGCATGTATTTCAGAAACACATTTAAAGCCGGTAGAAAAATGTTCGATCCCAAAATATTTATTATACCGCAGTGATCGAATTTCTAAAATAGCATCAGGTGGGGTAGTAACAATTCTCATCAATAGGAAAATTAAACATACACTGATACAATCCCCATCCTCAAATGAAATAGAAACAATTATCATCAAAATCGAATTGATCTCTTCTAATATAAGTTTGATTGCAGCATATAAACCTCCCAATAAAAAGTTTCCGTCGAGTTTCTTGAATGCATTATTTGATGGTAGATCGCAAATAATATTAGCAGGAGACCTGAATTGTAAAAGTAAGTTTGGAACTGTAATAATACTTCATATAATGAGAAACTTCTTCATAAACTCGCATTGCAAAGAAATCTGAATATACTAGCTCCTCCAGAACCCACACACTACCCCTATAACCCAAATGTAGTTCCTGATTTTCTAGATATAGTTATTACACAAAATTTAAACATTCCGATTCACCAAAATATTAAACCAGAATTAGACTCAGACCACAATCCAGTGATAATTTCGTTCCATGCTGAACCTCAGGCTCATCAAAACGAAAAAATTATCGAGGGATAAGTAAAGTGGGACATGTATAGATACACTCTAACAAATGAATGTCAGTATCCTAAGAATCTTAAAACATCATCTGAAATAGACAATTGTATCAACTCTCTCGAAAACACAATTAAAAATGATATAAAAAAGCCATCTACTAAAGTTAGGAATTTCACCAAAAATTATACTCCGATTCCTAAACCACTCCTAATTTTAAAAGAAAAACCATAATCTTCGTAGAATGTGGCAATATTCACGCAATAAAACTGTGAAACGAAAATTAAATAGTATATCTGTAAAAATTAAACTAGAATTACATAAAGTGAGATGTACACATTTCCAAAACTTTTTAGACAGCATCCCTCCAAACTCCAGGACAATGTGGAAAACAATTAAAATTATTACAAAATAAAAATAGTTTATCCCTCAATTATATTTTAACATAGGACTAGCAACGACGGATTTCGAAAAAGTTGAAACTTTAGCGGACAATTTTGAGAAAATATTTATAACTAACCCGGTAACCGACATTGTCTTCCAATTAGAAGTGGAAGAAAACTTATCAATACCGCGATATTCCGTCCCAACAAAAACTAAATTTATAGCCCCGTCTGAAACATATCAAATAATCAGGGCTTTAAAATCTAATAAATAATAAAATGATGAAAGAATTACCTCGCAATGCAATTACTGCATTAACAGCTCTTTATAATGCTTGTTTAAGATTAGGATATTATCCAAAGACCTGGAAAACTGCTATTATAACATCAATATGCAAGCCGAACAAAAATCCACAAGATCCTCTTAGCTATAGACCAATTAGTTTGTTACCGACCTTTGCCAAAATGTTTGAAAAACTTATAAAGTCCCGAGTATTCAAATTTTTCACCGAAACCAATGCGCTACCAAATACGCAGTTCGGATTCCGTCCAAACCACTCCACAAGCCATCAACTATTAAGAGTAACGGAGTACATTGCTGAAGTATTTCATAACCGAATGTACACAGCTGCAATTTTTCTCAACATCGCACATGCCTTTGATAAAGTGTGGCATCTTGGGCTACTTCACAAGCTGCAAAGCTTAGAAACCCCCGATTATCTCCAAAATATCATTAAAAGCTTTCTGTCAGAGAAGGATTTCAAAGTTAGTATTAACAACAATAAATCAAGAGCACATATCATCAAAGCCGGCGTGCCGCAAGGTTCCCCACTTTCTCCCTTATTGTTCAACATATATACATAGCACACTATCCAGAAATGACTTACTCAAAAATAGCACTTTATGTAGATGATACAGAATTACTTAATGCAAATTCAAACATTACCAACGCTTGCAAAGATCTCCAGTCGGACTTGAATTTGTTGAATGGACAATGAAATGGAGGATTGCTATAAACCCTACCAATTCACAGCCTAAAATATTCTCACTAAGAAAAATACATCAACCACGAAAAATTAAAATTAATAATACTGCTATTCCTTGGCTTAATAATGAAACGCCCGTAATATATCTGGATGTATTACTGGATCAAAAATTAACATGGAAAAACCATATTCAAGAAATAACGAACAAAACATACTTAAAAATTTGCAAACTTTATCCCATAATTAATAACAAGTCGTCGCTTAATCTGGACTGCGCACTATTAATCTTTAAAACAATAATACGTCCCTCATTAACATACGCCTGTCAAATTTGGAACAATATAGCAAATACACATCTAAAGAAACTAGAAATCATTCAAAACAAGTACCTAAGAAAAGCCGTACAAGCCCCTTGGTTTATTCCAAATAAGCAAATTCACAGAGAGCTAAACATTCCTTCAAGCTGTAGTGAGTTCGGAGTACGCAGTCTAAGGCCGTACAGTGCCGAATGTTGTGTTGTTTCGACTCCAGTGTTAACAAGATCAACTGAATCAAATCCAGCGAGTGGGTAAAACGCACTTATAACATCGTACACCGTACGTACACATAACATCGTACACATAACATGGTATCGGTACACCGAACGACCATCCTAAGATGGCTTCTGATCAAGGAGTCATCCCTAACAGTGAAATCCATCAGTCATGTCAAGTTAGTAATGAAAATCAGGACTATGCCAACCAATATTTAACTGCTGCTCACAATGGTATGTTCCCTACAAAAGAACACGCGATTGTGATTGACTCAGTAGAAGGAATATCAGTAAAAACGTACATCCAGGAACTTGCAAAAATTATTAATCATCATACCATACGGTTCGTCTCAAGGATTTCAAAAAACCGTATATGTGTATATCTCGATTCCAAGGAAACTGTAAAACAATTAGTTAACAATAAATAAACTATTTCAATTAGTAACTAACGCTAACCATTAGACCGCTAATTACGCAGAATAAAACTCACTCTTTCCAATGTCTGTCCTATTATCCCACACTCAGTAATTATTGATGAGCTAACGAAACCGAAAATACGAATCGGCTCTACAATGACCTTCCTGAGAGCCGTCATGTCAGAACCAGAATTCAACCACATTTTGAGCTTCCGGCGACAAATTTACATTCATCCGGATGATATGGACAGAATACCAGAAACCATGAAAATTAAATACGATGACACAGTTTTCTGGATATATCCATCATCAGATGCTATATCATGTTTTCTATACAAAGAACACGGACATTTTGCAACTAATTGCCCTATGAACCAACAAAAAGATAACCTCTCAGGGCACTGCAAAGTTATTCACAACGAAAAAAATCAGTTGTCACCCTCCTTTTTCCCAGCACTTAAGCCCTCCTCAACTGCGTATCCTCCTATTGACAACCAACCTCCAAAACTGTTAAACGCCCCTTATCTAGTCTATCTTCAAAATCTGAGACATCAGAAATGTTAAATTCAATTGTATGTGAAGAAAACCTAACGCATCTTAAAGAAAGAGTCTCAGATAATAATAACATACAACCAATTACACCAGAGACAATGGATTATAAAACCCACCAATCTAATGACCCCACATTGACTAAGTTAAATTCAAAAAACTATAAAAAATCAAAACTTGAAAATTCTGTTGCAGAGGAATCTGATAGACTAGAAAATCAACTTGTCCCACTTAAAGAAACATTATCTCAACCAAATAACAAATATGTTTTGAATTGGTTACAACTAAAGAGTCTTTTCGAAAAAACGAAAATTGTATAAATATTGAGGAAACCGATCTTGAATTCACTTCACATATCAAACGGTTACTACTAATGTTAGAAGAAACCTACCTCTCCTTACGGATAAAATCATCAAAAGAAGTTTCACAAATTTAAAAAAGAAATTAAATCATATTGACAAAATCAGTGAAATTGCAAACTTTAGAGAAATCAGCCATGAAGATTCAATCTAATACTCTTTTGCTCTTGATGACAAATTCTGCTCTTGAAATGGCATTCTCCATTCTCCAATGGAATATAAATGGCTTTAATCCACAAAAAGAGAATTTGCTTCTACTAATTAACAAGTACAACCCTGATATGATATGCCTTCAAGAAACGAATAATAAAATCAACCAAAAGACACCATTAAAAAATTACAATTTGTATTTAAAAAACAGAACATGCAAAAATAGCTAGTAGTGAAGTAGTCATCTACACAAAGTCATCTTATAAAGTAGATGAACTTCACCTTAATTCCAACCTTGAATGTTGTGCAGTCACGATCAATCATATAAATAAGCTGTATGTAATGTTAATAAATACTATATGTAATGTTTATCTCCCCCGCAGTCATGCCTTTACTGCTAGTGAACTGACCCATTTAGTAAATCAACTTCCGGCGCCATTTATACTATTAGGTGACTTCAACAGTCACAGTTTCATGTGGGGATCACACAAAGAGGATTCAAGAGGAAAGATACTAGAACAAGTGTTGGATAGTACCAATGTTATTATATTCAATGGTTGTTCACCAACCCATCTGAATAATACTTATAATACACTCAGTACCATTGACCTAACCATCTCTTCTTCATCAATTGCTCATCTCTGGGACTGGAAAATCTCTGATGAACTATTTGGTAGCGATCATTTTCCTATTATAATCACCAAACAAGGTCGTGATACAGCATATGAAGCAAAGTGTACTCCCAAATGTAAACTTTGGGAAGCAGACTTCAACAAATACAAATTAATTATTTCAACTAAAATCAATGAAATGAAACTACTGCACAAAAACTATACTTCCATAACAAAGGAGATTGAGGACCTAACTGAACTTATACTTCAAACTGCAGATAAAACTATTCCTAAATCCTCAAATAAATCACCAAAAAGGCCACTTCCTTGGTGGAATCAAGAATGCCAATATGTCAGAAGAATACACAAACAAGCCTTTATCAAATACAAGAGACACCTAACAAATGAAAATCAAATAAAATATAAAAGAACGAGAGCTCTAGCAAGAAGAACATATAAAGTTAACAAAAGAAAATCATGGGAAACCTTTATCTCATCTATAAATAATTCTACAGGCACATCCGATAACTGGAAAAAAATAAAAGCAATAAATGGTATATACAAACCTACCATTCATACTAAATTGTTAACAGTGAATAATAGAGTGCTTACATCTCCCAAAGAAATAGCAAACACCTTGGCTCAGACCTTTACTAATTACTACTAGTTACTACTAATTACTACTATAATTACTACTAATTATTACTACTTCTTTACTACTAACTCAAGCGACAAAAATTTCAGTGATGAATTTCAATCGTATAAACTAAATTCCGGTGTTACTATAGATAAAATATTGCAACTAAATACCTTTTGCCATCCAATACTAAATTATCCTCTCCAAGTTCAAGAAATTACTTCTGTTCTGTCCAATTTTAGAAAGTCCAACCCTGGCCCAGATGGCATTTTAAATATTTTTTTCAAAGAATTACCAATCAGTGCCATAGAATATATTACTATCCTATTCAACGAACTTTTAATCTCTGGATCATTTCCTAACAAGTGGAAAGAAGCAATAGTTTTACCAATTTCTAAACTAAATAAAGACATAAACAATTCTGTAAACTGCAGACCATTATCATTAACATTCATCCTTTGTAAACTAATGGAAAAGGTAATCAGGAGAAGGCTAATATGGCATTTAAAACACAACGACATACTATCCCCCTACCAAAGAGGATTTAGAAGAAATAGATCAATTACGGACCATCTCATCAACATCCACAGCAACATATGCGACGCATTCATAACAAACCACACCTAGCACTAATCAGCCTCGATATAGAAAAAGCCTACGACATGGTGTGGAAAGACAGAACCATACAACTACTGTATGATAAGGGAATAGGTATATTTTAATCTTCATTGCCAACTTTCTTCGTGAAAGATTTCTCCAAGTGAAGTTTAATAACACCCTTTCCGACAAACACACACTATGTAATGGGTTACCCCAAGGCTCCGTCCTCAGTGTTACTTTGTTCCTAATTGCCATAAATGATATAACTGAACTTATTCAGAAACCAGTAAAAATATATATGTTCGCCGATGATATCACTATATTAGTTAGTGGAAAAAACCCTAAAACTATTCAGCAACAACTACAAAGCTCCCTCGATTCAATACAAAATTGGTCTAACAAAGTTGGTTTCAAATTCTCACAAACGAAGTCCAAATGCATCATCTTCAGGAAGAACAGCAACGTACAACTACAACTCAATATAAATTCTCAAGCAATTAACTGTGAAAAGGAAATCAAGATCCTAGGCATGATATTTGACAACAACCTAACCTGGCAACCACACATCAATACGTTAAGAAGGGAATGCCTTCTCAGAATGAATATCACTAAAGCTACTTCTTCAACTTCATGGGGTGCAGAAAAAAATCTTGTCCACTTACAGAACCCTCATTCGTTCCAAAATAGATTATGGATCAAATCAATATATATATATATATATATATATATATATATATATATATTGTGACGTACCTTTGTGTGCGGTACTTTTCACTAAATTTATTTTAGAAAGGACAGGTGTCGTAGTTCGTGAATGGGTCTCGTAAGGTTTGACAATAACATTGGAAAACCTCAATTATAATTTCTTTAAACAAACAAGCAATTTATTACTGAAATCACACATTTAGTACATCCATTTCAATCTCATTGCTCCCTGTTTTGGTACCAAAACTATACCCATGATCTAGATCTTACAATACCTTGAATACCAAAAGTAGTTCGCTTCTTCTCAGATGATTTCCAACGGCTACCACGATCAGCGGCCTTCGGCGTGACTCGGCGCCCCCTCGGACTGTTGACTGCCTGGTCGCTCGCGGCGTCGGCCCTCTGCGGCGGCGGTTACACAATACCTCTGCTTCAACTCCGACCGTTGCACGTGTCTTCCAAATCCAGTAGGCCCTGCTTCTATATTACTGTCCGCCTATTCCTTGCAGTGTATTTCGGTGCTTTCTTGCGGCACAACTCACCAATTCTCCTTCGCTTTCCTTCTTACAATAACGCCAGCACGTGGTCGCTACCCACGCCGTTATCAGCCACGCGGCTTACAGTTCTTGCCTTTTTCACCACTGTTCCTAACACCAATACCACGATCACCAGCTTGCGCTACTTAACATTTGCCACTGTCACACTTGACTCACTTTTTGATGACTTCCCTTACATTATGTAACTTAATTTTGTCCTTCTTTTACCACGCGCACCAACATCGTTCCGCTCTCCTTAGCGTTCTGCTCCACTCTGCAACTGCCGTCGTCTCGCCCCGTCTCGCCGCCCCTTCTCGCGCCTGACTCGTTCCCTTGTCGCGTCGGTTACTCGCCGCCGTTGCCGCGCAATTCCAAATGGGCGTAATTGGAAGAAAGTGCCCTGTGTTTCTAATTAATTAAAGAAACGCTCCGCGTTTCAATATATATATATATATATATATATATACATATATATATATATATATATATATATATATATATATCAGCAAAAAAATATATATTAAATAGACTTAAGTCTATTTAATCCGATCCATACTAATGGATTGCGAATGGCAATTGGAGCCTTTAGGACAAGTCCGGTCTCTAGTATCTTTGCTGAAGCCGAAGAAGAGCCTCTTCACATAAGAAGACGGAAAATAACCTTTTCTTATGCCAGCAAAATTTCGTGTTCTTCCTGTAACCCAACATATAAGAATATATTCTCTTCAAGATATTCAGTTCAATACAAAAAAAAATTAATTCCCCCAATCCAGCATATCAATTATTAAAACACTATCTCGATGAAATAGACTTCACATTTCCCCTGGTAAATCCAGATATTAATACTAAAATACCTCCATGACTTTTCTTTAAAATAACCATTAATACAAGTCTTAATGAATACAGGAAAACTGACACAGGTCCACAAATATATCTAGCTCTCTTCAATGAATTGTCATCTACTTACAGTCAATACACCAGCAGTTACAGATGGTTCCAAAACCACTAATGGCTCTGGAAGTACCCTATTAATCGATGTTCAAACAAAATATTTTAAGCTTAGTGATATATGTTCTATATATTATTGTGAAGCTTACGCCATATACAGAGCCTTAGAATACATCAAAGATATGTCAAATTCAAAATTTGTAATCTACACTGATTCGAGAAGTGTACTAGAAAGCTTCAGTAGCCCCTCCAAACTAGATCAAATAATTTTAAAAAAACATCAATCTTTATAATGAATTGTTAAACATTAACAAAGAAATAGTGTTTGTCTGGATTCCACCCACATTGGTATAACAGGCAACGCATTAGTTGACAGAGCAGCTAAACTAGCTACCTCCTTACCTCTGACCACCAATAATGTCTCACATAATGATATAAAAAAAGTACTTCTTCAAAAAAACAAGGAATTGTGGGACACTAAATGGAAGAGTTCACCACTTAGCAAACAGTTCATTATCAGAAAATCAGTTCTTGAAGACCATGCTCCTTACATTCAAAAAAGAAGAGATCCAGTACTACTTACATGTTTGAGAATAGGCCATTCAGCCTTGACTCACAAGCATCTAATAGCAAAGGAATCCCCAAATCTCTGCGAAACATGTCATATCCCTACTACCGTCATCAATATATTAGTTAATTGCCCAAATTTGAATTACTTAAGAAAAAATACAATCTTTCTAACTACATACAACCACTTTTAAATGATATAAGTGATATATGATATAAATGATATAATATGATCTATTTCCTCGTTGAACTCAACCTCCATAAATACCTGTAAACTACTAGAAACAACTTGTCAAGTTAAATACTAGGTATCTAAAAATCATACCATTATCTTAAGATCTTATTAATGTAATAAATTTGTTAATATTGTTGTGTACCATTTTGTAATATTTGTACTTTTATTATGTGTTTTTCATACCATTTGTAAATAATTCAAATATATAATAAATAAATCAAAAAAACATTCCTTCCATTAACGAATATATTCAACAGATGAGTAACAGATTTTTCACCCTGCTTCTTAAATGAATTTCTTTTGAATTACTGTTCTGCAGACTGTTTACGAGGTAGCCGTGTGGCCCTCCTCAAATACTGTTAGCCGAAAGGCCAAAAATTATGTGAATTAATAAATTGTAAATTAAAAACCCTGAAAGGTATATTATGCCGAACAGGCAGAATAATAAATTAAAAAAAAACTTATTTAAATAAGTCTGCACTCAAACATCATTTATGTAATTTTATTCGCAATTTCGGTTTCCGGTATATTCTCCTTCGGCACACACGGTTCTTGCTTTTATTTTAGTGGGCACTCGAGTGTTTGTATCAGTTCTGCATAGTGTAACTACCGACTCACCCGATTACCTGATTTCAGCTTTGCCCGGCTGCTTCGTCGGTAGACTCCCTAGAGGGAGGCATGCATGATTGCCTAACTACGTGAGCGAAAGACGTAGGCATTTTCATAAAACTACTTTAATCACTTGAGTATTGGGTGTGGGTGAAGCCCAGTAACATGAATAAACTTACAACTAACTTAAAGCTAATCTTAACTTAGTAACGGCCGGTATGGTCAGAGTTCATCTTAGCTCCGGTGTCTTTGCCCTCCCGGGCAGTCGTGATCCAGCTCACAGGTGCGGCGTTCGGGCATCCCAGCGCCCGGCAAGTCTGGCGGCGGGCGTCGACCGGCGGCTTCTCAGCGGCGCTCGGTGGGGGGCGGCGGGAACGCGCCCGGGCGATGACGGGTTGCTTCGCGATAGAGTTTTTTCACGTCCCCGGCTTATACTCACATGAGTCGGGCTGCGATGTGGCGAGGCGGCGTGGCATTCGGGGCGACCAGGCACGAATTAGGTGGCCTCGCTACTGCCTCAAAAGCAAGTGTCCTCGCGGCTGCCTCACAAACAAGTCATATCGCGGTTACCTCACGGCATGGGCGATGTCGCAGCTACCTCACACAAGTCGCCTCCTCGCTACCTCCGATAAAAGTCATCGATCCTCTCATCGGTCCCTCAGGCTTGCGTACCACGTGATTCATCCCCAGCATTGTCTATTTTTATTGGTTGTCGCGCCACCCGTAATCCTTCCGCCTATCACGGCGCCAGCGGCGAAGCCGCCCCCGGTAACTTCCCCCGAAGTAACCTACGTCACCTAAATTCTCAGAAATAGGAGCGGGTAATTCTGTTGCTCGGTTATGGGGGTGTGGGTGGCGTACTTCCCCACACGTCATAAGGGGTGCGCCCGCCGTGGGTCTCGCTGAACAAAGGAGGCGCGCTTTTCCCCCCTTTCCCCGGCGCGCTAATCGGCTCTCCCCGGTTCAGCAGGAAACGGCATTTCCGGCTGCTCTTAACGGCGGCGCGGTTATTAATTAAATAAAATATATTTATTGCTCGTGTCATCTGCGATGTGCGACCGTCCCATTACAATAGAGACAAAGGCTGAAAATGAAAAATATACAATTCAAAAATGGTGATCGGACTCCATTACTTTGCAACAAGCACTATTTGGACACTTTATTAAGCAGTTCATTTTATGATTTTAGTTGATGTTATTGCTACTACTAGTGGTGCTGATAACGGAATAATATTATTTTATTTATAATATTTTACTACTCTGGTATATTTTGCATTAATGGAAGATCTGTACTTTACCTCACCTTGAGATAATTGTTTGTAGCAGCGGTTTTGATAGTTCTTTGGGCTTATCAATATCTAGACAAAATATCGATTCACCTGGCAATCATTTTGATAATTCAATGTTTGGCAACCACTCTGATACCTTTCTATTTGAAGACAAAATATGACAGAAAATGAATGATTTGAACAATAATGTCAATTGATTTTTTGGAGAAAAGGTGTCTAAAGCAAGCAATGCAATATTCAAATATGATCGTCAGTGTATGAGAGAAAACTCAACAGGTATTTTCTGTAGAGCAATCGACACTTTAGATCTAATGATGTAGATGCATTAATGTAGAAAAATGGTATTTAGATACTAAAAGAAATTAAATATTTTTTCTGAAATAATATTTAGGGTGAGAAACGAGAAATAAAAGGCCAAAATTTCAGAAAGTGAAAGAGAAGACGAAAAATGTAAAGACTGAGACGATGGTTTTCAGAATGATGAAAGTATTTTGAAAGATATATCTGCAATGGATGTATTGGATACAGTACAATTTGTGAGGAAATAGTAAGAGAGAAGCAGGCAATGTATTTATTTAACTATTTTCAAAAGATTTTAAAAAAATTGTAAGTTTTTCTTTACAATTACATGTAGTTTTATTATAATTTCTGCGATTCATTTATCCTAAGTAAATTCCTCACAATTAACATGATTAATAACATTGGTAAACAAGCCTCTGAAACCATAGTGATGAAATACGAATGACAATAGCGATTTACGAATCCAAAATCACTAAATTAAACAATCAATCGAAATGTTGGAATTACTTTGAACATTCTTAAAAATCAATAGTTTCAACAAATATGGTTGTTAAACCTTCCTAACCAAGGAGTACTTTTGAAATTACAAATATTATTATTCTATTTTAGTTCAAAATGTCTATGCTTGAAGTTGTACCCTAAATAATCTAAAATATAGTTTTTATACCACCAATTAATATTAAAATCAATTACACATGAGAACATTCATATTTTTTCCTGAAATGACACTAATGCAAATTTTGTTTGTACAAGCATTATTGCAAGAAACGAAGCAATGACAGAGCAGAACATGTCCGCAGAAAAAATCACTTAATTTAAAAAAAAACGTTGAATTAAAAACGGGATTTTAATTTCTGAATTTATTTTGAATCTAGCTTTTTATTTCTGATTGTAGAAAATATAAAACATTGTTCGTGTGGTATGCTTTAATTTTGCTAGAGTTGATTTCGATAGTAAATTTGCAAATTATAATACCATTTTCGTATCACTTTTAAGTTTTTCAATTATTTATTGACATGTGAATAACGCTATTTATTATATAAATGAATTTTTCTATAGCGAGTACTAAACAAATTTAAATATTTTAAGTTAATCAATCTGGTGAGCCAATTTAATAATTCTGTGTTGAAATTTTTGCTGGCAAGAAAGTGTTATGAAAACCTGATGTAAAACACGTTTTTTAAGACTTCAAACAATTTTAAGAATCTATTAATCTGACAATAATTAAACAAACCTGAAATAACAACGGTGAACAAATGACCCCAAACAGATCTAGTAAAGGAAATGTTTGAGTATACTCGCAACACACGGATCGTAATTCATGAAAGAAGGTTTTTGGTCCCCCCCCTAAAGTACAGATATACTTACGACATCATGCCTGTCCTTCAGCACCCCTTCTCCTAAAAATAAATTCTACTCTTGAGAGAACTAAGTTTTTTACACTTCTGCTGACAAGTAGTTACCGCCACTCTCACACCTTTTAAAAAAATATCCACTACACAACAACTTTATTATATATTCACTTCATTCTCCCTACACACCAAAAAACAAAAACAAACTAAAATACGGCAGCTCAAACTCCAGCCTCCGGGGGCCGGAAACAAAACCTGCCGGTATATGTGTTTGCCGAGGCGCTTCTTTACTCTTTAAAGACAAACAGCGCGAGCGAACATCGCGTGAAATTTCCAATTTCTCCGTGTTGCGAGCTCCCGGGGCCACTACCACTCCCGCGCCTCCCCCTCCCATCACCCCCACCCCCTTTTGCGGTGCGCGCGGCGCAAACAAAGCGGCCGATGTCGCGGCAGAAAAATACGCACCGGGTGCACCCCGGGCCCCTCCCCTCCCCTCCCTCCTCTTTTGCCCAAACTCCCACGTGCCCGAGAGCAGGGCGCCCGCATAGCGGCCCCGCAAAGTGATTTCCATTTCTCACCGCCTCCCACCGGTGCAGCCCTACGCTCTACGCTCCTGGTCTCGAGGGGCGCACGTAGAGTATATTACGTGTGCATACAGGGCGCTTGGAATATCTACAAATACTTGCCGTAAACTTGTAGAGTGCATATACCGGCTGGGATGGCTCAAAGATGACACATTTGCTGCTGCAGCGTCCGCAGTGGAGAGAATGTAGTGTTCGAATGGTACCATGGTGGAGGAATTTCGGCACTAGCTATGTAGATAGGTTGAATTGTGATGCTGCCTGGAGAAAAATTGTAGTGGTCTTCTGCTTTGACGAGAGTTTTCCGCGGTTTCTCAGATACGTACGCGCGCAATCTTCCTTACCCCATCCTTGTCTCTCTCCCCCTTCACATCATTATACTTCGACTGCACTATCATACACGTCATTAGACCAGCTGGAAGCTCAGAGCTTCTTCCGACCCGGGGCGATGCCTTGCTGGGAGATATCTGAAGAAGGAAAACTTGTAAGACAACGTGAAGGAAGATGCTGGATCTCACATTCCATCAGGGAAGAAATATCACCAAGCCCATATTATTATTAATATTATTATTATTATTATTATTATTATTATTATTATTATACATTATTCACAGTATCTACTGGTCGGTATGTCAACCACACACAGGAATGATGACCAGGTGTGTGGTTACTTTACTGAAGGTTCAGATGGCTTCTGACAATACGGCATGTATTCAAAATTACACACTTTTGCATATTAGATACATTCCTGGCATCCAAGTGAAGACACTCCAGTGCCCGAAGTGTCATTGTTGGGATCACTCCTGTAGCTGATATTATTATAGGCACAGTTGTCACTTTATTGAAGTTCCACTGAGATGCGACTTCATGGGCGAGATCGGTATACTTCTGGATCTACTCTTGATATTTTTCCTATATGTTGTGGGTATTGGGTATTGATATATCGATAAGGAAAACCTGCTGATGGTTTCTGACAATGTACGTTATATCGGGTCTATTGCCGCCGACATGTCTGTCAGTGATAATGGAGCGATCCCAGTAGTGTGTGCTCACTACTTTCAAGCACATTCTGAGGCACATATTTATAATACGGCACGGAAGTGGCGAGTAAGCCCGTTGTCAATGCCAATAATTGGTGGACCTGCTTCGCCACTTCATCATGCCTCTTTTTGTATTCCAACTGTGCGTGGCTGCTACATCCACTTGTCACGTGTTGGATAGTTTCGCTTGCAGCCTCACATCTTCTACACGAGTCGGAATGAATGGTAGAATCTCTCAGAATGTGTTTTCTGTAGTTCAATGTTGGTACCACTTGGTCCTGGATAGCTATCATGAAGGCTTCTGTCTCCGGAAAGAGATCCCCGTGCTGGAACCATGCGTGCGACGCAGAGATGTCGACTTCTGGTTTACTCAGCTCGTGAGGGTACCTTCCATGCAGTGCCTTCGCTTTCCATAAGGTTATTTTCTCTTCCGCGTCAATGATTGGTTAAACAGGCGGATCATGCTTTTTCAAGTTCAGAGGACTATAGTTATTATCAACTGCGCTCACTGCTTGCTGAACTCTCCCACAATGTTCGAAGAAGTATCTTCTGAGTGAAGCAATTTGAGAGCTGTGTAGATTTATGAGATGTACAATAACTCGCCCTCCTTGAGACCTTGGAACTTGAATGGGGTCAGCTTGAACCGCTCAGTAGTTGAATGGGGATGATGTTTTCGGTGTTGAGTCATATCGCTTCGAATTGTCCTCTGGAGGTTGTCGAGGTCGGTATTGCTCCATTTAATAACGCCAAAGGAGTATGTCAGCCCTGGAATAACAAATGAATTGATGGCCTGCACAAGGTTTCTAGCAGAGAGTTGAGTTTTTAAGAGTCCGTGCAATCGTTTACACACTTCAGTTGTTAGTATGTTCTTAGTAACAGTGTGTTTGATTCGGAGTGACTGTTGGAAACCCAAGTATTTGTAAGTTTCATGGGGTTCCATGAAGGTAATCTTTGGTTCATTATCAGTTTCCAAATTTATAACTTGCATATGACCCCGAATGATATTCACTCTCCTGCACTTATCCAAACCCAATTTCATCTTATTGTCGTCAGTGAACTTCTCCGTCACGTTTATTAGTTGCCGCATATGACTCTCAGTGTCTGCATATAGCTTCAGGTCATCCATGTAAAGAAGATGTGAGACACGAAAAAGAGTTTAGTTCCCCTTTTTAAGAACGATTCCATAATTAGATGAATTAAGTAGAGTAGACAGGGGATTCAAGGCTAAGCAGAACAATAAAGGGCTTAAAGATTCACCCTGGAAAATTCCTTGGCGGATGTGTATAGTATCTATGTGGACGGATTGTTTTCCATTAGAGAGATACAGTTTTGTATTCTATCGACTCATCGCGGTTTCAGGAAGTTTTGGATAAACGGGTGGACCTTGTATACATCCAAACATTGAAAGAGCCAAGAATGGGGCACGGTGTCGAATGCTTTAGCCTAATCTATGTAGCATGCGTACAAGTTTCTTTGTTTTTCAAGCACTTGCTCCATAATTACAGAGTCTATAATGAGTTGCTCCTTGCATCCCTGAGATCCAGGTCTACATCTTTTCTGTTCATTTGCTAAGATGTTCTGTTCCTCAATGTGTGCCATCATAAGTTGTGAAACACAAGATGTTATGAGTTTGTAGAAAGTTTGAAGGCAGGTTTCAGGCCTGTACTTCGAGGGGTCTTTAGTGTCACCCTCCTTTGGTAACAAGAATGTTCTACCTTCAGTGAGGATGTAAGGTTGATTTTCTAGATTGTGAAGAAAATATTGAATTATATTAGCTATATGATGGTGAGTGCTTGTAAATTTTTTCTGCCAATAATTGTGCAGGCCATCACTGCCTGGTGCCTTCCAGTTATGTGCTTTGTTCAAAGCTGCTTGGACAATTTCCACGGTGATGATTGGTTCACCTATTAGAGGGATGTCTCGGTGTCTGTCATATTCCTATTCAATCCACGTCATATCTGGGTTGTGGGACACAGCAGATGACCAGATAGGCTTCCAAACGTTCTCTATTTGTGCCTTTGAGGGAAGCTTTGACTCTTTCATATCATTTAAAAGCCCTTTGACATATTCCTGTAGAATGCTTTCTGGTTTCTTTTAAAAAGAGAATTCTGTTGCTTCCTTGCAGTGCAATTCCTGTAGCGTCGAAGGCGTTTTGTTAACGCCAAAAGCTTTTGTCGTAGGGTGTCAAGATGTTCTGTTATTGTTAAATTCAAGGGCTCGTGTTTCGTATGTATTTTTGTATTGATAAGGATCTTATTCACCTTTCTTCTAAGTTTTTCCGAGGTATTTCCTTTTTTAAATTGTGTGAGTCTCCCAATATCTCTCCTAGTGCTTTCTATACGCTTCACCAGCCGTCTTTCCAAAAGTGGCATTCTTTTTTCACTTCGATCATTGTGGGCATTTGCTACGCGGCTTAAAAGCTTGGAACCGTTTCATCTTGAAGCCACAACCGCAGCACAATAAATTGCTGTGTGTACTTCTTCGAAAGATGGTCTTTGTTTTAGATGTTGTGGTAGTACTTTCTCAGTCAAGACGCTGATTGCTCTTGCTAATTTCTTCGAGCAATTTTGTCTGAGAATGAGACGGTTCAGTGGGTCGGTTCCTTCAAATTCCGCAAGTGCGACTGCAAGTTCATTACGAATTTGCACCTCTTCATTACTCTTATCATCCATACGTTCTGACATGCTTGTCCCATTGTCATCCTCAGTTTGTACAACTGATATCGCCACTGCCCTCAGAATACTAGGTTCTGAGGAGTTAAGCATTTTTCTCACTTCTTCCTTTATTGCTTCCGAAACTGGTGCAGAGAGGAGATTTTTCTGAACAATTGCTCGACGCTGGTCCGCTATTCTTTGCTCACTAACTTCAGAATCAGGGAAACGGTGAAGAAATCTTTGATGTAACTTTTGTCGGTAGGCCGTAGTGTCAGTCTCCATTTTGGTAATGGTGTAGTATTCACGCATGATGAAGGTATTTATTTCTGTAGTCCACTTCATCCTTCTGCGTTGCCTGCCTGCGGCAGTGGTCTCTAGAAGCAATAGATTGCTTCTCTGGGAAGCACTTGCGGCAGGTGCAGCTGTAAGTGGAGATGGATGGGTGCTGCTATGTTCGGCTGTAGTATATTCGGGGTTATCCCCGATCAGGACCCGCCTGTTCAGCTCCTGATCACCACCGGCTCGCATGCTGTCACCTCCAGCGGTGGCTCCGAAGGTGCCCCGGCGCTCCCCAGGCAGCGGCTGCTTTTCCGAGGCCTTACGACGCATATTCCGTGTCTCCATATCTATATGGGTGTGCCATCGCCCTGTTTGCCGCCAAATTTTCTGACGTTGCCCGTCTTCCACGTGGCTAAGTTCTCATTTGCTCGGACGTAGGGCTGGACTTTGGGAGACAATTATTATTATTATTATTATTATTATTATTATTATTATTATTATTATTATTATTATTATTATTATTATTATTATTATTAACATGCAATACATTAACGGCACTAATGATCGAAGTAGCTGATGTAGCCTAATTACAAAATACAGAGTATATAGTGTGTTTGTATTAAATACTTTGTACATCAGTCACTATCTGTCAGTACATTCCTCTGCCGCTTAATTTGCATGAAATAGCACAAGTGTATACTGGTATTTACTTTCCCAAGCTGGTTGGATCAGGGCTGATATTCGTTGCCCTTATTTAGAGAGCAGGAACCAGTCCTAAATAGCACTCCGACGCGACGCAAACTGCTTTTCATTTCTTGCCTGCTCACGTATGCGTCTGGACTTACGACGAGCACGTGGAATATGTTGCAACCGCACAGAGCACCTTGATCATCCACTGGAACACTTTCGAGGTTTCGAGCGTATTCCTAACATAGGAATATATAAGAATCTCATCACTATTGTAGTTTTTTACCAATTTACCTTGCAATATTTTTCAGTGAATGCTGTTATGAACCACCTTATTTCTGGTAAATGTAGTTTTTTCCAAACTTATAAATACTCGTAGTTAAGGAATAATCGTACACATATTTCTTGTAAACAATAAAATGTATTACTTCTCAAACAAGTTACAGGTATCACAGGTCATAGTATGACGTAAACAATGAATCACAATGATCCATTGGCCGTTCAGATAGGTAAGTAGTGCACACAGAACGAATCACTCACGACTACTAACTTATCACGAGCCGTGGTAAAGCAGCCATCATATGCCGTCGTATACTCTGATATCCGACAAAGGGTTTCACAGATACGAGTATGTAACAGAACTATACACGACTAACATCGGTATGCACCTGAGGGCTTGCTAGTAGCTGGAGTGCTTTGCATGAGTTGTAAGTTCAGTGACGTCTTTCTGAGGCATTGACGGTGCGCTATCATCACCACCATCATCATTATCGCCTCATTATTATTGTTATATTACCGTCATCATTAATTTTCTTTGTCAGAATCTTGGCATAGGGAATCTGTCTTTTGGTGTCTTAACAAGATTCAGCTCTTATAAAAAGAGAGTTCACTCTATGCTGTTTGAGCTTATTGTGGAAACGTTCATACATTATGGCAAACCTGAAGTAAAACTGTCCTTTTTCACAGTTTGCAATTTTACTGTCAGTTTTCAATTTCTCACGTTATTTTTCAAATTTCTCAACATTACTCTTTCTGATGAAATCGCAAGGCATGTATATAGACTTTATCCAACTACCAGATCGGTTTTAATTGCATTGCAGGATCCTTATACTTCATGATCTCCTTTAATTCATATTTCCTGTAGTAATTGATCAGAGGTACTGAAATATCAATGACAGAGGTAATCTTATTGATTTTATATTATTCTTTTTATTATTGTTATTATCATTACTATATTTTATTGTTTTTAACGAAGATTTCAGTTTTAATCGTTTAGACACTTCGTCCAGGCTACCTGGTACCATGTGAATATCAAACATCAACTTTTTTATTTCTGTATATCCGCATCACCTCAACTATAATTGCGTAGAATATCTACATCACTAGTTCTTAATGTGAGAATTTTGTAATTGTTTAACTAACAATTTAGTTTCTTCACTAGTGTTATTTGTAGCGATGATTACTTTAGAAAATCTCCCAGAGCAGAGCAATTAGGAGCTGACGCGAATAATGTTAATATATTACTGTTATTATTATTATTATTATTATTATTATTGTAGTTATTTCTATTATAATTAATATTATTGTTACTCTTTTTATTACTACTAATAGTATTACATTGATATTCTGAGTTTATTTTATATGTTACTGCAAACGAGTATTACTAAGTATCATCTAAATATTTCACCTTAACTTACTTAATGCACGCTTCAAAGCAGACGATAGACAACCAAAGCAATATTATTAATTCATAAACGGAAACTGAAACTACGTGTCATCTACCAAATTTTTAATGCTTATTTATAGCCATTTAATGATAAAGTTTTCTTCCTGACCATTAAGAAAAAAATTTAATCTCTTTTTTTAGACAAAGCACTTCTTTAACGTCATTCTGTCCCGTTTTATTTATCAAGGTACTCCTATTCTAATTAAGGCTTATTTCATCTCCTTTATTTCACTTTTTAGTTGCGTAATTTTGAGTCTCTGTGTAAAAGATAATCTACAATTCTGCCAACGATTTTTCAGGCTTTATTAAATGAGGTAAATCAGAACTTCGACGTTTCTTCACTAGTCTTGGTCTTTCAAGATCTCTGTTCTGGTAATTTTATTGCTTTGAAAGACAGCAATTAGGACGCCTTGAAGAGAGAGATTACCTCGGTAAAAGAAAACCAATTAGGTGATGTTATTTAACTTGGAAATAATTATTTAATGCTGCAGTGGTCAATTACTTCTTCGTCTCAAGTCTTTAGAAAAACACCGTAGTCGTTGGAAATGATACGTCTTTCAAAGCGTCTTGTTTGAAACAAAATTGAAAGAAACATTCAGTGGGGAAGATGAAAGGAATCTGTCTCAAATACTCCGAAGATTTTCTAATCTTTCCAGCCACATTTCTTCTTTCCACGCAAAAGATTGCTTGTTTTTGTTATAATTTGTGCAAAATTAAACTATTATAGTAATATATAGTTGAAAAAATGATGTTTGAAGGTATCTCGTAATATATGTTACACATTTCTAGGTCATGTGGAATGATGGAAAATAATAATTCATTAAAATGAATGTGTTAAACTGAAATTACGTATAAAGAAGTTACACATGTGATATTTGTCTCTAATTATTTGATAACTCAACCATCACATGTGTTGGACTGGAACGAAATTTCTGATTGAGGGAGACGTGACCAGCCATACATCTTTGCATAATGAATTGCCTATCAATTAGGGGTAAACGCCACTTGCTTAATTTCGTTGTATGCAATTTCCCACCACGTGGTCCTTTACAAAAGGTGATCATCTTCGATCTCTCTCCATATATTAGGATTTTGTAACATTTATTCAGAGACATTCTGTCCAAAAAGCGAACGTGGGCGCTGTCTTTTCCACATGGCGGGCCTAAGCGAGTCCCGACAGCTCACGTCTGCCCTAAGCGCCTCCACAATGACGTTTGTAGCGGTTTGGCTTTTACTCCCTGCAAGAAGAAGAAAGGATAGAACGCCGCCACTATGTTCTTTGGGAGTTAAAATGCCGTGAACCGCACTTCCGTGCTGACCTATCAGTAGAGTATTTCCGCACTGTTGTGAGTGTCACTTAATGAGTGTCTAAGAAAATCTGTAATGTTACCGCATAAATGATAGTAATTGTGCAGTTGTTCCGCATTACCATGCTAGTTATAAGTTTTCGACGTTTCAACAGAACCGCAAAATTCCCATGCATTTCATATCCCGAAACAATGACAAAATGCATTTACTCCCGCGTCTGTAGAATCATGAAAACATTAAGCTCTTGTGCGCATGCCTCTTATTTGTCATCGTCGAGATACTTCAACGTATTCTAGGCACAAAATATGAAAAATCACAAAAATATTAAATTAAAATATTGGACCAAAAACTATTACAATGGAACTGAATAGAAAATACATATTTAACAATCAAAACGCAACTAATTGTGCATAAAGCAATATTAAAACCAATCTAATAATAATAATAGTAATAATAATAAATACCATATAGTTAAACAGGAACAGCAATATTATAAATGTAAGCCTGAACAAGTCATCAGTAACCATCAGGCGTGAATTTTATGGGACACGACAATTATAACGGAACGGTTGAAGCAAACAGACCTGATATTGTACTGTTTGATAAATCAGCGAAAACTGCTATGATTGTCGATGTAGTAGTTCCTTCAGATGATAAGCTGATATCAACATTGGCAGAGAAAAAACGAAAATATCAACCCCTGGCTGTCGAATTAAAGGATATGTACAGACTCCGAGGAGTAGAGATAGTTCCTGTGGTGGTGTCCGTAAATGGTGTAGTTACGAAGAACTGGCAGAAAGCTGGAGAAATTCTACAATTACAACAAAAACATCGAACAACTATGCAGAAAGCTGCTTTACTGGATACAGCGAACATTGTCAGGAAATATTTGAGTCTTGATTGAGGGATAAATAACCAGAGACGTTGATGTACCACTGAAAGATTGTGAAATAGAGAGCAAGATTGAGAATTGATAATAATTGTGAAGTTCTTGATCTGTAGACTTTACCTTCTTAAGATTTAACCTCCATAAATATTGTACAGACAAATTTTGTCTTGGGCAGTAACCCCGACATCTTTTGTATTAAAAAAGGATAAATAATAATAATAATAATAATAATAATAATAATAATAATAATAATAATAATAATAATAATAGTAATAGTAATAATGTGAGTTCTTTTCGGGAATCTCAACGCAAAACAGGAAAAGGTAGAAATTTTCCCGCATAGAATTTAGGTCGACGTACCATCGTTCAAACACCGGGAATAAATCACAACAGTTATTAAATTGAACGCGGATGCTGAAGAAATGAAACTGTAACTGGTAAATGAAAGGCTGTTGGCATTCCAGAGGCCAGAAAAAATAGTTTTAATACACTCGACAGCGTTTGTCGAGCTCCTGATGAAAAAAATGCTTGCTAAGGCACTAGTACAGAGGACGCACTTCCGGTCGTCGGTGGAGGGAGCTTTTTTCCTCCGCGCGTCGTCTGGCGCGCTGGCGAGCCGTGTCGGCCGAGAGACTGGCCGCTAAATAGAGACGCACGAAAGAGGCTCCTCGCGTTTCGTTGCACGTGGAAACCACCATCAGCTGCAATGGGTGTCTCGGCCTCGGCTGCGGTGGCAGGGTCGGCGCTGGTGCTGGTGGCGGCAGCGGTGGTGTCAGGGACGGTGATTTAAATGGTGTTGGGTTTGCCGATGGCGAAAGTGACCACGGTGGTCGTGGCGGAATCGGTGTTGGGTGTGACGGTAGAGACACCTTTACTGGTGATGGAAGTGGCGGAGGTGGCAGGGGCGGACATAGAAATGGTGGTGATTGTGGCAATGGAGGTGGTGTTGTGATGGTGAAGGTGGTAGCAGTGGCGGGAGCGGTGGTGGTGATGGCATGGGCGCCTGAATAGGTGATAGTGGCGAATGAGTGCGGCGAGGGCGTAGCCAACAATGAGTCTAGTGTGAAGGCTAGGGTGGATGGGATGGAGGTGATAATTAAGTCTTGTGAATCTGCGAGCAGGAGATACTGGGGGAAGAGACGGAGGTGGGGGTGACAGTAGTGAAGGCGGTTCGGTGGCATAGACGGTGACAGTGGCAAAGGAGGCGACGGTAGGACAATGGTGACAGCAATGGGAGAGGTAGAGGTGGCAGCGAATTCAACGTCGCCAGGGCGGAGTTAGGGCAGGGTCGCTAACACAGACGCGAGGGCGACGGCGCGCCGCGGCGTTGGCTCAGATGCAGTGGCGCTGAACGCCCGCGTCATCGGCAGGAGAGACGAGTAGGCGAGCAGGCAAGTTAGTATTTTTGAATAACGCGACAATCCTGAAAGATTTTCTATTGCCTTGAACATTGTGATTCATTCATGCACAGTGAGTGTCGCTTTGGGTGTAAAATATCAACAACAGATTTGTCTACTTTAGAGCAACGCGGTAGAGAGGCCGTCGCTCAGCCGTCACGGTAGGCAGTAATTGCAGTCAGACCCCTGCGGTGACATGGATACAATGAGCAAGCCCTGCTCTCTGCAGCAACCCGCCCAACTGCCCGAAACGGACCAGCTACTTGCCGGCCAGAAGTAGACGATCAAGAGCTTGGTTTCCGTGATTTCTCAGATCAACACAAGAGGAATTTCGAAGCAGTACCCTAACAAACGGGCTGACACACACACACACACACACACACACATACACTACTGGTGCTACCTACCTATCAGGAGACCAGTCGAGAAGAAAAACATCCTGGATCGTCTGCTGCCATATTGTGTGAAATTCCTTGGGGAAAGAAAGAGAGAGAGAGAGAGAGAGAGAGAACACCGCATGCCTACGTCTATGTTGGCATAATCTTCACATTCCAGAAGAGAAGGAAACCGCCACATCTTGGTAAATAACATACACTCCAGCCTCGGGAGTAATGGCCACAGAAGTTGACGCACCCGAAAAACTAAATCCTAAAAAGAAGACTTTTGCCAACCGGTCTCCTTTTATTTAGCGTTGGCCACCGATCAGGCACAGCGAGCTTTCGGGTTCGCCTCTTGATACGCGCGCTTGCGCCCCCGAAATCCCTCGAGTAGACGTCTTTCGAGATATTTCTCTTCAACGCATTTCGAAAATGTATTCTAATGCTGAATGATTTCAGCGCTGTTTTCTCACTGGTAATATCATTACATGGATACTAGAGTAATGTGAACGACGAACGTGATGCAGGAAAAGGAAGTTTATTGGATGCGAAAGACATCTCGATTTTCTGAATCTATGGGAATTTCTGCAAGCAAGCAACAGCACACAGCTCCACGCACGACCGATGGCAGCCGTCGGCTGGTCGTCGCTCGCCCGATAGCTTCAGCGATCAATGTGAGATTCGCAACAGCGGTGGGGCTGAAAGTCTGCCCGATCTTCTCCAAGCACTCGCTAGGTAGGACCTCGAGCGGTATGATTTTGGTAACGGATTAGAACGTAACTATTTTACTTGTTTCAACTTCGTTGATTTTTAAACGGAACACGACGTAGAGTTAACAGAGTATGCGGTTTAATTTGTGAGATGTCATGACCTCAAACTGCCGTAAGTCGGCGACTCATGAGAATCACTCAAAGAAACCAATGTTCCTAAACAATACATGGCACTCCACACTAAGTTTTTGTAATATCCGCGAGAAAGAGTTTTACTAGATTTTGCTATCTATGGAGTATTATATGATTCGCCTACTCTTTGGGTGAATCATGATTCCCTCGTATTGAGCGACTCATGGAATAGAGATCAAACTACTTAATTTCCATGTCATGGTACACATTTCGGACGGTTATTCTTATGAAACTTATGAGAGGCAAAGCGTAAACACAGAAGATTTTCTCGAAATTCCACCATTGCTCCAACATGGTTCAAATCGATTCGTAATTCATTGGTTGACGTTTCCGGGCGCGACAACTACTGTGGTAATTCATCCCATTAGTATAGTGTATGCTGTAACTCGTAAGATGGCGTTGTGCGGAAAGACACGTATTTCATGTCATCAACATTGTAAGAAGATTTCTTGCGAAAAGATATAGAAAAATACTTATCAGTACCAGTCATCTAGACAGTGCAGTTAAATTTCTGAAGATAAATTGATAATTAATTTTGGCGAGGAAACAGAGAAATATCACAAAAATATTCAAATATACCTTTGACGCTATAGTGTAAATATTTATAAAAATACTTATCATTCATTAGGGATCATCTAGAGAGCGCGGGTAAAATTCTAATGATAAAACTTATGATTAATTTTTGCGATGAAAACGGAAAAAATTACGCAAATATTCAAATATATCGTTGACTCTATAATATACTGCACATTGGAAAGATAATGTTTCAATGTTTCAATTTAATAATGAAAATTTGACCCTTGCCCTTACTTCTACACGCACAATGAATAACGTGCAGGAATTACAGTGTGCATTCATATGCAAATGACGTGCTTGTCACCTGTCGCCCGAAAATGATATTTCAACGTCGCCAATTTCCGAGTCAAGTGAGTCTCCATTCAGACCGCCTGCGAGAAGTGCCCGCGAATTAGCACTCAAAATCCACATGACGTGTTGAGCAGCGTCAGTGAGAGAAAATATTAAAAACGGTCATGAGTGAGTTTTCGATTATGCACTAACTGTAACATTGAAGTACAGATTTAGGGACAGTACGTTAAATACGGTTTTCTGTATTTATGGTTTCATATTTGCAACACTATACTCAATGATGAAAACATTTCACGCTGAGAATAGTTATTTACCCAAATTATAGCGTTCGCTACACAATGCTATTTCAGTTATGCGAATACTGAAATCGGAGAACATTCCATGATTTTAAAATTTCTTTCTGAAATGAATATATGTATACTATTATTATGCAAAAACTCATAAAATACTAAAAAAAATATTACTGATAAAACTCTACAAAAATCTTGTAAGGTGGTAGAAAGTTTTAGAAGTTAAACATTTGCACTGTTCTCTTCCAAAACAAGAGCTAACGTCGACAGTTGTATTTTAGATCTGTCATACACCACAACAAGACCTATCAAAATGATTCATCGGGAAAGAAACGTACCTTTCAGCCTCTGGAAGTATCGGCAGGAAGAGCAGTTGAGAGCGGCAACGTTCAAGTAGAGCAGTTCCTTAACAAAACGGGCCACGAACCGCAAGATATTTTCTTCTTCCTTCTGCGATCCTCACCTCTTACTAACACACACTTACACTTACATGCACTACACTCCCACATGCCGTAAGACCGGTGGGGAGCTTAGAGCTTTTTCAAGTTGGGGCAGTGCTTCACTGGGGCAGACATCTGGAGGGGGAAATCCACTGCAAGCCGACGTTTAGGTCAGAGTCGGGTCTCACCATTCAGCCAAGCAGGGAAAACACCACCAACTCCCCGGATATAACATTCACTACACTAACAGATGTAATGATAGAAGCAGCTGACCAAAAGTAACCAATCAGTCAATCGATAATAGGTTGAGATGCTACCATTCAAACCACTATTTTACAGTACTTTTAACACGCCAGGGATTATGTTAGAAGTGGTAGATGGTTGAGGACGGGTCAAAACTGCATTCGCCATCAACATTAAGCTAAAAAAATATTTAACTCAGAGAATCCGTGATAAGGGAGAAAAAAACAGGATAGCGACAAAAGACAGAAGTCACAGGGACCTAAAGATGTGTCTTGTAAACGTAGGATTTTCGAGGCCAGTGGTTCAGCTTCGATATCAGTGATTCCTCGACCCAACCCGACACCATTGGTCCTTTCCGTCCGATCCCGAACCGTATCATGCCATCTGATTTCATCCTCTCCCGACGCCTCCGCCCGGTTCCACTTGTTTGGCCGACTAACAAGACAACCAAAATTCTGGTGCCTAGACAAAATATCCCAGTATCCACTATCTTGGTGCACTCCTGCTTTTAAGAGATTCACCCCTTTTTCCTGTTTCTAAAGAAACCTACGAGGACAAACGGTTTATACCACACGACAGACATAAATGGACCAGAACATCTCCATCCCATCCAAATACCCTCAACCCACCGGAATCCGCCTTAACCATAGTAAACTATCTCCTCTCATAACAAAATAGCCTGTCTTTGCCCACATCCAACAAACCCACCGCGGCAACAAAATCACCCGGAATAAAATATCCCATCTCCCTAAACACCCTGAGTTCATTTACTCTGAATGAAATAACCCTTTCTTCCCGACATTCTCCGAAACGATTGATTCCCGTCCCTGTATGGAAGAATAGGGCGCTGGTCACCACCATAGATACAAAGCTGAAACCCAGCATGAAGAATCCCAAAAAGGGTACGCTAGCCAAAGGAACCATCAGAGTTCGAGTATGAGACGTTCCCAGCGCGGCGTCACCCGGGCCGTCGAGAGCTTTAGCGCGCGGAAGTGGAAGGGGAAGGTGGCAATGTACTCACCGATGATGGACAGTCGCTGCTGCGCGTAGGCAGTGCGGAAGGCTGGGCCCTCGGTGGACACCTCGCAGCGGTACACGCCCCCCGACGCCACTGTCAGCGAGTGCAGCGTCACCGCCTCCGCCGAGTACGACCCCGCCTGCGCACACTCGCACACGCGCTCTTTTCAATAAGCGTCATAAGACCAATTCACAACACTGGTATGGTATCTTCTGTTTTTTTATTCTTGAAGTTTCAGAACAGATTTAGTTTAAAACAAAAATGAACCTTCAAATATATACCTTCAAATTTCTAGTGTTAAAATATTACCTCTTTACAATTTTCAAAATTACTGGAAGTTCACCAAAAAAGGCGCTTCAACCTGCGCGTTTGGCAACCTCGAAAAACTGGTCATCACGGGGCCTCCTGCGCCACCTCTTCTTATACCCGTTCTTTCTTACATACGAGAATTTAAAAAAAGAAAACTAAAGACAATTTTGAGAGAATAATTGTTTAAAAATTTCTTTTATTTTTGAATAATTGTACATTATCTTATTTCGAGATCTATCTGTAAAGATTTCAATACAAACAAATCCTTCAATACTATATTTATTGGAAGACTCAAAAAAGTTATTATGAATTTTGAAATTTTCGAAAAATCACAGGTTACAACGAATACAAAACTATTATTTTAAGTGTCTTTTTCACGGAGGAAAAAACGTTTAATAACGAAAGTTGGAATCATTTTTTACACAATTTTAAAAATGTAAATAAGGCTTCGAGTAAAGACTTCCCCAAAATTATATTATTCATTTCAAACTCGCAGGGTTTCGCGTTCCTTTAAATCGATCGGCGATTATTAATTATGGAGAAAATCCTTTGAACAGTTTCGGCACTGCCGTCAACCACAGATGGACAGACGGGCGTTTTAACTTCAATCACTTTTTCGGCAAGGACCGACAAAACATTGATTCTGACAGCTCAATGTCTTTGTCAATATGAAAACGTAATTTACGGTGTATGTGAACAAAATTTGCCCATTGTTAGTTATAAAGGCCTGGCAATAAGAGTGTTGCGGTCAGAATTTGAAAGGGTTTCGATACATGACTATAATAATTTATTTTCTGACGAATTAAGAGTGAGAAAGTAAGAAATACCACTCACATCGTTCAGGAATAACATATGAATTAATAACGAAATTAGTTAATCGAATGAACTGTTTAATTATGATATTCAACCATTTAAACTGTTTTTGTATTTTTACCGAGTACCTGAATATCTAAAGAAGCCATAAACACCTCTCACATGCCCGGAAGTAAAATTGTCAAATACGCGCCAGGAGATTTTCACAAATGATAAGAGCATCCAGAGACAATTCACTGTCCCTTGGCCTGCTGTGTACTTCGATGCCCGTTACCTGAGTCCGGGGAGGCAGGAACCTGCTCGCCACGTTCACACGACCGTGAAAGTGGGAGAAGGAACGCTGCCTGCCCTGAATCATGGGGCAGTGTCTGACAACCAGGGACGACGAGCGATAAAGATGGCCGATATTTCGAATTTCGAATTCCAAATTTAATGGTGGTTTTGTGTGTATGTTACGAACTGTGAATAGTTGTTATTGTAATTCTACCTATGTCGACTATGCCCGCTCATTGAATATTCTATTTAGACTTTGGTGACCGGCTAAGAACTGAGAATTTTTATGGTGACCACGACAGTGCTTTGATTATTGTTCATCTTCTGCTTATATGGAACGAAGCATTGTTAGCGGTACCTACTGGTACTCTGAATTGTATCAAGTGCGCAATAAACATTTGTTACTGTTTATTCCGTTGTTGGGTGCTGACTGAGGAAGCGGAGGACAGTTGATATTGCTCGGATGAGCTAGCAGCCAGCGCCTTCCTTTTACCTAATCCAACGTTGACGCGTTCCCTGTAAATAGTAGTATCTACAGAGGATGTCACTATTACTTTGAGAGAATTCATTAAGCATGTGCTAATTGAAGAGCAAAATATGTAACTAAAACTACTACTAAATTCACTTGATTACAATTATGATTACATGTAAGTTAAGGGCATTTAAACCATTGAAATAGTTGTAGGTGGGTACACTTGCAGTCTGATTCAATTGGTCACAACTAACATGGAAATATTGCAATGACAGTGAGTATTTATAATTGAAGACTGTGTTGGTTTAAGTTGACATTAAAATACAGCTGAGCTGGCAGATGGGCAGCTGCTGAGCAGCAGGCACCAGCTGAGCAGATGGGGCGACGGTTGGCTAGCGCTGGTTACAACTAGAAGCTTAGGAATGCCGTGAAATACCCTGGCAAGTGCAGGAAATTATTTGAATGCCGTGAAAGCGGACACCGTTGCACAACATGAATGTGATTGTAGCTGCTTACGGTATGATCATGTGCACCACAGTTTAAGAGAACAGTTTATGCGAGGAACTTGGACTTACATGTGCGTTCAGCATGATGTGCGTTACAATAAATTTTGTGACACAGAATTTATAATAACTACATTAATGAGATTGTTACGAAGCTGTGGAAGTATGCAAAATTGCATATCTAATAGCGCCATTTACACGCGGTTACCTTTGGTAAAATAATGCGATCACTTACGTGATTATGATTTAACACTAACTTAGCGTGGCGCATATTACAGTACATTGTTGTATAGAAAATTCACAGTTGACACAAAATATGTTTTGTTGTGTATTTTATAGAAAAATACACAATGCGTGTGTGGGCGGGACCGTGGAGTGGCCGGTGTTGGGTAGCGAGAGGGGCGGTTGTTCCCGCGGACGAACCGCGGGCAGCGAGCACCCGTGAGGCGCGACGCCGTGACAGAGCTGGGCAGCCCTGCAGGGGAGGCGGCGTACCAAGTGCCCAGCGGGAGATTATTTGAAACATACAAAATATGAATTGTATTGAATTGAAGACGAATGTGCAATTATGGTGTAAACTAAAATTCTAAAAATACAGCGACTTCTAACATTCTTTGTGTATTTTTTTTGACGTAACAGCAAACTCTTACTTTCTTGCTTTTTTCATTCAGAGGATGATTTGCAATACAAATTTCTCAGCCAAATTTCACATATTTTGTTCTGAATTCAATAATTATCGTGCTATTTTAGGCATCAATTCACGGGTCCAACCTGTTAGTATTGATCTGAGTATGGACCAAAGGCGAATAACATCAAATCTTCCGACTGCAATTCCTGTTTCTGGAAGAAACACTCTTGTTTTACCATATACAAAGTTGATCGTCTCAACTTGAATTATGTTACGGGAAATAAAGGTAATGGCAAGGATTCCCTGAATGATGCGGAGGACTGCTCTGCTTGTCAAGACAGGTCTAACGTTGCAGAGTGGCAGTTAATTTAGCGACCCCAGACACTACAACGAGAAATTAAATAATTTCTGAGAAATGACAAACTGCCTTCAATTATGAGACGAGTAATAGATTTTCCAGATATAAGATAGGGGGAAAGGTACTAAAAATCACAAGAGTGCACAATATCCTTCAACAACACTGTACTTGAAATAATAAAATCTGTTGGACCGAACTCTTTCAAGCGACCGAAATATCGAAATTTAAAAATATCGAAATTTCGAATAATCGAAATATCGATTAATCAAAATATCGAATAATCTAAATATAGAATAATCGAAATATCGAATAATCGAAATATCGAACAATCGAAATTTCGCAATATCGGGTAATTGAAATATCGAATAATCGAAATATTGAAATATCAAATATTCATGTCTTCCAGGCTGATGGGCCGTGGTCCAATTGGCTTTGAACTGCCAAACGTTGCCAAGTGTCCGGGACGGAGGCTGACTGGCGATTGACGCGGTTCGCGTGCTGGCTTCTGATTGGCTGTCGCAGAGATCATCCCACAGAAACTACTCCCTGCAGGTATTAAGCTTGCAGAACTTACGAACTAAATGGCTCCTCCCCTTCGATTCCTTACCCTCTCCTCATGGAACGTGCATGGCGGTCTAAACCTTAAAAGTCCATCCTCTCCCAATTCCTGAGAGACCACTCCGTCGGGAACCTGTGCCTACAAGTAACGTGGCTAAATCCCAACATATCCTTTTCTCTCCTCAACTACATTACCCACCGCAATGACCGCCTTACCCCCAATGGAGGCACGGCCATCCTCGTTCGGAAAAACATTCCTCACACCCACTTTCAATTTCCCAATACCGTTTCCCTCGAATGCTCTGCCGTAACTATAGGAACCTCCACCACTCAAATCATATTAATATCATGCTTACAAAAAAACGGTAATATCCTTACCTGACTCCGATCTTGCTGTAGTAATAAACCTCCCTTATCCCTTGATCCTCTCAAGCAACCTATATTCGAAATCTCTCCAATGGGGCTGCTGAATTTACAATAAAACTTAACGCATACTAGAAAAGTACCTAGACGCTCATCCATCTATCATGATGAAAAGCCCTCCTTAACCAACGCTCTTTATTCGCGACAATCTTAACGATATCCTCGTTGTTGTCCTTCACTCCGCTAACCTAACCATTTCCACCCCCATTTCAAAATTTGATCTCTTTGACTACTCTGACTACTTACCAATACTGTTTGCGACAGCATCAACCATAACCCTCAGACAAGTTCTAAATCCCACAGCGACTGAAAATCATATAAATCAACCCTGAAAAATGTCAAGCCGTTCTTTTCTCTTTTCGTGACCGCCCGTCCTCACCTCACCCCTTCAAATCTCCCAACACCCCATCCCTTGGCATCAAACAGCAAAGTACCTAGGAATTCACTTCTCACACAGACTCCTATGGACCCACTATATAACTATATAAAAATAATTCCAAATTCTATATATATATATATATATATATATATATATATATATATATATATATAGTGACGTACCTTCAATGCGGTACTGTTCACTACATTTATTTTGAAGGGATGGGTGTCTCTGCTCGTGAATGGGCCTCTAGGGTTTGGCAAAAGCATTGAAAGAACTCTCAGTTTTCAAACAAATAAACAATTTATTACTAAGAACACAAATTAGTACAACATTAGCACTCAAGTGATTTCTCGTTTTCGTACCAAAACGTACCTGTGAGCTCAAATTTACGGGATACCTTAAGTTCCACGAACCGGTCGTTCCTTCTTGGAACGGCGGCGGCGGCGGCGACGGCGATCGGCGGCCTTCGGCTTGGAGACCCGCGGGTGGTCGACCAGAGCCCGTCGGGTGGTCGACCTTCGCTCGGAGGCCCGCGCCTCCCCCCAGCTCTTCGCAACGGTTACACGATGGCACCTTGGCTCCAGCCCCGGTCGCTGTTAGGGTAGTTCATATCGGGTGTGTGATACCCACTATCACTGCCCGTCAGCATTTTGTTCGTTATCCCAGCTCGCCCTGGCTTCACAACTTCTCAGTTCAACTTTATTCACTCTTACACAGTCACGTATGCACGTGGCTACTAACTATTACCATCAGCGGCCACGCGGTCTGTTAGTTTCACTATATTACCACAGTTTCCAGCTCTTATCCCACTTCAATTTCGCACTATTGCCTACCGGTCTCTATCACACTTGATTCACTCCTGAATACTGTTTATCCCGTAATTTAACTTCGATTTGCTTCCTCTTCACTGAGCGCGTCAAAACCCCTTCGCTCTCCTTCAAGCTTTTCTCCGCACTAACCGTCGGTCTCGCCGCCTTCTCGCGCCTGGTGTTGTCCGTTGCTCGCCGCCGTAACCACGCTAATCAAGATGTATCTATTTGACCAAAAATGTACCGCGTTTTAATGTATTTACGGAAACGCTCCGCGTTTCAAGATATATATATATATATATATATATATATATATATATATATATATGCAAAGAAGGAAGCCGGAAACTAGAAGTAATGTAAAAAGAGTGCCACGGTATTTTGTTGAGGCAGGAACCCCCAACGCCTCTGTCAATCCAATAAGCTGCGAAGGCTAACAAATTTTAAACCTCCCAGAATTAATTTCATTTGCATGCTCCGATTCACCCTCGCGATCATGCTAATTTTAATTAAATCTGTTGTGTTAAAGAAATAATTGTTTTATTGCACTTACAGTACCACAGCCATGAGGTCCTCACGCATTGAGGTCGGGAGGCAGGCAAACCATAAGCAACAACGCATCGACAGGTTATAATACCAAGAATATCAAACAATTGCTGTTCCTAAGCACAACAAATAACGAAACCATTAACACCTCTCACAGAGCCGGGGACTGTTCTGTTTTCTTTGAATTTCGGCACGTATTAGAATTTAGTAATACTATTTTTTTAATTACTTTGATTTTTTAAAAAGCTTTTTTGTGATACTTTCTGAAACTACCTTCGGTCCGTAACAATCCACATCCAATTGTATGTGGAGAAGAAGCAGCTTTCGCAACCGGCAGGCACCGGGAGCTGGCGCTGCGCCGTCACAGCCTTCCCACGCCCACAGCGGCACGCCAAGCGCGAGCAAACAACTGCCCGCAACAGCTGCCGCACGCCGAGCGTTCGTCGCGGTTTCCGATTGACTGCTTCAGCGGAGGCCGCCCTTCCGGAGTTTCGAATCCTGATTACGTAGGGGGATAACGCAATTGCGTGAGTCCTCGCCAGGCAATAGACATGCGAGGAGCGAAAATCACGTTTCCGAGACCGTCTACAGGAAGCACGGGGAAACACAGGGGCGCGCGTGAATTCCGAACGCGTGACCCTTCGGGCTGGGCTATCAGCCTCGCACGCTACACCAACTACGAGAGGATCAGTGATACTATGTTAATATTGGGGGATGGGATTTTGCGAACCTTAAGTGCTCGAAATAATGCAACCTCCAACATTCTTAAATACCTGGGTGGAGAAACCTTTGCGACCCGACGTATAGGTTATTGCCGGATCGCATTAACCAATGGGTGATGTACATCCCCGACTTCCGTACTACAATTACAGGACTAATGACCAGAATTTGACGCGCACGGAAACACACGAAATAGTCAATGAATTCGATATTATTTAAAAGAATTGTACAGTATGCAAATCCTGGAAACCTTCCAGACCTCGAAACTCGAAATCTTTAAGTGCTTAAAAGATTAAAAAGATTCCATATCTAATCGTGTTGGGATTTTCGACATTCATATAAAATGATCGTCAATATCGGCGATAGAATTCCCGGATCCCTCAATCCACGAGATATCGTAACATTTAAGCCTTCGAATCTTAAATATGTATTTCTGCAATCGTATTCTTGACAAATACACAAATCTTTGTAAATCTCGAACCTTCGAAATCTCGGAAAAGATTCACATTCTAAAAGTAGAATCTCAGTAGGTTTCTAATCTTTCAAATATTTTGAAACCTAATAGTATATCTTATTTTCAGTACGGAATCCATTTGTTCTAATCTACGAAACTAGACAATTTAATTTTTATTTCTCTATGGAACATTTGTTATTATTGACTATATCAATTTAATGATCTTTCTTTCACTTTTCCGAAAATCGAGGACTGTAATATTATCTGATTGCAGTAAAAACTACATCGACTATTATTATTATTATTATTATTATTATTATTATTATTATTATTATTATTATTATTTAAGACAAAAGTGGAAGCCTTCACTAGGCAAAAGAGTAGGGAGAACACAGAGCAGAGAAAAGTTTGATGCAACACCAGCTAGTACTGATCGCATTATTTGTAACGGTTACGTAATATTTTAATACTAATCGAATTCGCAAAATTGTTTTCAACACGCAAATGTTTTGGCCATATTATTAATTAAAATTGCTCGAGTTGAAGTTAAAACGTAAGGAAATGATTCTTGATTTGATAAAATATTAAATATTGTAATTGTATGAAGACACCGAAAACAATTTAATTTGTGTGTGTTTCGTAATTCAGAATTCAACCAACATAAATGCCATTTTAGGGTACTTCTCTATTCATCGTATTCGAGAAAAATATAAGAAAAAAATTGGAGCCATTTTTCTAGAAAATTTTGTTTTTAAAACGGCCACTGTTTCAAGAAAACTATTCATAATTGATGCGAAAACTACTTATATTTTCAAAAAATCGAACATGCCATGCTTATAATATTTAATTCTAATAAAAGGTTTCTTTAAGAAAAATCTCATTCTTCAATATTGTACTTGCTTCTCGGAGTTCTCAAAACTTTAAAATCTGAAAACGGTTCCGTATTCTAAACCACGAATAATGGTGGGTTTTTATCATCCAAATCCGAACGAATTCCTACATTTAAAATATATTGCTCCTTTTTTAATCTAAGATATCAATCGATTTACTACTTGTTAATACCTATGGCGTGTAATAGAAACAAGTCGTAACAATCATCGTCACATGATATCAACTTCATGGACTTACACCGTCGACAGTAGTGAATCTCTGCGAGAGAACCTTTTTGATTCACTATGTCTGAGTTTCACTCTATCAGATAATGCGAAAAGAAACTAGTTTTGCATTGATAATTGATTCTGCTAATGCAGAGTTTCAGTAAAATGTCATAACAGTGAATTCGAAAATTCAATTTATTCATTTAGCTTTAAAATAAGGTTAAAGACTGTTTGCTATGAACAGTTTTTTGTCAAAAAGTTTGTACATACAAGGTGCGTGAGAAAAGTAATGAGACTGGTAACACTGCGGGCGATCTGGCAACGTTGTGTCTAACGGTCTGTGCTAGACCGTTTCGTACATCCCTTCCACATCCTCAGTCCGAGTTACAACTCCGTACAAATAACACATTATTTTTGACAGCGCCATCAGTGAAGTTGTGTTTTTGTTGTGTGTTAGAGAAATGAAGCATCGGAATTTAGAACAACGTTGTGCAATAAAGTTTTGTGTTAAACTTGGTGAATCCACGAGTGTGACTTTTGAAAAGTTGAAACAGGCCTATGGGTAACATTGCTTATCAAGGGCACAAGTTTTTCGCTGGCACAAATCATTTTTGGAAGGTCTAGAACACGTTGAAGATGACCCTCGCTCAAGGAGACCTTCAACTTCAAAAACTGACGAAAACGTTGAACGTGTGAGGGCTCTTGTGAGATCAGACCGCCGTTTAACAATAAGGATGATCAGTGAACAGTTAAATTTAAACACTTTCACCGTACATCAAATTTTGGCAGACGATTTGAAAATGCGAAAGATTTGTGCCAAAATGGTGCCGAAAAACCTCACTACTGAACAGAAGGACAATCGAAAAAACGTGTGCGCTGATCTTCTTGAGAGGATTGTCAATGACCAAGAATTCTTCAATTGTGTGATCACAGGTGATGAATCGTGGATATTTGAGTACGACCCTGAAACGAAGTGGCAAAGCGAAGAGTGGCACACTCCGTCATCTCCTCGGCCGAAGAAATGTCGAATGAGTAAATCGAAGATCAAGACCATGCTGATTTGTTTTTTTTGACAGTAAGGGAATCGTGCACAAAGAATTTGTTCCACCAGGACAAACTGTCAGCCAAGTGTTTTATAAAAGTGTCCTTGAAAGGCTCAGGAAAAGAGTGATTCGTGTGAGACCACACATTGCAGACAAGTGGATGCTTCATCATGACAATACCCTGAGTCACACGGCCATTTCCATCAGTGAATTTTTGACCTCAAAACTCATTACTGTTGTTCCTCAACCCCCATATTTACCTGATTTGAGTCCTTGTGACTTTTTCCTTTTCCCTAAATTGAAACATGTCCTAAAAGGACGTCATTTTGGAACTCTGGAGAACATTCAAAAGACCGTGACCGACCAGTTAAAAGCCATTCCAGTTGAAGACTTCCAGCGCTGCTACAAAGAGTGGGAGCAACGACTCTGCCGGTGTATAGCTGCCCAAGGGAACTACTTTGAAGGGGATCATATTGTTGTTTCAAAAAAAAATTAGTTAGTATAAAATCAGTCTCATTACTTTTTCTAACACACCTTCTCCAGAGACCGTGCTTTCTCGATACGTGACCATACTCCAAATAGTTATGACTGACATCGTTGAATAGTTTTTGTCATTCTGTAAGTCTTTTTTCATTTGTGTTCCTTTTTGTAATCAAAATCGTTTTATTCTGTTCTGCAAGACCCTTTCACAACATTTACAATGTTTGAACCTGACAAGAATTCAATAGCTTGATTTTTTATTGTTTCTCAACAAATGAAAACAATACACTGTTAAATTGCTGACATTATTATGTTTAAAAACCCTATTCAAACTAAAGCAGAATGTTCAAATAAAATACTGTAAGAAATGCAACTGTGTTCAAAAGGAATGTGCATTTCAAGGTTTTAATGAGACAGTGGACAAGAAGGTATTATAAAATCAGATTTTACAAACCACTTCCAAGTATTATCGTTATTTGGGTTGCCAGAAAATACGAATCAAATAATGATTGATGATTCCGGGAAAGTCAACGGCTAAAAAAATTAGTCTCGTAAGTGTAGTGCATGCTTTTGATCGGGAGGTGGAGGTGATATTTCCCCGTTGGCTGGCAAGATTCGGCACCGACCTCCGTTGGCTTACGGCGGCTTTCCCCAACAGTGGCGTAGCCTGATTTTTGGCTTAGGGTATTGTAATCGCACGCAAGCCCCACGTTGGGCAAGCCGAATGTAATCGCACGGGGGAGGGCACCAGGTTCAGCTCCTGAAATGTGGCTGGATGGAAGTGTTGGGAGGTCATGAATTAATACACCGGGTCATCTTATAATAAATTGAGGTTTATTCCTGGCACTATGAGCTGCCAGGGAAGTTACAGGTCGCTAAGGGCGACACAGGTTTCCTCTTATGTCTATCCTGTGAGCTCATTACTTTGACCACTAACGACTAATTCTCTTAAAGCTAACAAAATAAGGCTTAATTCTAATAATGCATGCAAGCTACCATCTACAATCTGCGGGGCCTGAGCGCGGCCACTATTAATCTCTCGCCCTAAATGTCCTGCGAGGTGTCTCGCATCATAGCTTTCACCACTGGTTGTGTTGGGTCCACGGACTGGTCGTGCGGCGCCCTCGGATACAGGGGCGGCGGGCAGTCCCAGGTCGCCGACCTCTCGTGGTGCGTCCCTTCTCAGCTGGCGGCGAGCGGTCCCAGGTCGCCGAATCGAGCAGGCTCAGTCGGTCGAGGGGCCACGGGCGCTGGCCGTAATGCAATGTGGGCTGTGAATGGGCCCGGCGTGAAAGGCAGCGGAGGCACACAGGCCTGCGCGGAAGTAGCGCGGGATCCTGTGATCTCCCGCCCGAGTTTCCTCCGCGGCAAATCCACTAGTCGCGTTCAAATAAAATAAACTTCTACTCTGGGAACGTCTTTCCCAAGTCGCGTTCTGCCCGTGATTCTCTCTACTCCGGGAACGTTTTTCCCCAGTCGCGTTCCGATCCTCATTCAGTTCCGATCGTAAGTAAGTTTCCTCTGTGCATCTCGTGTTAAAGAAAACTCCCTTCCCTCCTCCCAAAACGTTTCTAAATCTGTAAATTTACCCCTTCCCTCATAGCGAAGCTTCCCATTGGCTGAGGGTAACTGCGTTTCAGCATTCTAATTTACCAATCATGTTGCAGTTCTCTTGTAATTTTCCAAAGATCGCTCTCTTTCTAACTCCGGCTTCCCTCCTCTCTCTCACTTCCTTTGTAAACGGTCCCAGAAGCTTCTTGCAGCTGTCCGGACACGTGTTCACGCGGTAGCGTATTTTCAAGGGCCATAAATGGTCGGCGGAGGCTAATCGGCGGCCTGCTATGGTTAATTTCTAAATAGCCCCTGTGGGGATCCGAGCGCCTTACCCGAGGCGCGTGACAAACGGGTGCGGGGGCGGGTATTGTTCGAAGGGGGGGTCGGCTGATGGCTAAAAAGGGTCTTGTTTGCGAAGCGTCATAAAAGTGTCTTTTTCCTAATCGACACCCGTGTCAACCCTTTGGGACTTCGTGTTCCTTCCCCGGGCGCGCGGCAAAAAAAGGGGCGCGGGGGCGGGTATTGTTCGACGGGGTTTTGGCCGACTGCTCGGCCGGGTTTTACGAGGGGTAATAAACATGTCCGCCTCTGATGGGGGCTGAGCGCGGTCGTGGGAGGAGTCTTCGTACCAAAGGCAGCTCCCTTGATCCACTTTTCCGCGATGGGAGCTATCTCTAGATGTAATAATTATGCTGTTTTTGGCGACGCCACAATAAAATTATTCTAATGTGATTGGTCCCACATTAGCATCCCCCTCCCACTAGAGTGATTATTCGAGTTTCTTTGTTATTATTCTAATAAAGGGCGAGAATTTTCACTCGTCTTAAACTAACAGTGGTGTCACCTAAGATACATGAAATAACTAATTTAATTTCCGACTGGAGGCTCCAGATACTGTACCTCTCTGCTTACGTTATTAATTCGCTACAACTAATATCCTTAATGTTACGGTGCTTACTTCTAATTGTGCCGACTAGTGCCGTATGAGTCGCAGGTCCTGGCGAATTGTGGGCAGAGTTTGTTGAAACTTGTTCTTTTAATTATTCTTTTAACAAAAACCGTAGGTTGTAAAAGTCGTTAACCTGACATAAATAAACTCGATCAATTTTCTGTCGTCCGGATGGGTGGTTTTCTGCCTGTACACGTTAAAAAAATCTAGTGCCGTAAATATTTTGTTTTGTTAAATTTCCAAAGAATCTCATCTATGTTTTGTGGCGCTTCGTTCTCAGGTACAGTGACTTCGTTGATGCGCCTCGCATCTAAGCAAATTCTGACTCCCCCGTCTTTCTTTTTTACTACTACAATAGGATTTAAGTACGCCGTGACGCTTCTCTCTATTATTTCCTCATGAATCATTTCCCTAATAGTTTCATCAACTTGTTCCCTAAGTGATTGCGGTACTGGATAATTACGAATCTTAAAAGGGGTATCGTCAGTGACGTTAATCCGAAAACAAAAGTCTTTAACAGGATGAGTTGGACGTGCGAACACATTCGAAAATTTAAGAAGCAACTGCTGTAGCTGGGAGCGCTCGTGGTCATTAATCAAGTCATTATTCTGCCCATATCGGCTTATGACCCCACTCACGTCATCCCCCAAATTCCAGGACGCACACAGTATGCTTGGTTCTAATTCGCCGTCAACGTCATCCATAATTGCAATTTCCTTACCCCCGCCAAAACTCATAATATCTCTAGAAAAATCAATCACCCCATCATTTTCTTTTAAAAAATCAACTCCCAAAATTAAATCGTGCTTTAAATCCTCTACAACTAGACAAGGGACGTCAAATAAGTGCTCTTGTACCTGAAACGAGATGAGGGCCTGTTTTGTAATTTGCTTGCTTCGTTTGTTCCCTACTCCTATAACATAGCATTTAGCTGTTGGCAGCGTCGGCACGGGCACATGTTCGTTTACAAGGCGGGATAATAATTTTAATGAAATGGCACTGATTTCACTACCTGTGTCGACCAATGCACGGACAGGAATCCTATTTAACTTAAACTCTAGAACAGGGCATTTCCGGACACGCTCTTTGATTTGATTAGCCTCCTCATTGCCAAAATCGTGGAAAGCGTAATCTACTGATATTGTTTCATCAAATGGTATCTCTGCCACAATTCGTTTGGGACCCAGATACCCAGAGGACCCAAACGGTTCTAGTTTGTCGGATTGATTCTCAAGTTGCTATTACCACTATTACTGGGGCCGTTTCTTTCTGTCGGATTTTCTGGTCTCCCCCCGGGCGGTGTTGAAGGCGGTCGCCTCTCACTATTCTCAGTGCCGGGCCTTCTACCGTCGCGTTGCCAGGGCAGTTGGTAACGCTGACCCCCATTCTGATAAGGCCTGGGATTTCTCTCACCCTCATCATCAGGAAAGTTGGTTCTGGTGCGGTCGAATTGGGCTAACAATTCCTGGAACCTGTCAAGATTCTCGCACCCCACACTATTAATTAGGTTTTGCACATAAAATGGAAAATGAGCGGTGAGTAGCCAAATAATTTTCTTGTCGCCCGCTTGCGGGTCACACGATTTGATGAAATTTTGCTTATTGCGTAGTCCAAATACGATAACTTGCCACGCTTGTCCCACCTACTCTCTAGAATTTTTCTCTCGAATTCGTAACGGGTTTGTTCCCCCCAAAATCTGTCCAGGAATCGATGTCGGAATTCCTCGTAACTACTTGGGAACGGAGTGAGTGCCGTCAACCAGTGGGCGGCGTTACCACGTAGTAACTACTGCATAAATCTAGGTCTGAGCGAGGAGGGAACCGATTTGGTCAGGGCCATATAATTTTCGGCTCTATCTAGAAAAACTTTAGGGTTCTCGTCCGGAGATCCCGAAAAATAAAGATTTTGTGGAGGCGCCCACGAAAATCGCAAGCCTGCCTCAGCCGTGGGAGAGTTTCCTACATTGTTTTCTCGGTCCCTTTCTAAAGCTTCTTGAACTAAAATTTTGACATTTCGGTCTATCTCTTCCCTAAATTTGGACTGATTTCCCCTCGCATATTCTTCTTGCGCATTTCCTATAAAATTTACCTTTTCCTGTATTTGACTGACTTCCGAGCATAGTTTCTTATCAATCCTATTAATATTTTCATTAAGCTCTTTTTTGACGTCGGTTACGTTCTTTTCTAGGGAATCATCTAGACCTTCGATTTTATTTTCGAATCCCCGTAGCTTACGGTGCATCTCGGTTTCCAATTTGTCGAAATTTACTTTCGTTTCGGCCCTCGAGTGGCCAAGCTCTTCGGTCACTTTTACTACCTGGCTTTCGATGTTCACGCATCTCTCCCCTACCTCGCATCTAAGTGTTTTTATCTCTTGACCGAGTTGATTTTCAAGATGCCCTACTTTTTCCGCCTGTGAATCAAAACATTTCTGCAACTGGTCAAACCTTTCGTCGCATTTAGCTTCGTGTTCCGAAAAGAGTTTACTGAATTTTTCCTCCATTTCCCTAGCATTTTCTGTGATTCGGCTTACAATGGTTTCATTAAGCTCCTCTTGAATTTTCCTATCTTCATCCCGTTGCTCCTTAAGAATTTTCCAATTTTCCTCCCAGCGCTCCTCATTAATTTTCCTATCTTCCTCCCGTCGCGCCTCCTGAATATTCCTGTCTTCATCCTTTTGCTCCCTAAGAATTCTCCTATTTTCCTCCCATCGCTCCTCATTAATTTTCCTATCTTCATCCTGCCTTTGCATAAATTGTTTCAGAATTTCCGCTAAATCAGTCTTACTGTCGCCCTGCGCCGGTGGGTCACTCGAACTGTCTGAGCCCGCTAGATCAACTCCTGATTCGTCGAACATTTTTGCAGAATTCTTTAGTTCAATTAATTTACTACTAGACCGCATACGCAAACACCGACACACGCAACACAGTACAAATACAATAAAAATAAAAACACAAACAACAAACACATCAAAAAGAGTCCACAAATTATTGACCCTCCTACAACTTTCTTCCATCCATTTATTGCGGTAACTTGCAGTTTAAGCTGTCACAATAGAAAAATTGTGAAGGAACTGAACCAAAAGAATTAATGACAAAACATTTTCGTGAGCAATCGAACTTTTACTCTCAGGGTCGCATACTGGGGTATTTAATAATACAAATCGAGCCCCACTTGGGAAAGCCAAATGTAATCGCAGCAAGCCCCACGTTGGGCAAGCCGAATGTAATCGCACGGGGGAGGGCGCCAGGTTCAGCTCCTGAAATGTGGCTGGATGGAAGTGTTGGGAGGTCATGAATTAATACACCGGGTCATCTTATAATAAATTGAGGTTTATTCCTGGCACTATGAGCTGCCAGGGAAGTTACAGGTCGCTAAGGGCGACACAGGTTTCCTCTTATGTCTATCCTGTGAGCTCATTACATTGACCACTAACGACTAATTCTCTTAAAGCTAACAAAATAAGGCTTAATTCTAATAATGCATGCAAGCTACCATCTACAATCTGCGGGGCCTGAGCGCGGCCACTATTAATCTCTCGCCCTAAATGTTCTGCGAGGTGTCTCGCATCATAGCTTTCACCACTGGTTGTGTTGGGTCCACGGACTGGTCGTGCGGCGCCCTCGGATACAGGGGCGGCGGGCAGTCCCAGGTCGCCGACCTCTCGTGGTGCGTCCCTTCTCAGCTGGCGGCGAGCGGTCCCAGGTCGCCGAATCGAGCAGGCTCAGTCGGTCGAGGGGCCACGGGCGCTGGCCGTAATGCAATGTGGGCTGTGAATGGGCCCGGCGTGAAAGGCAGCGAAGGCAGACAGGCCTACGCGGAAGTAGCGCGGGATCCTGTGATCTCCCGCCCGAGTTTCCTCCGCGGCAAATCCACTAGTCGCGTTCAAATAAAATAAACTTCTACTCTGGGAACGTCTTTCCCAAGTCGCGTTCTGCCCGTGATTCTCTCTACTCCGGGAACGTCTTTCCCCAGTCGCGTTCCGATCCTCATTCAGTTCCGATCGTAAGTAAGTTTCCTCTGTGCATCTCGTGTTAAAGAAAACTCCCTTCCCTCCTCCCAAAACGTTTCTAAATCTGTAAATTTACCCCTTCCCTCATAGCGAAGCTTCCCATTGGCTGAGGGTAACTGCGTTTCAGCATTCTAATTTACCAATCATGTTGCAGTTCTCTTGTAATTTTCCAAAGATCGCTCTCTTTCTAACTCCGGCTTCCCTCCTCTCTCTCACTTCCTTTGTAAACGGTCCCAGAAGCTTCTTGCAGCTGTCCGGACACGTGTTCACGCGGTAGCGTATTTTCAAGGGCCATAAATGGTCGGCGGAGGCTAATCGGCGGCCTGCTATGGTTAATTTCTAAATAGCCCCTGTGGGGATCCGAGCGCCTTACCCGAGGCGCGTGATAAACGGGTGCGGGGGCGGGTATTGTTCGAAGGGGGGTCGGCTGATGGCTAAAAAGGGTCTTGTTTGCGAAGCGTCATAAAAGTGTCTTTTTCCTAATCGACACCCGTGTCAACCCTTTGGGACTTCGTGTTCCTTCCCCGGGCGCGCGGCAAAAAAAGGGGCGCGGGGGCGGGTATTGTTCGACGGGGTTTTGGCCGACTGCTCGGCCGGGTTTTACGAGGGGTAATAAACATGTCCGCCTCTGATGGGGGCTGAGCGCAGTCGTGGGAGGAGTCTTCGTAACAAAGGCAGCTTCCCTTGACCCACTTTTCCGCGATGGGAGCTATCTCTAGATGTAATAATTATGCTGTTATTGGCGACGCCACAATAAAATTATTCTAATAATCCACCACTGACAGAACTCAAACCCCAGGTCCTCCCAGTCAGAGGCACTGCAGTGACGTCAGTTGATGCCCTGAACCTCCATTGCCGGTAAATAAGTGATGATGATGAAATATGGTTTGTGATAGATGAAATACACACAACTTTTATTGCAAAGACTATTATTATAAACTAAAAAAGTGTGATAAATATTCAACCCAAAATAATATTTGGACTTGAAGTATGAAGGACTAAAACATGAAGTAGTTTTTGAAAAATCATCCACGAGGTAGAGGTAGCTACCGAAACTATGAGGAAGCACATAAGTCAACAAATGAAAGCACAGCAAGGGGAGAAAAAAATAAATACATCACACGTTCGCAGGCGATTTGCGAAAGGATTCGCCTTCCCTCGTTGATACATGGATTTGGCGTGGACAGCCGGCAGGAAACGAAGGGATTTGCGGGGAGTGCTAATAAATTACGCATTCTCTTCCACGCATTAAATGAAAAGCGAGCCGCAATATTTCACGGAATCGATTTATCGACATATCTTTCCTCGAGGCTCTGCCCACCTCCCGTAGAGAGGACAGAAGGAGACGCAGACTGTTTTCACTGACTCCAGGTGCAAAGGATCGTTCCTGTAGGTGCGGGCGGGGGGATACGCTGTTAACCAAAGAGATTAAAGGCTCATTCACAATAAGAACTTTCAGGTACCACAAGGACATAAACGTGCATTTACAGTCGTCTGTGATCGAAACCTAAGGCGAAATAGGCAGTATGAGATATGATATGATACGATACGATGCAATATGATATGATACAAATCAATATAAAGTAGAGTGAACTTTTCCAGAAAGAAGTGGAAATATCTCGCCTCTTAGAATATATGGGTACCAACCACAAGCTTTAAAACCCTCAAACACTTCTTAAAATATTGAAATTGGATACTTCCTTGTAGTACTTAAAAGTATAGATCTCAATAACATGTCATCCTGGGCTCTCATTGGATAATTATATGTCACATAAATATAAAGTTTATTAGGTTAGTTTGAGAGTGATGGATGTGCCATAAGAATGTCTGCAATGACAATGGGAATGACAATAGGAATGGTCAAGCCGATTGGATAGTGAGAGGAAAGAGGCAGTGAAAGAGTTAACAGTAATGCAAGAAAGTGGGAACGATGGAAACGATGTCAGCGATGGGACGTTGAAGGAGATGGGTACCGATGAGGTCGAGAAGAACGTGGAACAATTGAGATGACAAGGCTTGGCGGTTATGAACTAAACAGGAATTGGAGAGGCCAGTAGGATTTATAAGGACAAAACTGTTGGAAAGAGATTCAACTCTTGGTGCATTTTCTATCCACTTTTCAACTCATTAGGGTACCTTTCATTTCTACATTACTTATTCATGTTTTAATTACGCTTCTAGATCGATGTCGGAAAGGGGATTCTTTGGAGATTGAAATGTTTACACTTCCTTTCAATAGTTTAAAGCATACCCGTGTTCTGACTTGTTACATGTAGGGCTGCCCTTAGATAAGTAAGATTAGTGTTCAATCATACCCTCAAGGGATTTTCTATTTTTAATGTAGAGTTAAGATTTTCTTCCACTATGTTCTTACACTTAATTGCATAATTAATAGTAAATCTATTCAAAAAATAAAATTGAATGATATCGGATGGCTACGTTGGGTACGGTCGACGGTAGAATTGGATATAAACGTTTTAATGTAAATACTTTTTTAAAATATTTATTTATATTAAATTTTGTTATCCTTTTATTTAGCCTAAACAAGGCATCACTTGCGCGATGAAACACGCGATTATAATTTAGCTCAAAGTCTTCTTTAAGACTTGAAGATTTTTAAAACTTTTGCCAACACAATATATTTACAACATCGGACATGCCGGCTTTACTGCTCCGAAGAAGGGTGTGGAAGTATTTTGTTTCCCCTTGAGAATTGACGGCTGCTATCGTATTTGTACCCGTGACATTAGGTATAACAGACCACACGCCTCCCCACCCACACCCTCCACACGCCTCCAAACACACAACATACACCACCGAAGCTGGTGGCCCGGTTTTTTATTAACCACTTCAAAAGCAATGTCTGCGTATCGCTTTACAGCCGCAGCAATGGCCATGACTACAGAAAGTCGGCCGGGAAACTCTCGATTTTGTCTGCAGACGACGCTTTTATGTAGCTGGATCGACCGTAGCCTCTATCTAAAAGAGAATTCTAGCGTCCGACTTCTCTTCTCGGTATTTTTTTTGATTTTGTTAATTAATACCAGGCGATTGCTGGAGCAGTACCCTAACAATCGGGCCAGAGACCTTGGGCTATTTTTCCTTTCTGCTTTCAGTGCTATACGTTCACTTTACACATACTCTTTCACATACACACTCTCTCTTTCGTACATGCATTACCACCCATGTGGAAAGACCAATCGGAAAGCCAGATCTTGTCGCGGCTGCAGCCATGGTTTGTTGGGTTAGGTAATTGGAGATAGCCGACATTTTGGTCCAGGCCGGTTCCCACCATTCATTATAGGAGGAACAATGATATCTTCCGGGCTAACCAACCTACCGACCGACTGACCGACCGACCGACCGCCCGCCCGCCCGACCGACCGACCAACCAACCAAAAGCAATCAAGTCAACCAAAACCAAACTAATCAACCGATAGCAATAGAATCAGCCAAAAGCAATCTAATAAACTAAATCAATCGAATCAATCAAATCAATCGAATCAATCAAATCAATCGAATCAATCAAATCAATCGAATCAATCGAATCAATCGAACCAATCGAATCAATCAAATCAATCACGAGCTGCCTCACCTGTAGGCGCACGCCGGCAACGGGAAAGGAAAGCAGTGGCGGGCGTTCGTCTGGCATGAAGCGCAGGAACTCCTGTCCGTCCTTGTACCACTTGGCCGAGTAGAGAGCGGCACCCGCCGGCAGCTCCCAGCGGCACTGCAGCTCGGCGCGCGCGCCCTCGCGCAGCTGCACGCTCGCAGGCACGCGCAGCTCCGCCACGCGCAGCGCCCCGCCACCACCACTGCGCCCCGCTGACGATGCCACGCCGGCTGCGCACAAAACACAATTCCACGTTAAAGACAAACATTAAAGCGCGAGAAAGACGCACAAGAAGGGACACTGCGCTTGTGCAGTAGAGATCGCAACATTTATTATTGTTCATCAGAAAACAGCGGGTAACCTAATGCGAGGTAGATAATGTAATCGTCCAGAAATTTGTTTTGGCATAATTTGTAAGTTTTTATATTGGTTTGCTTTCTTGCATGAAATGTGAATGTATATTTTTGTAAAGTGTCTGACTCCCCCAAAAGCTAGGAAGTCAATGATACTGAGACGGAACTCACATTAGCCATCTCCCTTCACTGCAGCGTCAGCAGTGTGCACAAATTCTTCGCACGAAGCCAAGCAATGCATCTCCCACCAAATCCAACTGTTATTATAAGAACAGGGCACTACCCGGAGCAATAGAAAGTAGCCCAAATTCAAGTTTTTCTCAAGCCTGGGAAACCTCTTCATGAACCCTCCTCCTACCGTCCCATCAGTATACTTCCTATTCTATCCAAAGTATTTGAGAAACTTCTTCTATCAAGAATACGTCCTCACATAGCTATACTAACCAAGAGCAACAAATCAGAGATTATCTTAACTCCCCAAACCAAATGACTCTTCCAATCCCGCACTTCACTTCCAGAGAAATTACCAAAACCATAAACGCCTTATCAAACAAAAAAGCTCCTGGCTATGACTTAATCACAACACCTCTTCTCAAAGAACTACCACGAAAAGGCAAGACTATAATCACTGCAATTTTCAACAGTATTATAAGAACAGGGCACTACCCGGAGCAATGGAAAGTAGCCCAAATTCAAGTTTTTCTCAAGCCTAGGAAACCTCCACATGAACCCTCGTCCTACCGTCCCATCAGTATACTTCCTATTCTATCCAAAGTATTTGAGAAACTTCTTCTATCAAGAATACGTCCTCACATAGCAACCAATAACCTAGTCCCTGATCATCAATTTGGTTTTAGACAACAGCATTTTACCGTCGAACAAGTTAATAGAATCACCAACTACATTGAGAATTGCTTCCAAGAAAAGAAATACTGTTCAGCCGCCTTTCTGTATATTGCCCAAGAGTTTGACAAAGTCTGGCACGATGGACTCTTATTTAAACTGAAGAATTTTCTACCATATCCCTTCTTCAACATTATCAGATCTTTTCTATCCCATCGCACCTTCTAAATCAAATATCAAAATGAATTATCTGAATTTCATCCAATCAAGGCCGGAGTACCACAAGGTAGTGTACTCGGCCCTATCCTATACCAGCTCTATACTACTGATATACCAAAATCAGATAAAACAACCATAGCCACTTTTGCAGATGATACGACCATATGTCGTATGACGACCCTAATGTCGCATCAAGACATTTACAAGAACATCTCACAATGATTGAAGATTGGCCCAAAAAGGGGAAAATAAGAATCAACGAAAATAAATCAGTCCATATAACCTTTACCCTGAGATAAAACAAATGCCCTACTGTCCACATCAACAACAATCCAATAGTACAGATGGAAAGTGTAAAATACTTGGGAATACATCCAGACAAACGGCTAACATGGAAGCGTCACATCTTAGCCAAAAAAAGCACCTACAACTTCAAACAAGAAAACTATACTGGATACTAGGATACCACTCAAAACTATCACTGGAAAACAAACTATTGATTTATAAAGCTATCATAATCCCAATATGAACCTATGGCATCGAGATCTGGGGCACAGCAAGTAAGAGTAATCTCTCGATCATCCAGAGATTTCAATCCAACACCCTAAGAATGATCGCGGCAGCACCATCGTTCATCACAAATGCAGCACTGCACAAGGACTTAAAAATGCCCACTGTCTTGGAAAGAATAGAATTTATCAGCTCAAACCATCTCCAGCGCCTTGAAAACCATCCAAACCACCTAGCCCTCAACATCCTAGACAATAGTGCAGATATCCATGGACTAACCAAAACCTCACCCCTACAACTCCCATATAGATTCTCAATAAATAACTGAAACATTACCCTGAGCTAATAAACTATCCCACTTCCAGCCAACCGAAAATAATACTTTCTTTTTGTTATAGTATGAAGAAGTAGATGAAGAGTACCGATGGGATACCTTCACTGGAAACCATTTGTCATAACAATTCTACAACATCATATTTACTTATTATTTTGTAAAAAAAATAGATTGTAAATTTTTGTTATAAAAAAATCCAACTGTTAAAGATAGGTGTACCTAATACTTATATTATGTATACGTTACAGCTACCGTTTGCAGTCCAACAACACGACGGCGATGGTTATGGTGGTCGTCAAGTGGACAATCGATCTAACCATAGAGAAATACGGTTGATAAGACAAGGGATATCACACTTGCAAAGGTTGAACAATAAACGATAAAGTAGTGATTTCTTGTTTCAAGAAATATGAATCATTATATTTATTAGTAAAAGCTGTTGCGAACTTTTCGAGTATTTATTCACCAGAATCTTTTATTTAACAGGAAAATCAATTAAATCTATTCGTAGACACAAACTTAATTCATTTTATTTTTATATTCAGAACTCAGTGCTCTCACTGTACCGTCCCCTCTCCGTCGACCCTCGCCTTTCTCTACATCTTCCCGTCTCACCCTCCCTGACCTCATCGCGTTACTACCTCTATCCCAGCAACGGTATCCCTACATACAAAAAGGATTAGGCACTGAATTAAAATAAGTTTTTTAAAAACAACTGCTGAAAACATTTTGAATTAAAACAGTATGTATTGTTTTTTCTTAAGTTGATTCTCTGTCACTCAAAGATTTATATAAAATTTGATAGCTCCACATGTTTCAAAATCATACAGGAACAAAGATACACATATACATACCCACAAGTTTTATATCGTAAAATTGGGCTTAATTTATAAACAATACCACATACTGTAGACGTGCAACTATCGTGGGGTAACTGCAGCGACTATAAGAGGAGACTACATGTAAATGGAAGAACCTTGGACAGTTTCAAAATCGACATTCAAATTGCAGAAAACCATATAAAGAATAAACACGTTTGCCCCAGTCACAGATACCTTAGTACAACACAGCAAGGAAATCGTTTGACGAGCGAGTCCAATTAATATGGAATTCGGAAAAGTTCCTAGAATTGGTGAAGGCATCACTCAGGGATTACTCGCTACTACGAGCAGAAATTTAATCATACTTTTCTGTGTTCCATTTTCAATGTTAAATTTTGTTGAATTTTCTTGATGACTATCGTGGTAATGGCTTCGCAATGCAGGTCCTCGGTTAATAGCCATTCACTAGCGCGGGCAGTAGGTTGTCGCCCTTAAGGTACTACGAATATTTTAGAGATGGATGTGAGCTAATTACATATTGGTGCATTAAATCTAAATACAATAGTTTATATTTTGTAACGCCACCGTGCTAGAGATCGCTTCTTTTAAGAATGCACGAGCGCAGATACTCTCCTTACATGCTGATGGCACAAGATGCAAACTAAGCAACTTTGATGTCACTTATTTAAGTAATGAAAATGTTTCAGATTCATTCTTCTGGATTAAGATATTTACATACCATTTGAGTCCAGTAATACTTAAGAACTGAACCACTTAAGAATACGTGCTGCTCAACAAGTTGAACAAGGAACTTGCAAAAGCGTTTTGAAATAGATAATATACGTATATAACACAATATTATTCATTTAAACATTATTCTGATTTTAGAATAGCGGTAATCGTCTGGTGGTATATCCACGCCAACCACCAGTACTAAAACGCTTCAAATTTGCAAACAATGGACAAAGAATTGATGAATTTTAAATGACAATGGTATCCTCTAATATATATATATATATATATATATATATATATATATATATATATATATATATATATATATATATATGTATATATACATATATATTGTAACGGTACTAGCTCATGCGCTGAAAAATTTTCATGAAGAAAAAGGAAAAAAGCGGACGTCTGCGACACTGCGACACAGCTGCAAAGGGGGTCGTAGGTACCCGCGCCCGTTCGGCTATTGAGGCAAGGGGTTGTATGGGATTTTATGGCAGGACACCCCCGCGCGGTGCCGAAGGAGGGTCTGTCGGCAGCCGGGTCCTCGCCAAATGTCAAGTGGGTGTCCCCTATTCACTACGCGACCGCTCGTAAAATGAACCCCAACGCTAAGTGCGCCCTCTCGGGAGACAAATTTACGACCCAACGATCAGCGGCGCACGTGCGGATACTAAGTAAACAGGCCCGAAGTTTTTTTTATAACAGCAACGGACATTCTGGCTGTTGAGAAAAGGGATCCCGTGCGATTGGTTAGACAAACGCCTCCACCCTGCTCCGCAAAATTCAACCCCGCGTATCGGGAGGATACACGCTGTTTGAGGGAGGGGGTACCGAGGTTTGCTGTTACCAGGCCGCCGCTCTGTAGTCATTCGATTTCATAACTCGGCCACGAGTGGTCGATTCGATTTGATAGTTCGGCCACGAGCACTCGATTCGACTTGTTTTCTTGACTCGGCCACGAGTGGTCATTGGAGTTCGTAGCTCGGCCATGGGTAACCATTCGATTTCGTGACACGGCTACGAGTAGTCACTTGATTTTTTTAACTTGGCTCCGAGTATTCACTTGAGTTCAGTAAGGCATTGACTGAAACACAAGTTAATACTTCGCTTGCTCACTTGACATTACGTAGCATTCGAAGACTCTTGCGGAGGGACGTTGACCCCTCGCGCACTCTGTCAGAAATTCAGGACAAAAGGCATGCAGCCCGCGCCTAAAGTCAAGTTACCGCGTTATGACAATCGCCTGCGACTGCTGGTACGGAAGATGATTGGCTTCCAATCAATCATCGCCGATGAACACCGTTGCTGCCTGAGGTTGGTGACGCTGGTTGAAGTAGTGGGCCCCAGGAAGCGCGGCGACATCAGACGGTCACGCTGGGAGCCCCCTGTGTTCACCGCCTCTGCCTGGAAGGGGGCGGCCCGGTCCAGAACGCAGGCCGACGACTCCACTACCGGATGCCCGCCGACAGAATACGAGGGTAATAATCCGCTTAGCTCCCGCATAAATGCGGTCGAACACACGCTGAGAGAAGCGGGGGGGGGGAGACGGTACCTTCAGCACAAGTATTTATGACGACCCATTGTTGTTTTTGTAATTAATTTAATAGATGGCTAATGTTCTAATAAAAGAAAGGGTCGTTTTTTATTATTGTAATTAATGTAAATCATCACCATCATGGTTTTAGAGAGTAAATGTTTATTAATGCAAATGCTATGTCTATTATTATTGAAATTCCCGTTCCAGCCACACGACTCGTTGGGTTACTATATATATATATATATATATATATATATATATATATATATATACATATATATATATATTGGGTATATATATATATATATATATATATATATATATATATATATATATATATATATATATATTGAAACGCGGAGCGTTTCCATATGCAAATAGAAACATTGAGCACAATAATAACTACAGCTCATTTTGAACTGCGCGGCATAAGCGGCAGGTGCGCGACTGGCGATGGGAAGGGGCTGTGACCGGGTCCGCCGCCGCCGCCGCCGCCGCCGCGAGCAGCGAGGAGGAAGGAGAATTTGGCCGTCACGAGCCGAGCGTGCCAGGGAGTCGAGTTGGAGAAGGTTAACCGTTGACTGCGGGCAGGGTAATACGTAGCCAGCGACGAAGGAAATAAAACAGTGCAAGATTTATAGTGAAGTCGATCAGAAGTCGGTAAATTGGAACTTGGGAGAGGTTAGTACGCTGAAAACTGTAGATCATGTATGTGCCGTCAAACACAGTGGAAATAACACTAAAACTGTGCGTAGTGTAATCGACGCCGGCGCGAGTAGTGACCACTTGCTCCGCGGCTACATTAGGGAAGTGAACAATAACTAGAGGGAAAGTGCGGCGACATAATTCGAGCACATCGCGGGAACGAGATGGACACCGCCGAGAGGCTGTGAATGCGCAAGTGGGACTGCACATCAAAACACCCAGGGCTGAAACCGAGGAGTTCGCGTTGCCGCCGGCCCGAGGCGAACCCACACCACCAACTGCCGGACGCGCCGGGCTGCATTGGAGGTCAGCGGCCGCCGCCGCCGTTGGCGATAATCCAGAACAATAGAGGTATTTATCGGGGCCCCAGGTATGATGAAATCACATGATAAACCGAACCTTGGTACCAAGACGGAAAACATTAATGTATTCGATCATGTATACAACATATTGGTTCATGAATAAATTGTATTTGTGTTTGTGCTAACTTATTACTTTAATTTACCAATGCAATATCGATTCCTTCAAGGGACCCATTCACGAGCAAGACACCCGTCCTTTTATAACTTATTTGCAGTGGAAAGTACCGACAATCAGGTACGTCACAATATATATATATATATATATATATATATATATATATATATATATATATATATATATATATTAATAAGAACGTTGATGTTTATTGTACCATTGAGAGTATTGAACTTCCTTCGTGTAAATAAGCAAGATTCATTCGGTGTCAACAGGTTATTAGTCACTCAGGAAAAGTTTAAAACGTAAACGCATTAGCATGTCGTACTACGTCTGGCAATAAACAAATATCAAAATAAATTATCTAGCATTCCACAAAAGAAGTACTGGTTAAATTATATTGCATTGCGGATATTTGCATTACTGTGCGTTACTCATGTACCACACTGAAATCAATTTTGAGTTGAAACAAAAAATTATTTCACAAAAAGCATAACGACATATTAATTGAGTGTTTCTCTGCCAATAACTCGACATTGCAGTGCCTATGGTCGGGAGGTCCTAGGGGTCGAGTCGGACGGTGGCAGGATTTTCGACAATAACTATATAGTTGTCTGGTCATCTGTTGCCTGGAAGAGAATTGTAGCGGCCAGCTGCTCGGTATTTTTGCATGGTTTCTCTGATTAACACTAGACGAATGACGGAGAAATACCCTAACAAACGGACCACGGACCGCACGCGATTATTCCCTCCCATTTCTTGTCCTATTTTTACCCTTTTACTTCCACACGCACAACACTATCACATATGCCAGTCGGGAGTCCAGTTGGGAGCTTAGAGCTTGTCCCGGTTAGGGCGGGGTAGCAGATATAATTGGGTTGGGGAACATCCCACTATTCGACCTATAAGTAAATAAATAAATATACACAACTAGTGGTGCTATGACAGCAAATATTTTCTCGCATTTTTCTCTTAACCGCTTTGAAATATTACAATATTACATGAACCTATAAAAGTTTTTCCAACTATCAACAATTTTATTTCCGGGCACAGAATTTGAAATCAGATCCTTAGAGTTCACACCCCAATTTCTTTACCCCTACACTACTAAAATCAACCTTCCCGACGATTAAAGAGACTGAACATTTGCATTTATAATTTTCAAAATTTTAGAGATTTTCTTTCCAATAGATAGTTCTAAAATACATTTCATAAATGGAAAAAGCTCTTTCATAAAAATTGACACTATCGTCGAAATCAATACTGTAGTTTTCCAATGATAATGTTTTGTTTTCAGTTTTCGAAAAGACTAAAGAAGGGGTGACTTCTTTAAGCGTTACTTGCTCTGTCAGAGGAAAGAGTTAAATCAAAACACAAATCAAAAAAAGTAATAGAGGATTCATATGAAGTAGTTCCAAAAATCAAAATATCTGTTTCAAACTCACAGAGCTTCAATTCCGTCCAGATCGATTGCAGAATATCAATTTTGAAGAAATAGTTTGAACGCTTAAGGCGCTAGTGTTGACGTAGGCAAATGGATACACATATTTGGCCGTCACAGAATTTTTCGATGTCAAGAAACAACAAAACCTAGATTTTGATTACATAATATGATCGTGGAAGTAATTTACTACATGTAGACACAAGATTTATCTATTTTTCGTTTCCAGGACCCCATAATATGAGATTGTTGAGAACTTACTGATTTTGCCACGTTACAATACTTAAACTTTCTTGCATAAATACGTAGTAAGGCGAGAAATGAATAGTAGCTTGTCTAGATTTATTGTATAAAATCACATGAAACATATCCGAACACGAACGAAGGAAATAATCAGATTAACAATTATTGTTCCCTCGTATTCCAGTCAAGCCAGTACAGCTATTTTCAAAACTAAATAATTTTACATAATTATTTACTTTTATATGTGATTGCATTTTAATTTTTTAATGGTTTCTGTGTTTACTAAGTATTTTTAAAGACACTTTATTTTCTTCAGAGCAAGTATTCTCTATATTCTTTACAGATCATTTCGTTTTTGTGGGTTATCACTCCTGTCGATGTTTTCATCTTCATAAGAGTATTATCATAGTTTCATATAAAACATTTAGTTATTATTAATTTCATTACATCTATTTTCACTGCGGTAAGTTATTCCTTACCCAATGAAAATATAATATTTCATATGAATATCAAAATTGAGCAGCACACGTTTTTCTCAAACACGTTCGGGCTATCAATAATGACTGACCCTGTATTTCATGCCATTCATCTCTATAGCATGATTTAATAGCACAGGTTTTCACTAGTCATTAATTATTTACATTTAATGTAACAAATAATTGCATGCAGTGTATCACTAACACGAAATCTTCATGCCACAAACATGCCGCCGTTTAAAATAGGCCATACATAAGTAGTTTAGACGCACAGTAACGAACTTTCTGAAGAACTTCTCTGATGTATTATACTGTGACATTCGGCTTAGACAGCAGTCTAACTTAATCCTCCGTTCAATGCACGCAACTTCGGGCGACTCGGTAAGTTGTAAACTGCGGCAAGCGCATAATCTTTCCAATAACGGCTGCTCATTCTCGAACAATCACCCTGTAACGCAACTAGGAGCAACAGTTCAAATACATGAATGAAGGCGATTCTGATGGTACACCATATCATTGATTCCATAATTGCTTTAAAAAGAGATCACGCATTTGCTAAATTCTTAACATTTCATTTTTTGGTTCTGGTCCTCTAAAAAGCTATTCCTAACGCAGTTTGTTAATGATTAGTGATTCCGGGCGCGTCTACTGCTTATGTTATTAGTCCCATAAGTGTGGTGCATGTTTTATTGCGGAAGGTGGCTGTGATCTTCCAATACATATTACTGCATACGATAATGTACCCGAGGAATTCATATTACACGAAATTCATAGCAAAGTAAACAAGAATTTTTCCTTTGTGTCTACCACTATTTAGTATCCAGGTAATACATCAAATGATTGCAAAAAATCAACCTAAAAGATTTGCTGCCGTTATATTTTTTTAATGTGAAACGTCAAATGTCAAACTCATCAACATATTTAACCATTGTATGTTAAGCATAGACGAGATTGCCTGACTCACGTAACTATCCTACGGAGTTGATACATTCCTCCTGCTCAGCCGAGTACTTAAAACCTCCATCTAATGTACGCAAATTCCGGCGACTCTGAAACTTGCAAACTGCCGCTAAACGTCTTTTCATTCTCTAATAACCAACCTAAAACGCATATAGGAACGACATCGACTACAAGGGGAAAGGCGCTTTCAGGTCCTTTGAAAGTGCACGCCTGAGCCACTTAAGGGGTGCACAACTAAGCTAAATCGTTAATTATTTTAAAGGTCGAGCTCACGTTCTGCGGGAATTCGCTCAGGGACGCGCGATAAGTGCGCCCTGGAAGTCGAGAGGGCAGCAATAATCGCAAGAAGAGACGATGATTTCTGGGGAAGGTTGTACACCGCGAGTGCAGAGGGCACCAAGAACTTTGCTTCTGTCGGAAAGGGGAAGCGGGAAGCGCCATAAACGTTTGTTTAAGAATGCAAATTGAATACAAAAAATACTAAACATACAAACATCAAACAATAGAATGTCACAAATTCAAAACACATTTAAAAAAATACAAACACTAAATGAAGAGAGACGTAACAAAGTGAATGGGAACATCGACTAAATGAACACCCCGCCTGCCTATGTCCTAACCCAGTTCTAATATTAAGTTATACTAATCTCCGTAAAATCAGTGGATTGAACGGATAGAAAATAAAGCTGTTAAAAGAAAGGAAGCGGGTCGCCTCGTTTCTCTCTTTCTCTCTCGAATTAAAACAATTCACTATTATTAAAATAGGGAACAGCTGAATAATTATTCCTGAAAGGACGAACTCTTGCCTCCCAAACATATAATTTTCAGTAAGGAAAGTATTCAAATTCTGCTTTAAAATTCCAGATTTTGTTCATCTGTTTTTGGATAACGTTGAAGAAACGCCGCTTTTTGATAACAATGTTTGTCAGCATGATGAATAATAGTCATAGGAATAAATTGATACGTAAAACTAATAAAACAAATGGATATTATGAGGCGTCGTTTTGGTAATAAGCTATTAACTTAGACGTGCATGAACATTGGTCGTTACAGAGGTTTCCAGAAATCAGTTATGTTCACATGCAAGGCGTCAGTCCATACGTTTTTTAAAGCTCGTCAAAAGCAAGTAAAGAAACCGTAGAGCGTTTTTATTATGATATAAAATAACCAGGGTCGAAAGCGTTTTTACTAAGTCAACGCTAGGTCAGAACCCGACCTCAACTGTACAGCGCAAGTCAGGAAGAAGAAAATGTTGAAGTCGTAATAATCTTCGGCAAAAACACCTGTGTCTATATATTACCTAAAGAAAATGAGTAATATTACCCCTATACAGATTATACTTGTACACTGAGCCACGAGAGTTTCGTCGGCAGGAACTTCTATTAAAAATTGATTTATGTTGGGAGCAACCAAATCACACGGATTTAAGTGAAGGGGACAACACTTCCAGCACCTGTTATGATTGTGGTGAGTACGCAATTTAAGTTGTCTTTTATTACAAGCTAGAGATTGAGCTACAATTGGGCTACCATACTTTATATTGCTAGCACTCTCACCAGCAAGATACCATTGCGGGGAGACATTCCTAGCGCACGTTATTCCACTGTTATCTTTTTCCTTGTTTAACAGTAAATTAGATTCATTCCTGAAATTTTCAACAACGGAAGTCCTTCGCATTTCATATTTATGATAGTAGATGTCAGAAGCGCTTGATATTTGAAATATTTACTCTCGAAGAATATACCGAATAAAAGAAAGAGTCTGTTCAATTTTTCAATTACTGGAGAATGAGATTTTGTTAAAGAATTTCTCCTTGAATATTTGGCGCCGAGAACGTGTTCGTAAGAAAGTTGCAGCCACGGAGTGCGAAGTGCACCAGAAACTTCGTCTTCTCTGAAAAGTGGAGATGCGAGGGTGGGGGTAGGAACCTCAGTTCTCCTGTCCCGTATGTCTGCACATTTTACGATTATTAAAATATTTCTTGAAGAGGTGCGTAGATATTAGCTTTCAGAATTAACGACGATTTCGTTTCCAGCAATTAATATAATTGGTCATCTTTAGAATAGGTGGAAGTGAAGAGTAGAAAGAAACAATACGATTTCTGATGATTTTACCAAATTTGCAAAATTGTTCAATTTTTCTAATGAATCATAATTTTCAATAAAATTGTCGTGTTCTTGGAAAACCGACATCACATGTTAAGCTTCTTTTCCGAGATCACTTTTTCATCTTTTTTCGCCGATACAGAAAAGTGACGGAGTATAATGGATGTAATTTGTACGAAAAATGACGCATGCATCATTTTTCGGTACAGAATTTATCCAGTTGGACCACCGCCATCCTGACTTCACTTTTCAGAACTTCCTTTAGTTTGTTCTGCGTATGTTGCGATGTTTTGCTTTTGTACAGTTTCGAGAGCGTTCTGATGTGTTGAATTGTAACGTGAAGTGATTATGAAGTCGTGAGTAAATTATGCAATGCACTGTGTTCTAATGTCGTTCCACGTTCAGTCCTAATAAATCTATCTTAATTTGTTACCATAGATGCGATGTTCAAATGTTTGATCTTCAGCGCTTTTCGCGGCGTCCGGAAGAAGTATTTTCATTACGATTACATTTACATTACCAGAAATGACCGTGTAAAATCCTTCAATCACGTTCATCCAGTTTTGGCACCAGAGCATAACATGTAGAAACGAACGTCCTTTTTCCATCTCCTTTCTGTACCGAAGAATCATGAAAAAAGAATGAAAGAATGACTACGTTAAAAAGACTGTACGGTCTAATGTCTAGGCCCAGGTTAATCAGAATTTAACGTTCATCTTTCCTTCACTGTCACGTTTATTTTCTACGAATATTATTTCTATTTATAAAAATATAACCAAGTTTTCTACAATAATTATTTCTCGTCGTAATTTCTTAACAATCGAAAATACTGAGAAGGTTATCTAAAGCACACATTTTTCCCTGCAGGGGGCGTGCTATTTTCAGTGTAAGTTAAAATTTTCATTGGTTTTGTATTTTTCCCCGAGTCCCTGAGTATCCGCGACACCCTTTCACGTGACCGGAGGGCTTGTAGTTTCCTTTTGAATTTCGTCGCGCATTTGAAAGTTCTCATATAGATTGTTTAATATGTAATATACTATATTGTCCTATATCTGTACATATGAAATAAATTAAATCAGACAACTACTTGAAGGAGCATTTACTTGCATGAGCGTAAGCGTGCGGCACTTAGTGCTACTATGAAATTAAGTTAACAACATAAAACATTTTTTAAAGTCTGATCATCGATAAGATGCAACATTGAACGATGCAATCTGCTAGCCATAGCAGCTTAGCAGCTAGTGCGAACTAAGAATATTTTAGATTGGATCACATCTACAGTAACACAAACTTTATAGTTTTAATTAATATACAGTATTCACTGCTGCTATACACCATCTGGATTGTTGAAGTTAATTAAAGTAATAAAATCAGTTTTAATTTAATATACAACATTTTTCTATTTGATTCTTTAACTGTAATTGTACCTAGTTTTAGCTAAATTGCATTGGGTGACACTTTTCCCTCCTTTACTTTCTTACAATATATTAAACTGTGTGCATTATATCTGACTATACGTGTAGTATAACTATACATACATTATACATACATACACTATACATACATCATTTTATAACGTTACTCGGTCTTATCGAGGTAGAAAGATTGAGGATTCGATCTGGCAGACAACGATGAGCAGGAATAAAATAATGATCCTCTGCTGAGATGGTGGTTAATAAATATTAATCTCAATACGAGTTGGATGGGAAGGAAAAATCGCGCGCGGTCCTCGGCCCGTCTTATAAGAGTCCACGGAATCCACCGATCAAAGCAGTGGACGTACGATGCTGATCTCGGGATGCGCTTGAAGCTTCCTGATGTTTACCACTTTACGACAAATCACCTGGTCGAGATCGAAAACGCGATTTCCTAGTCTCGTCACTCGTAAGATGTGACATGATGTGACAATTTCTACCGATGCTGGTCCGTGAGTGCTTCTGGCATCACTGCTTCTTCTTTCTTATTGTGATAATCTCTGGGGGATTTCGACAGTTCCTGAGATAAATGGTTTCATGATGATGACGACGTGATTTGAATATTTATAGAGAAATGGCGGCTTAAAATCAGAAGAAACGGGACAACAAGAGAAATCCTGCCGCGAGTACCCGTTGATATCCCTACATTCCACATAGATCGGCACTGATTTCAAGTGAAGGATATGATCACGAGAACAAACGTCGTCTTTGACTGCACAACTGGGAGATCGAGAAAGAATGAAGAGAGGCATACGAGAAGAAAATAAGTTGTCATCAAATTACATACTTGTACTTTTGAATAGTGTCATTAATCGTTCAGTTTATTTTTACAAGATGAGTATAAACGAATAATACGTATGTGTCAGATGGAATGCCATGATTAGTAAAAGAAAAAAGAAATGTTCATTAAATACCATAGAGAACCTTTAACCGCTTAGTTCAATGTTACAATTTGTGCAAAATTGAATGCTATGTATAACCACTTTCAATCCACTATCTCTACGAAAATTATCCTTTTTACCGACTGTGGGGGCTTAGGGCATTAATTGGCATTAACTGATGTCATTGCAGTCCCTCTGACCGGAATTGTTTAGGGTTTGAGTCCCGACGGTCACAGTTTTGCAAGAATAGCTGTATAACTAGGTCGAATACTGCCGTTGGTTGGAGGAGTGTTCTAGCGGCCGGCTGCTCTGATCAGTAGTTTTCCGTGGTTTCTCCAATCAACACCAGGTGAATGTCGGAGCAAGATCCTAACAAAGTTGTCATAAACAACGCTCGATCTTTTCTTCTTCTTCCTACTCCTATTCTCACTCCTTTGTTACACACACCGACACACACACTTACATTGATTACTATCACACCTTTCGAGGCATCAGTCGGCGTCGTATAGTTTCTTCCGGCAGTGGGGTTGTGCCCCACTAGTGGGAGTTACCTGGTTAAGAAAAAAACCACATGCCGACCTGTAGGTCGGCGCAAGATTTCACCATCCAGTGGAAAAAGGACACCGTCAAGTCCCACGGTAAAACAAGCACTACTCATACGGGATTAATGAGCATACCCGTTGAAGTGCTCGGAAAACTGGATGTAAATACGCAATCTATTTTTCTATCAATTGAAGTCAAGCAATATAATGTCAATCAATTCATGTCTATCAAAACATGCCAATCAATAAACACTATCAATCATTCAACACATCATTAATCAATCAACACACCATCAATCAACACATCATTAATCAATCAATACACGATCAACCAATCTACTAATCCCAAAAATACATATGTCACTACTATTCACAATCAACCAATCAATCAATCAAAACAAAATCAATCATAATCAATCAACTTACTCTTATTCAAAGGGTCTTGTGTTCCGTTAGTGACTCAAGACTGCACAGCCGGGAAAGCGCAAGGTTTTACGCGTCTCCTTACCTCAAAGGGCCGTCGTCTTTAAGGCCAAGGCACGGGCCAAGCGGCGGTGCCCGCGCGGCGCAAGACGAATCGCCGCGTCGCGTCTGAATGCATCCGAATACACGATAAATCATGTTTGGATAGGCGACCTCAGAAGTGGCTGTCGCGCCGTCAGACGTACGAGTACGCGCGAGGAATGGAAACGAAATGGCGTCTTTTGACGAAGTCGCGCGATGTAGTGGAGGAAACGGAAATGAATTTTAAGTTTTCTTGTTGACCGCGAGGAATTGTTGCAATTGTGCACGTTTGACTAAGAAATAAATATTTGTGGTAAATTTAGTATAAATATGTTGTACGGCACACAAATCCAACAAATTATTTATAAAAGGAAATAATTCCACGAAGTCGTGACGGCATGAACTTTTGTATTCTAGTGGCCTGCAGGAATAAAAATAATGTGTTAATGGTGTGTGTAATAAAATTTATAGTGTATTAAAAATTAGCTACTTTGAAACGGCATAATGAATATTTAAGTTTCTTTACTAAGTGGCTTGACGTCAGCTACGTGTAAGAAGTGTTGCACTGGGTATGATATTATAGTCTTAATATCAAGTATAAGAAATTTCGGATTAACATTATCATATTTTGCATTTTTCAGATGAAATTGAAAGTGTTTCATTGTTTTCGGATTTTCTCAGTCTTACTAGGTATCAACCATTGGTATCGTTAGTCATGGAGAAAGACTATTTAGTCTTATGTCGATTTAGGTGCATATACGGAATTAGCATAATAAATAATAATAAATAAATATAGTTTGCTGTTAATTAGTTATGTCTATGTAACTATTAGCCAATACTATATATATATATATATATATATATATATATATATATATATATATGTATGAAATATAAAATGAATTCAGTAGTTGTTGAATATAGAATTTGAAAACTATGCATCTTCCAACTTTTTAAGAGGTTGATTTTGTTGATACAGAAGAACTCGGGAAAAATAAATGAATCAGTCAGAATAAAAAACAATGAAACGTTTTCGAATTTGTCTGACAAAATGACAATGTTTTCATACCCAGTGTGAAAGAATTTGACACAGATGAAGACATGCGACTAGAAAGCCTGAAAGACGAGGACGATCACAATTAAATAATTGCTTTTCGTGTGCAGCGATGGAACAGCAACTTTTTTATAGTCATTCTATGTAACAAAATGTAAATGCAGGCTGATCGAAATTATTAAACAAAATATCTCGGGTACTTTGTATGACGAATGGCAGATTTCATTTTCTTTCGAAAATTCTTCAAATTTATTTTACTTCCGGGAGACAATTTGAGCTGGCGACTCCGTCAGTGCGGCAAAATGGCGCAATCTGTAGTTTTGTTTCGTTCTTCAGAGTTCAATGATCAGTAAATCAGTGCCCGTGAGTCAAAAAAGCACATCTCAAATATTGGACTCACTCAATCTAGACGACTTAACTGTGTTTCCCTACATTTCAATATGCTAAATCGGTATTTACTCATTTCGTGATTTTGGTCGTATAGAAAGCAAATTGTTCGTTTTCTTTGGTATAGTTTCTCGATGTTGCTGTTTCTTACGACCTCTATTTTTGTAGTTGTACAAATATCGCCTTTGCTTTTTAAATGTTGCGTTACTTTGCAAGATATTTGTCGTACATAATCCAAATATGCTACTCTATTTTCATGCTGAAACGTTATGTTTTTTATGAATACCAGACTACTAAATCTTATTTGACATAAATTAGATCTTTAAATAATATCTTATAGACTTTATCGAAATATGAGTAGTTTTTGTGTGGTGAGTAAATCGTGAAAATTTTTTAAAATTTTGTAAAATTTTCATTAAAGAATCGCGACCATTTGTTGTTTCAACAGATTGAACGAATAGAGCACAATATACTGAATCGTATCACACTACCGCCATTTTATAAAGTTCATTTTCTTTTTGTTGTTGAATTCATGTTTTGAATGTATGTGGTAAAACAAAGATAGCTACAACATCATAAAATCTAAATCGAATGTATTTCGAATTATTCTGGATATCTATGCCATTGGAACATTTATTATCTCACTATACTAGTGTTTACATCTTTTTATTCAACTATCTACAATATACACTGTTAATTATGTAATTTTTAACTTTTAATGTTTTATCTATCTAAATCTAAACCCCCAACCATCGCTTAACCACATTTACAACATCTCAGGATGTATTATGATTTTGTCTTTCTAATTACAAACTTCTTTCGAATGAAGTGTCTCAATTCAAACTACCGTAACAAGAAGTCGAGTGTACTAGACCCTGATTGCAGCTGGGACGAGAGAATATGATCCAAGGAACGCTATAGTTAGAGACTCAGGTTCTGCACATTTTCTTCTTGTTAATTAGGACGGAGAGCTCTAACTTGCGTGATCACGCAAGACCAAGGTGTGGGGCGAAATTCAACGCTTTTGCACGCGCAAATTCATGAAACTCAAACTTCACAGTGACCCTTGGTGGTGTCTCGTTATCAGGCAGTTCGGGATTCTCGGGGCAAAAGTGCTTAGTAACAAAGGTTGCTCACGAAGTACTTTTTACATGTCTGAAGGTCTCTCAGCGAGACGGGACGTGTGACTCCCCTGTAAAGAGAATACGAAGTTACAACAAAATAGTTGAGAAGAGTAAATTAGCGAGCGAGAAGGTCACTCGTTTCGCATGAAAATCATTTGGCCTCGCAAAAATAAAAGAGACTTCGTGAACATGCTTTCCAATCTGAGAATTTAATTGCTCTAAAATTTAATTTCAAAATTCCACTCTCGTGAAAGTTGGTTTGTATCCATCAAAATAGTTTCCGCAGGATCTATTCACTTCCCTGGATGGAACGAAATTTAATATTGTTTATTTCGCTTTTTCGATTGTAATATGATCGAAACAGCAATTTTGAAAGCAAATGAGAGGGCATCTCTAATGATGTATTTGAAAATGTGTATTGCTGTTTAGTGGTTCGAGAACAATTTCCACTCACGTGTTATTCCTCTGAATACTTCATTCGAACGAAGGAAAAATCTCAGAAAAGCGGGGCATTGTCTCATGACTTTCGTCACATGTAGAGAGACTGATTATGACGGCTAAGTCACAGAAAGTCGAATCTCATAATATATCTGTTGATCTAGTTGTGAAATTTGAAATCTGTTATCCGTATCTCTGAATAAATAAGTTGTCAAAGAAGAATTCTGTTATTTCATCCTTAGGTACTGTAAAAAACACATCATCTGCATTCCCAGAAATATGTTGTTCAATAACAGATTTTGAAAAAAGGTTATCTACTTGTTTTCGAACGTATGAGTATTTTACGAAATATTTTGAGTGAAATATAGACAATTTTTGAACAATTATTTTCGCAAAAACAGCTCCATTTTTCTTTAAATTTTGTCCTCGTATGAATTAAATGACGGTGAAAAACGGTGCTGGTCCCATTTTTGGCAAATACTCTGCATATTCGGAAATTGCAACAAGTTAACATTGCAAAAGCACAGTATAGTTGAGTACAATATTGAGAGTTTGCGTTAAATTAAATATGTCGTAAGCAATCAGTACATTGAAAAAAAATTCTACAAAAGTTTGAAAAGACGAGCAGTTCTTTCGTAATTTCTGCTTGACGTTAATGCAAATTTTAAAAAATCTCAAAAACCGCTCGAATTTTTTCCTTCAATTCTTTTCCATGGATACAACAAGGAGCACATAAAAGAATGGCACAGGTCTCATTTTAATTGAACTCACAGAATTTTCGAACATTGCAAAAGTCAGACATATTGCGAGAAAGTGTGTGTCCTTGTAGTACAACTAGTTTATTCTGCCCAAAAGTTCTACCCTACCCATTACAGCTACGCCGGCAAATGTTTTCGGAAGATCATCACCTCCCTTCTTATTCCTCGACCTCTTCTTCCACCCACCCCTTTCTCACCATTTCCTCTCTGGGGCTGATGGGCCCTCGTTAACGGCTGCGGCCGAATTATCTCCAGTGATGAGAAAAAATACGTCACACTTAATTCCGATCCAGCGGCGATTATCTGCAATGTCTGACCCATTTATCATGTTGGCAAGATATGATGAATTCCTCTTTACTTTCGAATACATCAGTGCCATCGGTGTGGATGGGTTGAAAAAATTTCATCGCCGAGTTTCCAGAGAACGTTTTTTTAAATATCATGTTAATCGTCTTTTTTTTAAACAAAAGTGTGAGATATGATAGTTAGTTTAATGGAATTCAGTGAGCTGAATAATTTGAAAACATGACTTGCGTTACAAATTTGAGAGATGGCTGAGAGAAAAAGAAATTGAGATACCATTTCATTATTATTACAAATGTATTCGTTGGCATGAAAATTAACAGTACGCTTGGTAAACATGTAAAAAAATTGAAGTCTATTTTTTTTGTACATATTAATCCTTATTTACTTAGTGCGGTCAAATATTATCAATCCTTTGTGCTGTGTCTCGTACAAGAGTATCTGTTCGGTATACTCGCTATAACTTGGCTTTATAACTATTCTGACATAAATAAGTTTACTTATTGAATTCTCTATTTTTTTGTTTGGTGTCGAATTCGTTGGCTAATTAATATTGATCTTTACCTAAGAAAGCCAAGTTTCCGTTTATATGATGATTGTTTAATTTTATTTGAGAATCGTGCAATATTTCATCCGTTTATTCTAGTTTATGCAACAGGCATTCCTACTTTAATACTTTAAAATAATAATAATATAATTCCATAAACTTCTAATGCCTTGAAGTTGAAAAAGCGGCTGAAAAATCTACTGAGCGGCACATTAAATTAAGCTGTCTCGGTGGCTCAGAGTGAAGTTGCTCGCTCTTCGCCAAGGTGGTCCGCGTTCGCTTCCCAGGCAATCTCATGTGAAATTGTATTCTAATAAAACGAGTGCGGCAGCTTCACAAGGGCTAGTCCAACCCCTGAAGTGTCCTAAACCCTTCCCTTATCCTAATTCCTTCCCAATTCTGACCGCTGGGTAGTGTGGCAGGAACGCGGAGACGCTAGCTGGTGGTCCGCTTGACTACTGACTGCGACGAGACGTGATATTCAATGGCTTATCCACGTAATGGAGGATTACTTTAATGGGAAAGAACGCACACTAATTAACGAATGATTAGCGCAAAGCGCTCAACGCCCCCTTCCAAGGGGCTTGAAACGCGTTGCGTCAACCCAGACAAAAAATTTAAAAAAATATTTAAATTTAAATTTAAAAATGTTATACAATTTTTATTTTAGTATTTTAATGTCATAAATTTCTTTATTTTACGTAATAAAAACTTTTCTATTTTTTATTTCATCTTTCCAGTAAAATGTTAGAGGGACTTAACTGTTACATACCGCGGTATATCACCAATTTTCCCAAATTCATTAACAATTTCTACTTGTTGCTCAAGTCCCCAATATAGTGAGGGTTGATTTTGTTAATATAATGAGGATTTGATTTTTTAGTTTGTAAGACACGTCAGTGAGTTTGTAAGTCTGAGTGTGTGAGTCGGTGAATTGGTCTATTTACCACTTTTTTAACTGTTACACCACTTTAACTTCACCAACCGGAGCAAGTGAGATATCATTTCAAGAGTCTCAGCTTTTTGGTTCTTGATATTTGCTTAATGTTTAATTAGAGTTCTTGAAACATGTGTTTTGGGAGATTTTAAGGTACCAAAAACGCGGTTTGGAGGTTTTCGGCATCTGCAGATGATCAAAGCTCGTTTGATTCCTCTTGACAAAACAATTCAAATTATATTTTTAGAAACTTCATTTACCAGAAAATTCAAAATGCAAGCGGGTTCGACTACGGACGCGGACGTTCTACGACAGGGTGTTGGCTCTGGACTTGTACGACGAGGATGACTACGGACTCCGCGGAGCCACACACCAAGATACGTCTTGTCCGTGTATCCTAAAATACCTGCAGTCGCACACAATCACCCTGTTTTGTTAGAGACTCCGGCTCGAAGCAGCCTTTGCCCGCATTGATCTAGATTGATTGATTAGTGATTCTGGGCGCGACAAGAGCTAATGTCATTATTCTCGTCAAGGTCAAGTGTAGTGCCAGTATTTTATCGTGGGAGATGGCAGTGATTTTCCCTCGTCGGATGGCGAGATGTGTCGTGGATATACCCATCGGCTAGCGAGTATTTTTTTCCGACGAGGTATCTCCCACCAGCAGAGGGAGGGGGGCACTGCCCAGCCGCCACAAGATCTGAACTCCCAACAGGTCTTTCGGCATATGTGGTAGTGTAGTGCATGAAAGAGTGTGTGTAAGTGTTGAAGGTAGGATGAGGAAGTGAAAAATTCGCGCGCGGTCCTTGACCTGCATGTTAGGGATATCTGCCCCGACATTCGCTTTGTGTTGATCGGAGAAACCGCGGAAACTACCGATCAGAGTAGCCGTCCGCTGGGATTATCCTTCAGTCAGCGGCTGAATTCCACGTAACTACGAAGCTAGTGTCGCAAATCATGACACAATCGGGATTCTAGCCCTAGGACCTCACAGTCAGAGGCACTGCAGTGACATCAGTTGATGCCCTGAGCTACCTAAACAGATGCATTTGTCTCATTTTTTTGCGAAGCTACTCTATTCAAAGAAGTCGTCGCCCGCACATACCCCCTTTGTGTTGAAAAACCCTGTTTCAAAGATCGCCACCTCCGGCGCATACCAAAAACCGCGAATAATGACGAATTCAACGTGCGAGGTGCTTTAGGTCGGGTTAGTCAAGCGGTAACTTCAGTTTGTGAAGAAAGAATGAGCGGCAAGCGCAGGGATTGGTGCGAAGACGCCATGCCCACGCAGCCTTCATTTCGAAACTGAGCAATCAGGAGCCAGCGGAAGTGAAAATACGAGCATTCCTTATTCTGAAAGCAAAGCTTTCTTAACAAATTGGATAAGATTCTCGGAGGAGACGGTCGACACGAAAATTTATTTCGGACGAGACGGTTGCAAATATCGCTTCCGATATTTTCCGTAGGAAATCCTTCCTTTCCAAGTCAATCACATCTCAGGAAATTTTGTCCTTGCGAAGGATCGCGGACTTTAAGTATTTTTCGCGTGTAATGTAACCGCACAGTTGAGGAAATTTCCCGAGTAATGCACAAGCTCTCTCCCTCTCCCCTCTCTTTTTCTCTCACTCTCCTCGCGAACTCAGATTTTGAGTATCGCGAAGCGGGGCATTGCCTTTTATTGGCGGTAGCACGGGCACCAGATATTCCGCAGGGGCAAGGCGTCCTTCTTAACGAATTCGGCACAATGATCGGTCAATGGTAGATCGTTAACGTATATCCGTCGCCAGTAGTGAGCGGCCAGTGAACCAGCTCCACGGATGCGTACGCTTCGCCGATACACTTGTTAAAACAAGCGGAGACGAAACGTGCGCCACAGTGGGGGCTGCGGCCAGGCAGTGGCCGCCTGCCACCCCTGACCAGAGATAGAACATTCAGAGAGGTGCTATTTCCATCTTGCTTCCCTTAGCAGCCAACACCACCACGTGACAGCGGTCTGGGAGGAGTCAACGATGCAACATGACGCAAGGCAATAGCTGCCTTCATGGTCGGGTCGTAACGAATCCGGTCACCCCACTGGGAAATACTGAAGAGAGTATTTAAAGAAGGCTGACTATTACTAACCGGTGAGAACAGTATGATATATCATTCTCTCATCCATAATCATAATTATTTATGCATTTTGGTGCAATCGTACTTTTCTTGTTTATGCAACCTCACACCCATCTAGCTCCCAACAGGAACAGATACAGCGATAGACTCAGTAAGCAACCTCGCACAGACAGGTTATACTATTCATCATTCCGTTCCGAGCCTCGGCAGGAGAAGGTTCTCTCTCGTGCTCCGCTCGTTATCGCTAGCAGTCAGTTATCAACGCTACACCCCAGCGGTCGGTCGACAGCCTGTCGCCGGGCGCGGCTAACGGTCGCCACTGCCGCTTGTTCAACCGAGTGACTATAGTGTTCGTGCTTGTAAGTGTACATACAGCACTGATCTCATCCAGCTACGCAAAGATAATAGATTAATGGCATATGCCATTAACCCAGACACAGGGCAAACATTATCAGAAGCCCTGCGCATCATCCACAACGGCGACAACGGTGTCGTATCACCAGTATCTCCAGTACCAGCAAGCGGCGAGTCCATGGACATAAGCCTCGCTGTGACGCCAGTCCCAACCATCACCGAGGCCAGCAACAACACGGCCTACCTCAACCTAATCTACAAGTCGTCAGCACTCCCACCTTCACAACCGGCTCACGCGCAGAAAAGGTCAGTAGGTGATAGTGAAAGTGACTCCGAGACTAAAAAAATGAATCGGTCCAGTATTAATACGAGTGCAAAATAAAAAAAAACCTGAGCTTCAATACAATGTACCTATAATGAACAGATTCTCAGAGCTCGGCGAACAAAGTGACGAACGCGAGAACAATAGGTTTCCATTCATAAATGAACAAAATAATGACCACACCAATTTAAACATTAAAATACCACCCATCTTTGTAGCCCACATTCAGAACGTTGCAGAATTCAATAGTGAAATTAAGAACACAATAACAAACCAGTTTACTTCAACCATTGTCAATAACAAAATCAAAGTGCTTTTCAAAACTATATCGGACTTTAGGCAGACAATAAAATATCTAATCAGCACAAACAGAAAATTTCACACGTGTAAAGACCCAGCAAACAAAAAATTTTCTATTGTCTACAAGAATCTCCATCCATCCATTACACAGGAAGAAATATATCAAGACCTAAAGTGAAAGTGCCCTTCGCTTACTAGTGTAACTAGACTGTATAAAGACAACATCCCCATCCCGGTAGTGGCAGCCGAGTTCGACGGTAGTCAAAACATAGACAATATTTTACAAATTAATCAAATCTGCAACTTGATTGTCAAGCCAGAAAAAAGGCGCAAAGCAAAAGGTCCCATACAATGCCTCAGATGCCTAGATTTCGGGCACACCAGAAACAACTGCAATCACAAAATTAACTGTGCAATATGTTTCGGTAATCACTATACAGTAACGTGTCCCGAAAGTAAAACAAACCCCACCTGTATTCACTGCAAAGGCAATCACCGTGCAGATATAAGAAATGAAAACTGTATGTACTATAAGGATATTGTCGAAAAGAAAACCACCCCTACCTTTAATACAAGAAATTCATTCCAAAGAGCAACTCAATCATCTTTTAACAACCAACAAGAACAATTTCCATCTGTACCCACAACCCAGCCAATACGTAACTTCACTAGAAACAATCTCCCTGCAAACCAATCAGGATTCGAAAACAACATGAGATCACAACTAAACCGTACCCAACAAAACCAACAAGGCAATAATAATAATCCCCTTTTAAATACAATAATTAATTCTATATCGTCCTGTATTATTAACTTCATAAACTCCCTCATGCCATCTATAATCAATACAATTCAAAGTGCAGTAACAGCATTTTTCAATAACAACAATGTCAATACAAGTCCATAGTAATTTATCACTCACAAATTGGAACACAAATGGGATTTCATCCAAAAAAATAGAACTAACTCAATACCTGCACACATATAACATAGACATTGCATGCATAACAGAGACACACCTAAACAATAGCAACAAACTATACATTCCAGAATATAAAATTTATAGAAATGACAGGACCGAACAAAAAGGAGGTGGTGTTCTCATTGCAGTCAGGAATAACATAACCCATCATCAAATTAATACACCAATCAATGCAGGAATTGAAACAGTGGCAATAACCCTAACACTAAACAATGAACCATGGAATATAATAACAGCATACAAACCTCCATCAATAAAAATACAACCCCAAAATATTCTCAATTTATTCACCCCAAACAAAAAAACACTAATTCTAGGAGACCTAAACGCTAAACACACAAACTGGGGATGTCGTACATGCAACCAAGCAGGAAAAATACTATCACAAATTACAAACAATACCACTATCAACATACTATCGCCTCCTGAACCTACATACTACCCAAGAGACGTTACAAACAACCAGACATCCTTGACATCGGACTGACTGACAGCAACATAATTTTTTATTCAACTCCGTATCACGAACTCGACTCTGACCATCTTCCGGTAAATATACTCACTCGTCAAATCCCACCCCCGCGATCCCCAACCCCAAAAATAAACACACTCAAATTAAACTGGATTAAATTCCAAAACATAACCAGCAATTTAATACCAAAAATCAAAATTTTAAATAATTCTTTAGAAATAGACAACGCCGTAACATTACTAAACACCATAATACATACAGCTATATCAGAATCGCAGCCCTCAAATACTCAATCACATAACAAAATTAATCATTCTTCCCTACCGGTAGAAATCAAAAACATAATATGCGTCAAAAACAGGACCAGAAGGCTATGGAACCAAACCAAAAACCCACTTATTAAAGCAGAACTAAATATATTAACTAATATAGTTAAGAAATCAATTAAAAATCATATGAATCTCAAATTCCAGAACAAGATAAGTTCCTTAACAGTACAAAATAACTCTATTTGGAAATTCACCAAACAAATACTAAAAAAGAAAACAATAATTCCTCCCATCAACTCACCGAGAGGCAAGTTATTCACCCCAACCGACAAGGCTGAGGAAATCGCCAATTACTTTGAGTCAACTTTCACACTCAACCAATCTAAACCGCACCCGGATCACAACACAATAATACAGTCCATAAACCTCCCAAACTACGGCCCATATCACAAAATACATTACACAAACCCTAAAGAAATAAAACAAATCATTAACTCTCTCCCGATAAAAAAAGCACCAGGTCATGATAAAATCAATAATTCAATACTAAAACATTTACCAGCCCCCGCAATAGCATACTTAACTAATATATACAATTCATGCTTCAGAACAATTCATTTTCCATCCTCATGGAAGCATGCCATCATCCTACCTGTTCCAAAGCCAAATAAAAATTCAGCTAACACCGACAGCTATCGCCCGATAAGTCTTCTACCATCTCTGTCAAAAATCTTCGAAAAAATAATACTCCAACGTCTTAAAAAGCATCTACAAATTACAAAAGCTATCCTAAGAGAGCAGTTTGGATTCACAGATCATATATCCACACAACATCAACTCCTCAGAATCACAGAACATCTCAACACAGCATTTCAGAGAAAACATCACACAATACTCATATCACTCGACATAACTCAGGCATTTGACAGAGTCTGGCACCAGGCACTAATTTATAAATTAAGAAAAATAGGCACTCCACATTACATCACCTCAGTAATTCAAAACTATTTAAGCAACAGAACCTTTGCAGTAACAATCAACAACTATCTATCAAACCCCAGGTTAATCAAAGCAGGATTACTTCAAGGTTCCCCCCTATCACCCACACTGTTTAATCTTTACGTAGCAGACATCCCCATTGATGAAACAGTAAAAATAGCAGTTTGCTGATGACACACTTATCTTCTCCTCCAGCCATTCTCTAATCAATATCAAAAATCACATACAATTATATCTAAACCAAATAGACAGTTGGTCATCCAAATTAAAAATAAAATTAAACCCAAACAAAACTGCAGCTAAAATATTCACTTTAAGACCATACACTTCACCAACCCCACTCACATTAAACAATGAGCCCATCCCATGGTATCGTCCAAATAAACCCATAAAATATCTTGGACTGCACTTGGACACCAAAATGAACTGGAAACAGCATATAGACATCAAAATAACCCAAACCAAAAACAAACTGCATGAATTAAAATCTCTAATAAACAGAAATAACTTCCTCCCATACAAAACAGCAATAACCTTATTCAAAACAATTATCAGATCTACCCTCCTCTACGCCTGCCCTGTATGGATCAATGCTGCAAAAACAAACATCAACAAAATTCAAATTGTTCAGAACCAATTCCTCCGTACAATCACTAATGCACCCTGGTTCATATCTAACCATCAATTACATAATGAATTCAACCTCGAACTCATCATGCACCACATCACCTACCTATCCCACAATTTCTTCTCAAATTTGCACCATATCCAAACATTATCTTCATTCAAACTTTGCAAAAAACCCCATCCTCCCCACTCGCATAAAAAATAAATACCCATTCCACATATTTTGTAAATTGTTCTCAGACCTGGAATAGTTCTTATGAGGTGCCAATATGGTCCCCTCAACCTCTGTAGTAGTATTAAGTTAGGATAAGGATAGGATAAGTTTAGTTATAAGCCATCAATACATATGTAGAGTTATTTATAAACTGAACTATGTACAAAACAATCAAATAAATAAAATAAGTTTAAAAAAAGGTTATACTATTTTATTTTCGAGAAATGGTACCGTTATGGGGTCATTTATGGGAAGTATGATGGTTAAATTTAATTTTTAATGAAAAAAATATTTTAAAACAATGTACTTCTATCGAAATTTTTCATGTTAATTTGAGGTTGAATCTGATAGGACGGGGTAAAGAGAGACGGATGTGAAGGGAGATGAAGCAAGGCGGATATTGGAGTGCCTGCATCAAATATTTCCGACATTATTTGGTTCACCATCCCCTGTTAAAGAAAAAAATCCAGCGGTCCATTCATAACAGTTAATTCATTACAAAATACCAAAATAATGTTGCATATTATCTGTACGCCATTTACCTGTCTATTTACCTATTAAAAGGCATAAAGTATAAATTAATAAAACTAAAACTAAATGTAGAATAAAATATTTATTATAATGTTTTAAAGAAACTCAAAATCACTAAGAGAAATAATGATGTTAACAAGCAATTAATACTTAATAAAATAATGAGATGGTTGAGGCTGGTGGAGATTTAACAATGTGTCATTGTCAGATTCCAACTTAGTTTAACATCAATTGTAAATCACCACGATCAATGATGTCTGTTCCTTTTCGGTGACGTCCGCTCTTCTTTGTCAGTAAATTACCTACTGCGCTGAACTCACGTACGGCCACAGAGGAAGAAAATGCAATTAAAATGTTTTCACAATTGCACACCAACCAGGGTAGACAACTGGTACTGATTTTCAAAGCCACAATTCTTGGTATCCTTATTCGAAGTTTATTTTTGAGTTCTTCTTAATTTGTGAATTCTTCGTGTTCCTTTTCGAAATTTTATGAATCTTCAGTATTTGCCATTGCGAAAGAATCTAAAACCCATCTTGGAATATTCAAGTTTAAAATATCCTGGAAACGCTCCGTAAAGGCAGCAGGAAGAATGTCCAAATGTTGGCTGAAAGTTAATTAACCTTTCGATTTTGAAGAGACTGCTAATAGTGCAAAATAGGAAATATTCACCTCTACCTACATTTCGTTTGGATAAAAGAAGATTTATCACAGAAGCAGCTCTGATCTATTAGATTTTACTTATCACCTGGCAGTTGTAAATTAACTTCATTAAATATTTTAAACAAGTCTATCAAATAATCGATGCAATTATTTGAAAGAATAAGGTTTTTCCACACTTTTTCGTCTCTGACTTCAAGAAAGTTGAGTGCTGAGTTAAATACATTAAAAATGATACGTTCACCTGCAGAGAGCTAAGGTACTTTTGTTTGCAGAAGCAAGCGATTGTAATCTTCTTCATATTCACTACAAAGCTGATGAAATAATCTCTCACACTGAACTGCTTCTAATCGTATAGGTTGCTCCAATAACGTAATGAAGCGGCATATTGAGGTGATTTTCACTCTTTTAGCAAATGCTGACGGTGAATAATACAATGCACAGCGTGTAGATTTGATATTGTTTGATTCAAATGTGATACAAAATATTTATGTCGCTCTATCATTCCTGGAGCACCATCAGAAGCAGCAAAGAAATCATGGAAGTACGATTTTTTTCTCTTGGAAAAACGTTTCATGCAATAGATACTCCTCTTTTATCAATTTCCACAATTTTAGGACATATGAGAACACACATATTTAGAACATCGTCACTCGTGATGAATTTTTTTTCTTTTATAAATGAATGTATGATGAGGGTAAAGCTCTGTTATTTGGAAAAGTTAATTCATCGACTTCAATGGAAAGAGTGAGAGTCTTTAAGACCTCAATATATTTTGCCCTTTCATCTATTCTTCTTTACAATGAATTATTACTGAAAGGAACTTATCTGATTATAACTAACGGGGTTTCATTATGAAGAAAACTTTTGTTTCCTCTTTAACTCTTGGCAAAAGGAATACCTAAGCAATTGTGTTTTCCAACTCTGGGGATTAACAAAGAAGCGATATATGAGGCTGGTAGACCATCATCTTGTTGAGAAGACGTAGAAAAAAGGCTTAATTCAGTTGGCCGATTTAAATATTGTTTTTCTAGACTTTCAAATGAAGATAAATGTTTATTCTTCTTACCAGCATGAATTGTATTTAAATGCTATTTTCACCCAGAAGGATTCATTGACTTATTTAAAAAAAAACTTTCGGACCAACTGACCATATAGGCAATGTTTGGTTTGTAAGAAATTATGTAAATCCATATTTGAAATTCAAAACTGTACGGCTGGCATTTCTCTTAAGACGCACAGTCCGACATTTTAAAATAAATATTAATTTCTCAGCAGGTTTGTATATATTCATAAATATAATGTTTATGGCGAGTAACTTTATCACTAATGAGTAGGGGCGGATTTTGATGACTGAAAACATTGCCAAAAATGATCAGCAAAATGCTCTTAAAGTACTTTAAAAATACTCTAAAAACAAAGAAAATTGACGTAAAATAGTAATCAAAGGCACTTCAGATAAAGAACTCAAGCTGTTATGTATATTACTGATGTAATCGAGGCTTCATCCTTTTGTTCAAGTGAACTGTTTGAACTGTTTTTAAAAGAAAATTTCTGCCTTTATTGATCGCAAAATTGGCCGAACATACAATGACGTCACAGGAACTTTAGATTACATAGTACTCACAACGGCTGACATTACAATATATGAGCGAAGAAATCGAAGAAAGCTACTTAGCAATTCTGTGTTGAACATTTGATGCATCTCGTAAATATTGTTTGAATAAAGAAGCAATATAATATTAAAATCTGTGAAATGAGCGGAAATGCATTAAAAATTACGTAAAAAGGTAAAAATTGACTTATTAGTCAAAATCGACAAAAAGTGCAAAAAATGACATAAAAATGAGTCATTTCGTTTTGTCAAAATAATGAAATAAATTTCTATACTAATGGGCATTGTTCTAAAGCAAAAAGAAAAAAGATTTCATTTCATTAAAATCCGCCACCTCCCTATGAGTATATGAAATTGCGAAGCACATAAAAACAATAAAACATTCCTAGAGCAATTCTTTTTATAGATATGATTTCCTGCACGTACGTACCAACTTGTCGTACGAACCAACGCGGGATTGAACATCGAGCACAAACGTGTGTTACAACCTACGCTATTTGGGCCTGTGGCTGGACCGCGCCAACGAGAATGTAACTGCAGACGAGAACTACGTACGCGCCACGGGCGGCGTGCCTGTCCAATGGCTACAATAGTTGCGTTTCCATCTGTCTTTATCACGTACGATAAGTTGTCTCGCTATCGCTTCTAACGCCACCTACCCTCTAGCCAGAATACTCAGTGTTGTACCACAATTTGCGATTCAGTTTATTCACCGCTTGCGACTGCTTTGGTCAACTGCTAAGATAATTACTTCTTTAATAGTAGTACATGTTTTCAACGCTGGAGATGGTGGTGATTATCCCTCACTGAATGGCGAGATTCGGCGCAGACCTACCCGTCGGTTTTCCGGTTTTTCCTCGAAAAGGTATCTCCCACCAGTGGACACCACTCCAGTCGGGACAAACTCTACGCTCCCGTCTGCGCTCCCGCTACGTATTGGAGTGTAGTACATGTAAGTGTAAATGTATGGCAAGGTTTTTAGAAAAGGACAAGGAAGAGGAAGGAAATATCACGCGCTGTCCATGTCCCGTTTAATACGATACTGCTTCAGTATTTGTCTGGAGTTGATCGGAAAAATTACGAAAAATTATTGATAAGAGCAGAAGGCCGCTATAATTCTAATGTGTAAACTTCTGCCTTCGTCGGGACGCAAACCCTAGCACCTCCCGACCAGAGGCACCGCAGTGACATCAACTGAAACGGAAATTCTCCAGCAGACATCGGCTTAACTCGAGCTATGTACGTTGTGTTATAACCCAGCCCCAGTTGGGACTCGAACCCTAGAACCTCCCTATCAGAAGCATTGCAGTGAGGTGAATAGATCCATTTTACTGAGGATTCATGCAGGTTTGAGCTGGGCTTGGTGCGTAGCTCAGGGCGAAACGGTACATCGGGGCGGGACGGGCTGGAGGCCCTGTGGGGTCGGTTCAGTCCGGGACGAGGTGTGAGGAGTGGAGCGGAGTTCGATGCGGGTTGCAACGGAGCTTGATGGGAAGCAGCGCAGTGTGCAGCGACCCGACTCGCTCTCCTCCCCGTTGCAACTTTAAGGAAGACATCACGTTCTCGGCGAGAACTTCCGCGCACACCGACATCGACTGGCCAGGCGCTTTATTAGAACCAGACACGAGAGCCGAAACGCCCTTAATTACCGACTAAAAGAGAGCTCGCCCGGGGAAGGAATTCATTCCATCGTCATGCCTAAAGATTATGACCGCGGAGATGGAATGTTCCGTATGCTATGACCGCAAAAGACCCGAGTTGCACAGATCGCGATGCCGAGGAGACTGGGGAAGGTATTATTCACTACTGTATAGTCTATATAATACGGCAAGAGCATATAGTACAAACTATCATTACTATTCAACCAATGTCCTGGATTTTCGTGAACTAATTTCCCTCCATTACATTGAATTGAATTGAATTTGCCTTATTTTACGTGACGAGACTCGGGCCAACAGGCCCGCTCTTCCGTCTGACCACGCAAATTTCGCTACGCTCCTTTCATCAACTAGCAGAGGAAGGAGGTATTTCTTGGGCGAGAAACAGGCGATTTTGAATTTAGCTCAGAGGTGTCATTTAGGCTTGAGGATCTTTTACATGCAAGTAAATCTACCAACATGGGACAGCCGGCTTTACTTCCCCTCCGAAGGAAGGCGTACGGAGGATTTTGTCGCCCTAAAAATCCACGGCTTCGATCGGATTTGAACCCGCGAGCTTGGGTATAACAGTCCGGTACGCTAACCGTCACACCATCGCCGCCGCATTACTTCATCACGACAACGGAATAGAGCGGAGACGAACGCGCCCACATTGAAAATCGTTGGATCTGTCTAGTACGTTGCGGATCGGAGTGTGGTGAGGTGGGGCGAGGAACGGACGGGGCAAAGCTGTGGGAGCGGAGAGGAGCGGGTTGTGGCAGATGGGAAGGGGATGGAACGCCACGGGTTTGTCAAGAAAGGCGGGAGAAGTCTGGGCCAGGTCGTTCTCGTTGTCCAGTTGATGAGACAAGAAAAGAGCAAGAATGGGCAGTAAAGTATTGTAAAAATAAAAAATAGTAATGTTAACATTAACATTAATAATAATAATAATAATAATAATAATAATAATAATAATAATAATAATAATAATAATAATAATAATAATAATAATAATAATAATAACAACAACAATCGAACCCGGGTTCCTTCTCCGGGCGGCCATCCCGACCGAGGGTTTGGTGGTTTTCCTCGGTCATACAGACGAATGCTAGTATGGTTCAAGAAGGCCACGATCCCCTTTCATCATCATCCTATCCCCTCATAATTCTTCATTCAAAGCTTAACAACCTTGTCTTATCAAGGGATGCAACAAAAAAGATGATCCCCATAACGATATACGTTAATCTCTCGACAGGATAGAATATGACTGGGCCTCGGAAAAGAACGTCTAGCGTATTCAGAAATGGCTAATGGCGTATTCAGAAATGGCTAATGGCGTATTCAGAAATGGCGAGAAGGAAATTAGGTATCTGAAAAATGGCGAAATATTGTGGAGCGATCCGAATAGCATCTTGATGAGTTTTTGAGACGAGAAACAGTACCAGTACCAGAGAAGCATGGGACGGACTTGAGGCGTGTTGAACCTAGGTGGGACAGGCCGGAGCAAAGCGGAGAATTGTGAGGCGAGGTGGATCAGGGCTAGTCAAAGCCAGTGAGAGAAAGGGTGAGCGGCTCAGTGCGAGGTCGAGCGATGCAGAGCGAAGTACGAGTAGTGCAGATGGAGCGAGAAGAGGACACTGCATTTCGAACGATACGAAAAGTGTCGGTGACGGATCCTACTAGTCGAGGTGGTGCTCTTTGTGCGGAACGAACTGCGATTAATTGATTGATTAGTAATCCAGGGATCGTTAACTGCTAAGATCATTTCTCCCGCTGTATTTTCGGGGACTTTCCTCCGCTGGATGGCAGATCGGGAGCCAATCTTTACTTCAGCTCGCGGGTTTTTTCCAACCAGGCATCTCCCACCAGCGAGGCACCGCTAGTCCTAGCTCTAAACTCCCGACACGTCTCCCGACATGTGTGGTAGGATGTGCACGTAAGTGTGAGTGCAAGTGAGGGGAGAAGATAGGACAAGAAAGAGAAAGGAAATATACGTGTCCCGTTTGTTGGGGTACTGCTACTGTATTCGCCTGGTGTTGATCAGAGAAATACACGGAAAACTATCGATCAGAGCAGCCGGCCGGTAGAAGAACAGGGTGCGATGAGATTCGTAGCTGGGCGATAGACCTAAGCGGGTGCAAAGGTGCGGAATTCAGTGGATCAGAGCGAGGCGGAGCGAAGTGATGTAGGTCTCAGCGAGTGGGAGTACGCCAGAGATGTCTGGATAGGAACGAATCTTCGGGAAGGGACAATGCTAATCGAGTATCTTCTCGTCGACGTAAAAGTCTGATTGGGATAGGAATAAATTGTGATTGAAGTAAATTAGTAGATATGGGACAAGTCACTGCTGGGTGAGAATTATGTGGCGTGAAAAGAAGCAGAGACAAGGAAAATGAGATACAAAAGGGGCGGAGCAGTCGCGTAGTGACGGTCCGTGCATAATGACGCAGGTTGGAGCTGCAGAGGGCAGGAACGGATGATACAAGAAGATAGGAGCTGCATGTGGACGAGGGGGTGGGTTGGAAGGAGTGGATCTGAGATAAGAGGAAGGGATCAGTCACACGGGGTTGGATCGTGTGCGATTGAACAGGATAGAGGAGGGGACGAATCAGGAGGGAGTTGATCGGGACGTGGCAGCGCAGAACGGGATGGGGCATTGAGGAACGGAGAGGGTGAGACTCATAAAGCGGAAAGAGATGCGATGGGACAGGTTAGAGCTGGATGGAGTGGAAACGGATACTGCGATATGGGACTAGAAGAAACTACGCTGGTCGAAAGGAGAGACGCGATGACAGGTAGACATATGGAGTAGCATGGAGGGGCAGATGTTGAGGAGACGAAGAGGCCCTGTGCGACTAAGACAAGAGGGGCGGTGTGGGACATTAATAAGGCAGCTGGCCGATGGACAGGGCAGGATGTGGGGGGAAAAGGAGGAGAGGGGCATGCGCAGAGACACAGTTCGGCTGAGGCGATAGGGGCGGTGCAGTCAGTGCGGGACAGTGACGAGGCAGGTTGGTGGGGGCGGGGCGCGTAGGCACGTGATGCCTGCGCCGCGGAGTGACAAGCGCTTTGTGCGCGCTAATGACCCGCGGGCGGGAGGCAGGGGGAAGGGCGGGCTGCGCAGCGAGCAGTGTGTGCGGGCGAGGAGGCGCCCGACGAGGCCTGTCATTCGCCTCCCCCGCCCCCACTCCTGTAGCCGCCGGCTTCGCCGCCGCTTGTCGCCTGGGACGCCGACGGGCTAACCGCTCCGCTCGGCGCCGCAAACTCCCCCTCCACCCCGTACCCCCACCCGCCCCGCCACGCCTCGGGAAATAGGCTTCTGTGCGAGAACGCTCCCGGAAACTCCACTGCACGACCCGGCCGCCCGGCCGTGGATAGGACGCACAACAGGATCACGGAAGCTAGAGATAACTGTGATCCTGAATTTATAACAATGTAGGATTGTTGCGTCTGTATTTGTTGACGAGGCGTAATTTCGTTCCGATTTTTCGCCTCGTAATGGCTACATTTTTAGCACCACCACTCCGTTCCTCATCCTGAGAGTGTGCGCGCCAGAGAACCGATCTGCAGGCACATCTGTTCGTTCGTGCAGAATCTGGAAAGCAGGAACAGCAGTGAAAGATGCGATAACTAATTCCATAGTTACATTGAACGTGAGGCAACTCACGTACTTTTTCCAACGTCTTGCTAAAGCTGTCAAATTTTCTTTGATATTTCTTTTGTTGGTGACACACTGCAGTTTATTTGCAGCATTGTCGGATTATTGAGTCTGCATCTGTCAACACTGCGTAATTTCGTTTCCATTTGTCATCTATTAATGGCATATTTTTCGCGCCAACAACCCCTCCCCCATGCTGCGAGACTGGGAACCTGGGAACGCAACTGCAGTTCCATGCCCCCCGTTTCTACTGTTCTGCTATATCTGCCAAATTTTGTTCGCTGTTTATTTTCTTGGGGACACGCTGTACATCTCAAGCTCTACCTTTAGCTAAACACAACTGCAAGTCCCGCTCGCTCGTAGACAGTACGCTCAACAGTAACTGGGAAACTAGGTTTAACTGTCATTTAAAAGTTATATTTTATGGATTTTAGGTTCCTGCCTCTGAATTTCGGGTGCCCCGGGACCCAACTGCACTTCCCACTAAAGATAACTAATTAGAAAGTAAGTTGGAACGTGGAAGTAATTCACGTTCTTTATCTTCTTTTCTGGAAACGCTCCCAATTTATCTTCGATATTTCTTTTCTTTGTGTCGCTCTGTACTGCAGTGGCAGCTGCAGTGGCTCTAGTCTAACATCCTCCTCCGTGAAAATGCTTTACGCGACAGCTGCCAAATGCAATTCTCGCCCCCCCCCCCGGTGGAGAGTACATTCAGAAGAAACACAGAATCTAAAGAAACGGTCATTCAGAAGTTACGTTTAATCGTCTTTTGTATTCCTGCCTGTGTATTACTGTTTGCTTCCCCATGTTTCGTCTCTTGTTAGCACAACTGTTTGCGCCAGCAGCTTACTTCCTCACCCCATTTTTCTTGCGGGAATAGGCTTCTCCAAGACAACGCGCCATGCGTTCCAGGCATATTACGTGTACTTTGTGATTATGTGATTCACTGATACTATTGATTCCGGGCACGTCAATTAAAGAGGCCATTAGTCCCGTAAGTGTAGTGTATGTGATTTGCTCGGTATGTGGTGGTAATCCTTGCCCTGCTGGATTGCGAGAACCGGCACCCCCCTACCGTCGAATAGTAGGGTTTTCCCCAACTACCTATCTCTCACCATCCGGACACCACCGTATTCTTCATAAGTTCTAAGCTTTCTAAGCTCCCCAACAGTTTCCCGGCATGTATGATAGAGTAGTGCCTGTAAGTGTAAGTGTGTGTAAGGGATGAGGATAGGACAAGCAATGGGAAGAAAGGTTCGCGAGCCGTGGCCCGTTTATTGGGGTACTGCTCCAACATTTGTCTGGTATTGATCGTAGAAATCACGGAAAACTATCGATAAGAGCAGCTGGCCACTGTAATTATTCTCGGAACTGCACCATCGGGGTCCTGTCACCGTCAGGACTAGAACTCCAGGACATCCCGGTCAGAGGCACTGTAGTGACTTCAGTTGATGCCCAGAGTCACCTCTCCCTGTGTGTAATTTACGAACAGCGCCGTTTACGGAACATAGATTGTTACTACTGAGAACAGCAATTATCGTATTCTTTAGTATACATGGGTAGTTCATGTTCTTCAGTTTTTGTGCCCTTCTTTTTCGTGTCTCTCGAATTAATTTGCAGTTAAATTTAAGAATATCAAATTGCCCTTATCAGATGGGTAATTAGCCATCTCATACACATATGTCACTTATTCACCAAGAGGGAGCTGACACAAAATGTGACAAGTGACGTATGAGACCCACGGTTGGCCATACGAGTCCCCTGCCCTCAATACTATCAAGCAGAAGTTTCAGTTGAAGCAGATGTTTCAGCGTAACTGTTTAGACGAAGTCATACTAACAAAAAATATTATGTTTTTCAAGAATTTTGAAGGTATTATGTACGAGTTATTGGTGTCATAAATAATCATGAAAAGTTGATGCGAGAATAAATGAAAGTATTTCTCTTCTCAATCTATCTTTATATTTTCTCTCTTCTATCTCTTCTTAGAATCTCTTCTCATTTTATCTCTTCTCTCCCACTCTGTGCAGCGTTCTCAAGTTTTATTTCGAAATTTCGTTTCTTGTTGGCGCTCCGCTTACCTCCACCAACTGCCATCTCCCCTCTCCTCCTTCGCTACTCGCTTCGAAAGTAGTAGCTCTACAAGATTACATACCTGAATATTCTCTCGTATGGAAAATGTGAAATCTGGCAAGTAGCTACAATATTTGCATTTGTGCTGATACTTAAATGACTTTTCGAGTCATTATCATTGGCAAATCTTGTAATTCCGGGTATCGATATGACGACCACATACCACCCAGTAATTTCTATTGCTAATAGTTTGTGCATAAAACAATACAGAATAGGTGTTGACTTATTATGAACTGGTACTTTGGAATGCTACAAAATTAATGACATCCCCAGTAATGGATTGTTAATTTTCAAGCATCCAAATATTCTTCTCCTTTAAAACCCCAAACGTCAAAATGATTTACGAAAATTGTGATATTTCATACTTTTTAAAAGTGTTTTACTACTCTACTTCATTGTTATTATTATTATTATTATTATTATTATTATGAAAACAACGCTTCGTATCTTTATCAACTCGTTACAGTTTCCGTACACCATATTTAATGATCTTTTCTTAATTATTAAGACGTTGTAAGGGTCGAAACTTTTGATAAAATAAATGTTTTTTAAACTTATCTTAGTATATTAACTTAATTTTTCTTTATCACTTATCTTATTCAGCCAAGGGCACAACTTAATAAACTCATACTTTGGGTGGTATGAATAAAAATGAGCAATTACTCTTTGCTCAGAGTTTCGGAGATCTTTCTCAATTTCGTATGAATAAAGTGGGTGAGCAATTGCTCAGTCTCTGAGCACTTGCTCCGTCTCTGAGCGTACTCTCAACTGGCGAGCAAATCCTCGTAATTGGAATGAATAAAGTTTAGCGTTTACTCAGTAGATTGAGCACTTGCTTCAAAATTTCGGAGGGACATCTGTAGCAGACTCACGTTTGAGAAGTAAGGTTAAAATGGCCGTGCATATACCGTTTATACCGCTCACATGCAAATGCAGCGGAATAAAAAAAAATTACAAGATTCGGCGAAATTCTTGTGACAAGAATTATAAGAAACTTTACCGGTTCGAAAAAGACAATGTTGTATGATTGACACATTTTCTCGGCGTTCGAGAAGAAACAAGAGGCGGAGCTCTAACCAATGAGCAAAAAATGAAAATTTTTCTTCGCTACGTGGCCGATCCTGGTTTTCAGGTAGGAGTGGCAGAAGATGTTGGCGTGGATCAGTCCACAGTGAGCAAGACTTTTAGTTTTGTCATGGAGAAAATAAAAGAAAAAAACAGTATTGGATACAGTTCCCAAGAACTGAAATAGATCTCCAGCATGCAAGAGATCTGTGGCAGGAAAGGTACACTTTCCCTAATGCAATTGGTGCTCTTGACTGTACACATATTCTGATTAAGAAGCCACTTACTCATGCTGATGAATACATAAATAGGAAAGGCCTTCATTCTATAAATATTCAAGCAACATGCAATGCTAAAGAAGAATTTACTAGCATGGATGCTTCTTGGCCTGGATCGGTGCACGATTCTCGCATTTGGAAGAATTCCCATCCACACAGATTTTTATGAGGCCAAAGCGATATATTTCTACTTGGCGATTCAGGCTATGGAATTGCCCCATGGCTCATGGTGCCATATAAAAACCCTGTAATGCCAGAGCATTTCTCTTTCAATAGATGTTTGAAAAAGGAGCGTGTTACCATTGAACGATGTTTTGGGCAACTTAAACAACGCTTTCCAATTTTACAAAGCAAAGTGAGACTTGCTACAGAAAAGGTACCATCTGTTGATTTGTGCTGTTTTATTTTGCACAATGTAGCAAAATACTTACATTATGAGGATTTTGCAACGGACATCATTGAACCTGAGGAAGAATTACAACCCCCAGAAGAAGGAACAGCTGCTGACAGATTGAGAGGACAACGTAGGAGGGATGAACTGTCAAGAATAATACACAGATTTTAATTTGTAAGAATAATTTTCTTTATTCGTTTTCGAAAACAACATATTCACTTTCCCTTATCCTTTTTTCCCACATGTACTTTTCCTTTTTTAGTCTTAGTACTTGCAATTCCTCTAATAAAACAAGTCTTGTTAATTCAAGATTTGACATAGACTTCGTTTCATTGCTTTCTAAATCCACTAGTTTTCTTTTTCTTTCAGGGCGAGATAGCACCCTTGCAGGAATCCCGCTGCTACTCTCCGCCCGTATTTCTTCATTTGAAACGCATCCTGCTGTTGCTTTTGCTGGTTCATTGCTGGTTCCCGCTTCATTGCTGGTTCCCGCTGAAGATACTGCTCCTGAAATGGATATAAAATATAATGTAAATGCTTGTGAATATATTCATTTAACATAATGAAATAAAATGAACACATTTTCTCTTACACAAATTATAATGTACATGCTTGTGAATATATTCATTTAACAAATGAAATAAAATGAACACATTTTCTCTTACACAAATTATAATGTACATGCTTGTGAATATATTCATTTAACATAATGAAATAAAATGAACACATGTTCTCTTACACATTATAATGTAAATACTTGTGAATATATTCAGTTAACATAATGAAATAAAATGAACACATGTTCTTTTACACAAATTATAATGTACATGATTGTGAATATATTCAGTTAACATTTAATTAGGTTAACTGAATACGTTCACAATCATTCACATTATAATTTATGTAAGAATGCGTGTTGATGATTAAAATGAACATAGGTTTTCTTACATAAATTATAATGTAAATGATTGTGAGTATGATCATATTGTGAGTTCATCATGAAATAAAAATAATACAATAGTTTTCTTACCTTTTATTTGGGTCACTGTTGGATTACTGTCCCCGTTCATCAATTCATAAATTGTTCTTTCCCAGGCCTTCAATTTTATTTTTTTGTTGCCAGTACGATTTTTATCTGTTTTTGCTTTCAATCGTGATTTTATATTGCATACTTTTTTGGTGAATTGTTCGTCAGTTAGAACTCCGAATTTTTCGGAGTATTGAGTTTTTAAATATTGAAGAGCTTCTTTCCGGCGTCTTCGCATCTCCGGAAGCTGGCTCTTCTCAAACACTATTCGATTTTCGCTGAGCATCTCAGCGAAAATTTGTTGCGACTCCGGCGCCTTCTGCTCCTCGTCACTGCTACTACTCATTTCGTATTGGATATATCAACGATATTCGGGAAACACGAGCACGACCTCACTACGCTCACAACTTCCTACTACTGCACGTGTTCCAACACAACCAAACTCGAACTTCCTCACAAATTAACCACGGAAAAAACAAATGATGTGCGCCGCGCGCGTAAAGTATGTAATCTATTTGTTACTCAGGAATCCCATTTTTAAAACTCTTTGCCCTTACTATCGCTTGTTCACAGCAAGCAAATGCTCGCGAGACATAAGCAAGTTCTCCGGAGACATACGAAGTTTTTATTCATACAAAATGGAGCTTTTGCTCAGTGCCGCGGAGTAGACTCACTTTGTTCCGGAGCAACTACTCCTGAGCAAGTGCTCATTTTTATTCATACCATCCATTATCTAAATCACACTCTCCTCTCGATTACTAATGAATTATTTGCCTCCTTTCTACTCACCCATTATTTGCCTTCTTTTTACCCATCAGTTCACGCATTTCATGTTATTATATATATTGAAACGCGGAGCGTTTCTATATGCAAATAGAAACATTGAGCACAATAATAACTACAGCTCATTTTGAACTGCGCGGCATAAGCGGCAGGTGTGCGCGACCGGCGATGGGAGGGGACGGTGAACGGGTCCGCCGCCGCCCGCCGCCGCGAGCAGCGAGGAGGAGGGAGAATTTGGCCGTTACGAGCCGAGCGCGGCAGTTGGAGAAGGTTGACCGTTGACTGCGGGCAGGGTAATACGTAGCCAGCGACGAAGGAAATTAAACAGTGCAAGATTTATAGTGAAGTCGATCAGAAGCCGGTAAATTGGAACTTGGGAGAGGTTAGTACGCTGAAAACTGTAGATCATGTATGTGCCGTCAAACACAGTGGAAATAACACTAAAACTGTGTGTAGTGTAATCGACGCCGGCGCGAGTAGTGACCACGTGCTCCGCGGCTACATTAGGGAAGTGAACAATAACTAGAGGGAAATTGCGGCGACATAATTCGAGCACATCGCGGGAACGAGATGGACATCGCCGAGAGGCTGTGAATGCGCAAGTGGGACTGCATATCAAAACACCCAGGGCTGAAGCCGAGGAGTTCGCGTTGCCGCCGGCCCGAGGCGAACCCACACCACCAACCGCCGGACGCGCCGGGCTGCAGTGAGGTCAGCGGCCGCCGCCGCCGTGGGCGATAATCCAGAACAAGAGAGGTATTTATTGGGGCCCCAGGTATGATGAAATCACATGATAAACCGAACCTTGGTACCAAGACGGAAAACATTAATGTATTCGATCATGTATACAACATATTGGTTCATGAATAAATTGTATTTGTGTTTGTGTTAACTTATTACTTAAATTTACCAATGCAATATCGATTACTTCAAGGGACCCATTCACGAGCAAGACACTCGTCCTTTATAACTTATTTGCAGTGGAAAGTACCGACAATCAGGTACGTCACAATATATATATATATATATATATATATATATATATATATATATATATATATATATATTCACTAATTTTAAATTAAGCCATTCCCTTCTCTTGACATTTCCTATCTTATAATTGTAATTACTTACCATGCTTGCAAACGTGTTGAAAAAAATCTTTCCTCGAAAACATCTCTCTATCACTTTCAATTTTCTAATAAATCCAATCGCTTTTATTCATGTCATTTTCGCGTCTTATAACTGTTCAAGTTGGTCAATAATGATTGACGAGACGAAATATTGCATCATTATTTAATTTTCAAGCGAGACGATGAAAACGTGCGGACGGTTGAATTGTAGAAGAGGAGGTACATACATTCATGAGAAAATAATGGGGTGTCGGTACTTTTACAATGAGACACTTTACGTCGATACTAAGTTTCAACAATTATTGCAATATTTTTATAATGTGGTTAATACTCAACTTCTTGATCTCGGAAAAGCGACAACCAAATTAAATTATATGGATGATATTTATGTAACCACGTTGCGCATTTCGTAGTGTGTTTTAATATTCATACGCATTCAATGTGAATAAGTAGAATCATCAGGAATCACAAAAATACACTCGCAGAAAATATTTTTGCTACAGCCGGATTGCATTGTAGAATTTATTCCACCGTACAGATACAGCACATACAGACAGAATACTACGCAATTACATGTGAGATACGCACGTCCAGCAATAGAGAGAACCATAGACCGGATACGCCACATCAATACTGTGAGTACTTGCCGCGGGCAGTACGACAAGCTCTGATGAAGACAGGCATCCATTCATGGAGATGGCGAATAGTGCCGTGGGGTACACTGTTCCACGCCTCCAGCACCGCCTCACGCAGAGCAGGTATCGTTGTTTGGAGTCGCAGCCCGGGTCAGGGACACTATGCCGCCTGAGCGTGACGTAACACTGACCTGACCTGTCACGCAGAGGAGGGAGCCGCTAGGACAATGTGCACGTCAACTCTATGCAAATTTAATCACTTTTTATGAATACACATTACTGATTTTTAAATGATTCTTTCTGGAACTCGTAATTTTCACACTGTGTGTATTGTACATAGAATGCTGTACTTTCGTAATTACCACACGGATTTGAAGTTTATGACCAAAATTGGGTTTTTTCTTGTGACCATAAAATCAATCGCAAATCGAACAAATATTTTGATAGATTTAACTCTAAAGTTGCTTGGAAAGTGAAAGGTTAGTTTATTTTCTTCCAAAAACTGAAGTTAAATGTATATTTATTTACTTTATCTAAAACATTATGCTTTTTTGTGATATATCTCCCATACCACTACAATTTAATGCGCAATCCCAAAACTATCAATAGAACAGATCTAGAAGATATCAATTTCAATATCGATCTCAAAAAAATGTTGACAACACCAATGCCTACTGACCCATGTCTCATTGATTAATTGGTTATTTCGGGTTTATGGGCGCGACAACACCTATGGTCATTAGTCCCGTACGAATAGTGCTTGTTTTATCACGGGATGTGGTGATGATCTATTCCCGCTGGATGGCGAGAACCAACGTCGACCTACAATACGGCTTGTGAGGGTTTTCCCATCCAGGTACCTCGCAACAGCGGGGCACCGCCTCAACCAGGACAAGCTCTATGTTTTAGACTAGTCTCCCAACTTATGCAGTAGGGTAGTGTTGCAAATGTGTGGGAAGTATGAGATGAGGGTAGGACAAGGACGACGAAGTATATATCGCGCTCGGTCCATGGACAATATCTCAGGGTACTGCCTTGCATTCGTCCGGTAGTGATCGGAAACTAGCGGTCGGAGCAGCCGCCCGCGAGAATTTTCCTCTCCTACAGGCGCTGAATGCGACATAGCTCTCTACCTAGAGCAAAAAACAATTGTATGAGTACCCTAATTGATACACGATTATTAAAACCATAAACATTGAAAAAATGTTCGTTATTGTACGTATATAAGTTTGAAGTGTAAAAAACAGAGCTATGTACACCTCGACCAAAAAGTAATGTCATTCTAAATGTTTTATCATACCCGACTGCACGACACTCCCTCTGCGGTGGTAAATTGAATTTACAATAAACATTTATTTTCCTCCCTCGTTAAGTAAGTAGATAATGTGATACGAGTAGTAGTACAACGATGAATGATTTAGTAGTCTACAGAGTATTAATTCACTCAACAATTGTGATCATACGAAACATTTAACGCGGTACACTGGTGTTATGCTGACTAGCATCCAAGAAAAATAGTCTTTATACATTTAAAACCCCAAGGGTTCACGTTTGGAAAGAAATTTGAACTTCCTACGCAATCCAATTACCTGATTTTTACTTTAAATGTAAAATTTGGGTTCTAAATGTGTCATCGCGTGCCTCCGTTAACCGCTTCGTTGCGTAAATACTAAATTTTAATATCTTAAAATTAAGAGACCGGGAAAGGTGGCTCATGGCTTCAACTAATGTCAGTTCAGTGCCTCTAACCGGGAGGTTCTGGGGTTCGAGTCCCAACGATGGCAGGATTTTGAACATTAGCCAGATAGCTAGGACGTGTTATGTCGCTGTCGGGATATTCAAGGAAAATTAAGGTGACGTACTGATGAAAAGAAAATGAAAAATTTTGTCCGCAAAAGTTTTTCTCATCAAATTAGCTACAAGCATCGTTTTACTCACACGTGAATTATCATCCACTCTTCACTGTCTTTACAAACATTTTATTACAATATTTTGTGCATCTTTATTTTAGTGTTAACACGACTGGATCCTCAGTAATTTATCTTATCGTATCTTGTGAATCATCTTGCAAGATCTGGCAGCTATTTGCACATCGCGTAACTTCGCTACCCGGAGAATTTCTGGATCATGGGGATAGGACATAAAATGATGGGGAATCGGCTCGATGCGAGACTGTAAGGGCAGCTAATCACGATCGTTCCATACAGAGCTCGCTGTCATTTCAAATTTTGACCGTGAATAAGAGAACGAAGATGGAAAAAGGCATGGAAATGGGGCGGATCGAACATTCAGTGAGTTCGAAGTGGAATCACTCCGAGCAAGACGTTCGTTAATTCAACCTTTAAAACCTTCCCGCACTCTATTTTTTTCTTTTTTATTAAAAATATAAATTGTAATATGCTCCTAGCTTTCTTTGTGCACCATATCGTTGTTTCGATTAGAAAATTAATCTGGAGAATTATGCAATTGCCTTGCATTAAGAAAATAGTGGTCGCGTGACACAAAAACCCTACTCATATAACAGGTGTTTTTCTGTGAGCCGTAACAGCGAATGTGGTACATTTTTATGGCGTCATATTTTTGTTGAAACCCACGAGTGACATCCATCATATCTCGTTCATTCACAGCTATTGAGAATAGCCGGCATAAGGATGTGAGAGCAGCTACAAAGAGAAGAGACCAAGAAAGAAAATGTGGGTATGGAACGGTCGTAGAAGCGAAGAAGCACGACTCGATAATAGCCGATGAAAATTATCGATGAGCTATCAGGGCATCCGGTTGCTAGAATTTTCGTGAGAGAGTTTCAGATTTCATTCCACTGGATAACTGGTGGCGAAAATATATCATCATCGAAACTTGAATCTAAGATATCCTTATCCCCATTATGTATTGCAAACTTGTAATTAAATACGTCAATGCGCATGGTTGTCATATACATAACTATTGGATCCGGCAATGCTTCACTATTGCAATGTATTACACTTCACACGCTACTGGTCACTGATTGTTGATCACGTTTTATTCTGCGCTCTGCAAAAATTTCAATAGACGAAAGACTTTCTTGCGAGTATGGTTCCGCCTCTCACCCAGAGTCATTCCGTCTCTCTCACCGCCTCTCTCCACGTCTCTCTGTCTCTTTCTCTGGTTCAGTTTCTGTTTGTTTCTCTCTTTGCGTCTCTGCCTCCCTCAGTCTCTCCCTGTATCTGTCTCTCTCGGGAGAAATTTCACAACAGCAGGGGCTGAAAAGGCAACGAAGACGTCTTAATACTCATACTTCAGTGTGCAACGGGTTGTGTCAAGCGCCCTTGCGTAGAGCGCCCCATTCAGGGCGCTTGAGTCAGCATAAAATCATCATGAACGCGCGTCTACATGCGTAGGCATAGTCATCGTACTATACCTATTTTGTTTCTGGTGTTTGCAAAGTTTGATCGCAACCGGATGAACGGTACAGCAGCGCATTAAGTATGTACCAACAAACAATTGACTTTTATGCATTAGGATTCTAGATGCTATTATTTTGACCTCATTCTGACCGTATCAAAATATGATTCCATTAAATATTGGCGACCCTTTAAGATACTTAATTAATTGTTCCATTTTCTGACAAAGGTGTTACAAAATGCTGACAGAAAAGATGTATGCACTCTTTCTTGACAAATTTAATGATGAGGGAATGTCAACAAACATTAAATAACAATATTTCATTATACGAACACGTTTCACAATGAAAGGCGCTCCTGACTCCGACTAGACTGATGTATTAGTAAAATTACTGTTTCAATTGTTTAATATTAGTTTATTAATGAACTGTTAGTGGTTATAAAAGTAATGGTAATATGGAATATTACATTTATTACGTTATTATTGTCAAAATTATTATTTTATTATTTTTTATAATTACTATTATTCTCATTCTTTATGTTGTATTTTCTGTGCAAATTGTCTAGGTAACTCCATTTTACATGTTTATCTCATTATTGTTATTCACAACAGGACACAATACTAATATTTTATTCTATAGAGAAGTTAAATACGCTTCTTTGAGGTTAATAATATATTGCAACATTAACTTTTTTATCCCTGTAAGTGTTAAATAATATTTACCTACCTTCAATGGTGCTATTCACGGTGGGGCAGGAAACTAACACCAAGCAACCTTTGTTTTATATATATATATATATATATATATATATATATATATATATATATATATATATATATATATATATATATATATATATATATTCCAAAATAAAATGTAAGAAAAGAAAAGAAAACATTACACACGCCGAAAAAATAAAACCTTTCTCAACTTCCTCACTCGCGAGGTGAAAACCTTCCTCTCTGGGAGATTAACTCTTCCTACATCGTTTTGTATATCACACATTAACATTGAAATATATCAGAAACTAATCGTAGCACTCAGCTCGCCCGTATCTCATACCTCCCCCGAACCACCCCGAGCAGAGGTTCCGCGTTGGCCTGCCGCCACCGCCACGTCCGCATGCATTCGAGGTGCCGGGCGTGTCACCTCCCCGCGGGCCAGCGGCGCGTGGGTGGCGGCTGCCTTTGACGCTGCCCCTCTCCCTCTCCTCCCTGTCGCCGCCCCCCCCCCCCGCCTCGAGCGCGAGCGACATCGCGCCCCGCAAGCGCAAACACGGCGGCTGCAGTGCCACGCGCGCACGAAATGCGGGACAGCCCCCCCCCAGGGCGAAGAGGGGGAAGGGAGCGGGAGGGCGGCGCGCGGCATTGCCATGCCAGAGGCCAGCCGGACGGTGCGCTCTTATTGCGTGAGGAAAGGGAATATCACAGTTCTACTGTGTCAAGTCAAAAGAGCAAAAGTCAAGTCTTGTATATTACGACAGTTCTAAATTTTCCTGTTGTTGAATTTTCTTTTTGGTTAACAAGTATTGGACTGAAATTATAAATCTCTGCAATTATTTAGAGCTTACATACATTTCTTAGCCAAAAATTAAATAAATTTTTGGAATAAACAGACACACTTAGGTTTTAATACTTTTACTTTTTTGTCCTATTACATATTCATGAAGTGAAGAGAAAGTATTGTAATGACATGGTAGAAATTACTGAAATTTCGTCTAAAAAAGCTACTCATTGTGGAGCCATGATATCTAAAAAGAGAATAAATCTAGTTTCTGTGTGGAGCAAATTACTTCCTCTAGCACGTTAAGTAGTCACAATACATGTTTTATTGGTCTTGAAATTTTTTTAGTAAGTCTTTTTTTGAACTGAAAAGTTCGTTGGCACGGCTGTCTGTCCGTGTTGTGGTCAACGCTAACGTTCAAACCGTTCCGTAAATTTTCTTCAAAAATAATAATACCTAATTAAAAGGGAGGAACTCGAATCCCAGCAAATTTGAAACAGTTGAAAAATATATTTTAATTTTTGGGGAGTACATTACACTAAGCTTCAACTACATTCTCCAAATTTTCTCAGAAACGGTTCCAAATTTTTGAGCTATTTATTTTTCAAAGAGGGTGAATTACTCTTAAAAATATCTCAGTTCTCTTTTTTTAACTGTGAATTTTCAGATATTGCATAAGTTAACAATAAATCGAGAATTTAAGGGCTGTTGAAGTACCACTAGTTTTTACTTACACTCTTTTAACCAAATACTGCAAGCTACAACGAAGTGTTCTGAATTATTCCAACAAAAATATAAAGACGCTGATCCTTATTTGTAGATGCTTGAAGTAATTTGGTCCCCAACTAAATTTTTTATTTTCCGAAAATAGATCGTCTTGTGTTGCCACAGGGCGCTCAATTCAAATACCTTGCGCATACCCCTAAGTTGTGCTGTTTTGTTGGTGTGTCACGGTGAGTATGACACGGAAATGAGCAGGATGGATGGAATAAAAGCGAGATAGAAAGGGACGAATTTGGATGCAACGGGAAGGATTGTGGCTTGGAGTTAATAGCGCGAATGTAAATGTAGTATCCTACGTTTATCACTTTTCATAAAATTGTTTCCTTTCCGTCTCTATTATATAATTAAAATAAATACAAGGAAAACGCCCAATTAGGTACTTAGGCAAGTTAGAATTAAAATAAAATTGTCAAAAGCAAAATGGCATTTTTTAAACATTAGTTTACTATATTGAATAATTCTGTATTCTAATTTTCATTGACTGTTATCATCTATTTGAAAATATCCCCATTCAGTATATGGTCTCCTTTCTTACAGATCCAATTGACCTGAGAAAGCGCGCATTGCCGATGTGTGATTATCTTCCTAATTTTGTGCTACATGTTCATCCCCTACACCAATATTATCTATTTGAAAATGACATTAAACCATATTTACAGCATGGTCAGGGAAATTGATATTTCTAAGAGCATAATACCACTGAGGTCCCTTTGCATAAATGTCCTGCAAAACAACTAAATACCTGACTTACTTTTATTAGAAACTCATCAGATTTCGAATATATTTTCAATATTCTGATTCAACTTCCGAGAATATTCGAATTTCGAAGTACAAGTATATTGTAAAATACAAAAATGCATATGAAATACTTTTTAAAATAAAACATAGGTACATCGTTATTCTTTAATAACTAATCCCAGTTTAATCCTGCGGACCTAAATCGTCTTCTAGTATGAGCCATATGACTAAAATACAACTGCGCATATTGAAAGACCTATTTTTAGGTTGAAAAGTTGTTTTCTTCTCGTTTTAGCTTTCAGTTTGTAAAGTGAAATGGCTTACTTTCGAAAAGCGATCTATTCATCAACTGTCCCCTAAAGAAACCAATGCATTATTATTTCCCAAAAAAAAGACATTAGCAAAATTACCATTTTTAGTTCACTTTCTTCATTACGCTGTTAAGACAATAGCCGAACGCATCCCACAAAACAAAAACTAGGATAAAAAGCGTCAATTAATACCCTTGACAGTTAATTGCTCGACAGCGGGTAATTCTCAATTTAAATTAATGGCGCTCGTCATGTTTTATTAAACGTGCGACGCAACAAAGGATCTCGGCTCGGGAGAGTGCAAGTCCGCCGCCTCCCTCTCCGTCCCTCCCACTCCCACTCTCTCGGTCGGATGGAAGAGGAGCGAGAAACAAGCGGGGCGGGTGTGGCTACGTGCAACTGACACACCGCGTCTAATTACTTGTTCGTCAGGGCGTAGTTGCCGCGGCGCCACGAGGAGCGACGCGTCGAGGCGACCTCGGAGCTTGGCGCCCTTCCCGCGGCGCGGCGCGGCGTCCGTGTCGCGCCAACTTTCCGGAGATTAAAACCTGCCTCATTAGGGGAAGCAAGCAGGCTCACCTCGCCGCTGCACGAGGGCTCTCACACGACGCGCGGCACGGCAGCCGGCTTAAGCGCAGGCGGAGGAGTTCAAAACTTAAATGCTAGGCTTTTTCTAAAAAAATAGACATTTTTATGTTTTTTAAAATGCATCTTTGCTTACAGTTTGTTTTAATTACCCTCCCTCTTAAATACGAGATTAACTAAATCTAGTATGGCAACCCGTACGAAAGTACAAGTGGTGCGTGCACATCAAATACAAGCATGTCATTAAAATTTTTGAGAACATTATATGTGCCACGCCCATTCATGTGTGAGCGTAAAAACTGTGGAAGTAACTAGGAAAAAAGAAAAATGTGTTATTTTGAACTGTAGCTTCGTATACATGTAAGGATTAAGATCTGTTAGTGATGTTTTGAAGATGCTTAAGATGGTTACGCTTAAGATGTTAAGATGATACGCAATATTGTACCTGAAAATTGAGAGGCGAGTACGCTTGTATTGATAGAGATGAAATAATTACTATGTCCTATTACTCTGTCGGTATAGAAGCTTCTAAGCTCAAACTTCGTAAACATGGCAAGGATAAAAATTACTTGTTCTGTTTACGGACAATAAGATATTTTAATTTGTGGTAATAATTTACAAATAATCCCTACGGTATTTTCAAAATTTTCTGTAAAATGACTGAACTTTTTTCTATTCTGTTTTATCTCGCGTAGAGGAAAGCGCGCTAACGAATACGATGTGGGTCCTATTTTTATTAAAATCCCTGAAATATTGAAAAGTGCAAAAGTTTCTTCGAACATGTCTTACACATCAACATTGAAGTTATTGGTTTCTTTCGCAATGAAATTTATCCTTCAATTGAACATTGACTATATGAGATCATGAACCTTTTTATGAAAATAAATGAGAAGATGAGTATTAATACTATGATTAGAAAAAGGTGGAAAAGGAAAAAGTGGTTGGAAAAGTTTCAGTGTGTCACGCGATTGCACTAAATTTAATAACCATGTTTTCCACCGAGATTCTTCTCTAGATTTCGGACAAAAGGATGTGAATTTTAGACGTGCGTTGGAAGTTGTGATGAACGCATGTGCAGGGCCGGTGAAACAAACCTCATTTGGGGAGTAAGAAAGCTAAGCGACGAGGCCCTTTTCGCTTCCGAGGCAGCACCGACTGGCAGCTGGCACAGGCACGGGCGGCAGGGAACAAGGAGTCCAGAACTTAAAATACTCGCTCTTTCTAGCTTTGAAAACTTGAATATTATAAGAGAAAGATTCAAAGTTTGGATAATTGTCTGCTTGTTGAGTGCTGAAATTGGCAGTTCGTAACTGCTCGTTTTTCATATTTAGTTCTCAAGTTTTAGTAATTATTTAAGTTTTTGAATTATTTAAGATAATTATTTAAGTTTAAGTAATTATTTAGTTTTATTTAAAGTTTGTCAATTATGATTATGTAAGTGGGCACAAAAATATTACAATATAATAACAGTAAACAGAATAGCAGTACTAAGTCAGTAGGGGGGATATGCGGTTACGGGACCAGGAAGTGCTTATCTTATCAGCTTATCTTATCTACTTCCTGGCCCCGCCCCCCACATCCGGTGTAAACAACCGGCGCCACCAATTATAATGGCAGGAAGTGCTTATCTTATCAGCTTATCTTATCAGCTTATCTTATCTACTTCCGGTCCAGCGCCAAACAGTGGATGTCAACAACCCACCACCCCTCCCCCCACCCCGCCCACTTCCGATGTCAACAACCGGCGCCATCCATTATAATGCCCCGCCGAATGTCAACAACCCACCACCCCTCCCCCCCCTCCGATGTAAACAACCGGCGCCACCCATTATAATGCCCCCCCTCCCCCTCCCACCCACCCCTCCGATGTAAACAACCGGCGCCACCAATTATAATGCTCCCCCTCCCCCTCCTCCGCCCACCCGATGTCAACAAACGGCGCCACCAATTATAATGCTCCCACCGCCCAGGGTCACCCTCCCCTTGCGACCTCTGGTGGCGAAGTGTGGAAGCGTGCGCGCACTCTGGTGGTGAATTGTGGAAGCGTATGTGTCTGCGCTCTGGTGGTGAATTGTGGAAGTGTGTGTGTGTGTATATGTTTCAAAAATGCTGCTGGCTGAAGTGGATTCGAACCAGCCTCAATCCCATTTCCTGAGGCGACCAGCACTTTGGCTCTGAGCTACGGTGACATCTCGAGTCAAGCTGCCTGCTTTGGGGTACAGATATTACACGCGGTCGGGAGGGCGCGCTGCGGATGCTGATAAGGGCGGGGGCCGCTGAGGGTGCGCGCTGCGGAAGTAAATAAGATAGCGGGGGGGAAGGGGGCGCTGAGGGCGCGCGCTGGCGGCGCTGGCGGCCGGGTGGCTGATAAGATAGCGGCGGGCGCTGGCTGCTTTTTTCGCCCACTCATTAGCGTTATAGAGATACTACACGCGCGCGCTCTCTGGGAGCGATTCGGGGAACGAGAGGTGGCGGCGGCGGCGCGCATTTTGAATGCACTCTATATAAGATAGCCAGCCGCGCGTCTCTCTCTCACTCTCTCCCTCTCGAGAGCGCTGACGCTCGCTGTCCCGCTGAAAAGACTTTCATAATAGAAGAAAGGGAAACCCTAAAAGGCGGTGATAGGAAAAAACAAATGAAAAACAATACAAATTGAAAGAATGTTTCTTTTTAGCGAAAACAAATGAATAAAAATTAAAGTCATTAAATTTCATTCAAAGAATGTAAATAAGATAGAAGATAGCAAAAAATACAGATCAAAGACGCAAATGTTTAGAATGCACACACACAATCTTAGATCCTAACTGCATGCACTTGTATTTTCATATTGTTATACAACACTTTATAACCCTCTGTACATAGGCTAGATTGGCAAAACAAGTACAAACTCGAGTCTGTGCTGACGTAGATGGGCGTCAATCTTCGTCACTGTGGACTGGAGGCCGGTGCCGTATTTTCGAACGGCCAACACAGCGTCTGGATGGATTGACGAACGCGAGCGCTGTCGCAGTGCTTACCCGACCGGTGAAGGAAGTGGTCGAGTCAAGGACAGCTAACGCTTCAGCGTCGTGAGAATAAACTCTTCCGGTTAAGGAGATCTCATTTTACCGACTCCTTTCGCCCCGTATGAGTTGTGTGCACTGTCCAGGGGGATGGGGGCATGGTGAAGGCAGGGAGCGTTCAAAGCTTTCTGGATGACGCAATAGCGCACGAATATGTCGTCAGCTTCACAGCACAGAAGGTCACCCCATCCCATACCACTTTCTCGTGACAGCCAATCACGTGTGAAGAGTTTTTTCCTTATCTTCTTCGACATCTGATGATTCTTTTTCTTCCTCGTGGCAGCGTCGGCCAGCACACATCAACGGTCGAGCGATAGGCTGCAGTGTAGTAGGGGCGGTGAAGACTGCTGTTGTAGGCGATGATGGTGCGGCGTCGCGGAGGCTGTCCCAGTTCACCACCGCTTCTTCCACGCATCATACGCTTCTTCGTCTGAGTTTGTTCCATGGCGACAGGCGAGTGTTGAGACCTGTCTCAACATGTTTGCAAACGCTCCCCCCTACTACTATTTGAAAGTGACTCAGCATAAATCTCCCTACTACTAAAAGTGTCTAACCATAAAATATATAAAAAATACTACTAAAAGTGTCTAATCATAAAATAAAAAATGAATGCTAGTCTATCTGAACCCCGCCTCCGGGCGAGAGGAGTCGGTCTCTAGAAATCTCATCCAGGCAGCATAATTTTAAATCGAATTTTTAAAATGTTATCTTTTTAATGAAATAAAATTTATTTTGAATATTTTCCATGTAAAATTTACGAATTGAATTATCTTTAGATAATACTAGAATTGAATTATAAATAAAGATAATTATTAAAAATAAGTATGAAAATGGATTATTATTATTATTATTATTAGTGTATTTTCCCAATAATGGAAAACGTTAAGGAAAAATTGACTCGTTTTTGTGGAGTTCTAATTAGTTTTTGTGGAGTTCTTAATTTTCCAATATTCTTTCATTCTCTTGGAGAATGCCAGTTTTCTTTCTTCAGACCATTTCGGTCTGTAGGGTTTTGATTTTGGTTGTTCTGCCTTGACTTCCCATTTATTCACTTTGTTGCGGAAGGTGTTTTTGTCTGAGGTGACAGTTATGTCGGCGTGTCGCATGTCTTTTTTTGTTTCTTTCATCCATGATGTTGTACTTTTAAGTGAGGATAGTTTAGCATTCTTTTAGTTAGTCGAGTATTTGGTAGTCTGTCTATGTGTCCGAAGAATTTCAGTCGTCTTTTCCTGATGTCGACTTCTATGTTCGAGTACTTTTCAGTTGTCTCAATAGTCTGTAATCTGTATCCATCGGGAGTGAGTCTCACATCGAGTATCTTTCTAATGATTTTTCTTTCTTCTTTTTTGATTTCTTCCAGTTCATATTTCTTATTGAGCGTGAGTGTTTCGCTAGCGTAAAGAGCTGTCGGTTTGATGACCGTATTATAATGTCGAATTTTGCTTTTCTTAGACATTCATTTTTTGTTGTACAGGTTTTGGATTACTCCGAATGCTTTCTTGATTTTCTGGAGGCGGGTTTGTTGTGAAAGTCTTTCGGATCCGGTTGGTTCGATGAACTCACCCAGATATTTGAAATGTGGTACCCTTTTGACCGTTCCATACCTTGTGCGCATGTTGTCAACTTTGTGGGATAGGACTTGAGTTTTCTCGAAAGAGATCTGTAATCCTACCCTTTCTGCACATTCTTTGAGTGTTTCTAATTGTTTGATAGCGGTCTCTTGGTTTTCAGACAGTATCACTATATCGTCGGCAAAGGCAAGGTATGGTATGCAGAGGAAAATGGTTTATAGTTAATATTTAAAATAATGTCACCTTTGTGAATACATGAATGTTCATTATCAAATGCATTTTTTATATGTATGGGAAGATTTAGTGTAGTGTTAATAATGTAATCAAAATTATAAAAATGTTTACTTTTATGTTAAATTCCAATAACATTAAACTAACATGCAGGAAGAAGGAACATTAACAATTTGGCATTACACAAGAATCTGAGAAAAATAACGAAACAACCTTCTATGTTGATTAAGTTTCACCATGTTTCCAGTAGCAACATTGCCAATGTACAATATTAGCCTACTTCTAAACGCAACAAAATCAATCTCAATAGTGTATCTGAAAGGAGATGAGTACAATCAAAAAAAGGACGAGACTTAAAAATCGAGATGTTTTCACTGATGAATCTGGTGTTGTAAAATTAGGTACATGTGTGTAAATTTTTAGCGATGAGCTGTTGAAACTGACATCTGCCTACGATGCTTGTTGTCATTATAAATATGTGGTATCTGTATTAACGTTCTCGCCCTTCAATAAGTCAATTTCTACAAACACTACAGATTTGTAATTATTATTATTATTTAATAGGTAATTATTACAAACAAATTAGCTTACTTGATCCTATGCGACTAGGCCGAAGGCCTTTAAGCCATTACAATACCTACATCCTTTCGCGTTCTAATCTTTCGAATTCTGATATTCACCCCAAATGGTCTCTCCATCGCATCAAAGCCGCGGAAAAGAGACCATAAGGTACGGCTAAGGAAAAAACCCCTGAAGAGGAAAAAACCTGCCGTCAGAAGCCGAGTACATTCTAATCTATCCGACGTTTATTTTAATTATTTATTTTCTGGCGCGGGCGTCCCGCCGTCTCCTTCCAGTGCTTGCCGTCCTCAGCACCTGAAATCAAACAGCTCCACAGAAGATTGTCCGCACCAGCGCCTCTGCCCTTACATTTTCGATCCCCCCTTCCCTTCACCCCCTAATGTGCTTATTACTACGCCAGTTTTATTTTATTTATTATATCGACCTGTTACTTACCAATTGACTACGACTTATGACTTATTTCTTAACCGTTTACTAACTTAACATAAAATTATTGATTAACTTACATATTGTTAGCTTATTGACTTATTTATTTCTCTCCAGTCTAGACTCCCTAATTCCAGTTTCCCTAATGCCCCGAACCTTTCCTAAAAATGTTCATAATTCTTTCATGAATTTACACCTTTTATCACCTAAAATGTTTTGGGCGAGCGTTACGTTCCTGTTTAGGAAGTAGTAATTTCCCATTCCCATCCATTTTTTTGTCCATGATTCGGTTGCACAGCAAATTAAGAGGATGTGAATCCAGTCTTCCCTATCACCGCAAAGCACACAGATGCCATTACCAATTGCTTCCTTTAGTCTACGCTGCATCCATCCCCCAACCCTGAACCAAGCGTATCCCCCTCTTGAGATTTGTAATTAAATAGGCATGGTAAGATTCCAAGCTCAATGAAAGACTTGCGGGAATCGCATGGGCGGTATTTGCTTATTATTCATACATTTTTCTGCACTCTAGATTTATTATTATTATTATTATTATTATTATTATTATTACAGGATGTGTCTTCCTAGAATATTATACCGAAGCTTTTTTCTCCCCAAATACTTGTCATGAGCTGCGTGTAGGCTGACAGATTTTGAAAGATTTAAGCACAATGACCGCTATAACAATGAATTCATTTATTTGAATATTTCATTTGAGGTGTGACTGCATTGATATCCAGTTATTTTCTTCTTCTCCCGAGATTGTTACTCAATGCATATTTTTATTATTATTGTCATTGTTAATAGCATTATTATATAAGTAGTAATAGTTGTAGTAAAATGAGAAAACTAGATAAATTTTATTTAAAAAATGAAACGGTACAAAACGATTTTGAAATGTAAACTCATTTGCTCTCCAAAACAATAATTTTACTGTATTATATTTTTATTTCTACCTAAGTATTGTAATTCAGTTTAAGCTTACCCACCTCGAACATGGTTTCGTAGTTTCCCTTGTTTCTTGTAATTTTGGTATTTGATTCTCTCAACACAGAAAATTCTATTTCCCTTTTCCCTGATTTGCTCCTTGCTTAGACTCGCTTGTAAAAAAAAATTTCCTCTGCGACCCTCTTGGCATCGTAGAGAGAATCTTGATTTTCTTTCCTATTTTCTGTACTTCTCCCGCGCTTTCCTTAAGCTTTTCTGACTTTTGTTTTCAGTTTCCTTATCTTTTCATTTTAGTACTCGGGATCTGGGGTCCCCTCGCCCGCCCAGGGAGGAGTATTTAAGTCTCCCCCGATTATCAACGTTTATTCTTATCGCTCTCCATACGCGTCACCTCACTTTGATTTCGACGCATCACATCTCGAATTCCGCATCTTTCCAGACCTCTTCTGCATGCAAACTAGCTTTAACACAATGAATCGTCCCACCCCCGCGTCCATCTCTGTCCCTCCTATATATGGCATAATCATCGCGAAATATTTCTGCATTAGAAATGTCAGGTTTAAACCGTACCTATTACATCAGGCCAATTCTGATCTATCAATTTCCAAAATTGTTTGTATTTATTTATTAAGATTCTACAATTTACCTGCAACACGAACTGTATTTGTATTCCAGGACCATATATTATGCGCTCACGATCAATTACAAAAGAACGTATTAACGTTTTTGATTGCGGACAGAAAAAATGGAGAATAAAAACTAGCGAATCAAAGTCACAAGCAAAGATTTTCATCTTCGAAACTCAAAATTTTTCATTACTCATTCAAAACACATCCATACGATGACTACGATACACCACTTCCGTACCTAAAAATTACATTGGACGCAAAATTAACCTGGAAAGAACACTTCATCAGCACAGTAAAGAGACATTCACAAAAATCTAAAAGTCCTATCGCATACTAAAAATGAAACTTCACTTAGCATCGAATGTGTTAAAATCATTTAGAAATCATTCATTAGATCTTTACCAAGCTCCGTGAGCTCCGTTTTGATACAGGTCGTCTACATCTACATAAATGAACAACAAATTATGCAAATTCATCCAAAAATTCAACAATGTGTCATGGTTTAAAAGCAATCGACAACTACTCAGAGAAGTAATAATAAACCCTTCTAGACTACATTTCTAAAAAAATTTCAAAAACTTTCAGGCCCAGAAATTCCTTCTGCTGAAACTTAAAACCCTAGTAAAACTTACCGCCAACAACAAAGAATTTATCCTATGTCAAATTCAAGATCCCACTAAGTAAAAAGATGCACTTACTCACGTAGTCAAAACGCTATAGACGTAGAGAAGACTATTTTTACTATTTCCAGCACACCTGATTTTTAGAATTGGGGAACGCTTTTTAGGATTTCTTTATGTAGCGTTTCTTTAGAATATAATTAGTTCATATGACTTTGTGTCGTAATTTTGAATGACTGTCTCATGAATTTGTAACATAATTATGATTTATAGGTCAATACTCATGTGAATATTAAAAAAATCCAATTCAATCTGATACAACAAATGTATCATGGAGTCTCTTGAGCAGTTTGGTCATTCTATCTCCAAACTAACAATACTACGAGAGATTCCTCTTTTGAATGGAAAGAGATAAAGAATGACGAAGTGTATGCAAATCGTCAAGATGTCATTGCAGGTTAGTAATTGTTAAATTTTCACCGGCAAAAGGCTATTATGGAATCACGTGTGGCAAGAGAAGAAATAAAGCTGAATGATGGACTTCTGCGTTCAGTTCCAGAAACACGTAGAGCCTTATGATCCGTTTCAGTTTACAACAAAACCCTTACCTCCATACCAGAATAGATGAAACTGATCTTGCCGAAACCACTAGAAGACAAGCGTCCAAGATTTAATGACATACTTAAGCAAAGATCTCTGATGGTAAAGTTTGCGCAATACTTTTTCATTCAATTCATTTGCGAATTTCGTTATTAACATGCGTTCAGAATATTCTTACTGATATTTATCCCCTCTCACCAAGCATTCGTACTATGACACTCAGCATGCTGATCATATCGCGTGGACAGGTGAAGTGACCCTGCTTTTCAGTTTATCTTCTGACAATATTTCTTACAATTGATTCATAGTTATTGGAATACATAGTGATATAAAAATACATAGTGTAATACATAGTGCCTGATATCAAAAAGAAACACTGAACTTTCAACTGTGTACTATTGTATTGTAGAAGAAAAACAAATGAACTTTAAAGTATCTGTAATGTCATGATCGCACGTCTTAAAATGTTGTATAACTGGAAAAAATCGATCAATGGAACTGATATAATACATTAGCTTCATGTGAAAATATTAAATACTGTCACCAGGAAATGACAACACAAAATTGCAAGTTCATTCGAGTATCCCCCCCCCTCTCTCTTTCTCTCTTTCTCGCTCTTTTTCGCTCTGTCTCTTTCTTTCTCTCTCTTTCTTTCTCATTAACACATTTCTTTTTCACATTTCTTCTTCATCGTCTTCATCTTCTTTCACATTTCTCTATGTGCCTTTGTCTGTCGCTGTCTCTTGCGCTCTCTCTTTCGACAGGAGGTATCACCTGTAGGTGTTTTGCCTTTCTTCTTGCAGTTTCGTGCGGCTTATGTTTCTTCATAAAAAAAACAATAACTTTTCATATTTATTATTATTTTTCTTTAGAATGCGAATGCCCAAGAGGTTATTATATTCTTCCAAGCTCCTGAAGTAATCAGACTATCACACGAGTAACATAGTTCATTACACTAGGTGCTGCCTCCCCATTCTCAGCCAATACATTCATGACATTCTTTACAAACAATTATTTTGTTTTTGTTCCTTCTTTCTTTTTAATTTCTCAAAGTACAGTTCAACTTGTTCAATACTGATTCTCAGAAGGGAAGTGTATTCTCGGGGCACGGGTATTACGTATTAACCTAATGCATCAACTTTACCTTTCTAAGGACTTATCGACAGTAGCTGCTTTTTAACTAAGGAACTAAATACATACAAAAAACATTGCCATCGAAAGTATCATAAAACGCCTTTTTCAGTTTGCAAAACTGCAAGAAACACCATTTCCGACACTTCCGCTGTTGGCTTGTATGCATAAAATTAAAATGTCTAAACAACCATGTCTTATAAAAAATACAAATATTTAGAATGAGCAATCAATATGAATACACCCTACATTTCCGAAAAGTTGGGGTTTCATAAGAAAGTGTCTGCCACCGGAGAAATTTCAAATTCACTATCATATAATATACTATCAAGAATGTAGTAATTTTGTACTGGACTATACATAATTAAAAAACAGATACAATTGAATCACTTTATGGGTTCATTTCTAATTTTTTCTCATTTTCAGTCAAAATTTAGGACTATGGGCACTTTGGGGTGGTGATTTAGGTATAATAATTTTATTTTTATAATAATAAAACGCAAAAATTGCAATTTTTTATATATGAGTGAAATCTCAAATATGCTACTTACCACTGTTATTGAATCTAAAGGTTCTGTAATGTTTATGTCTAGAGAAAAAAAATGAAGCCTGCAACTTTAGGTGTTCTTAATCAATTACCCTAATATATTAGAAAATTCTCCATTCACTTCCAATACATTTTTTGTTGCAAATATTTTATGTTTAAAAACATTCAACCAATTATTCCTTTGATGCATAGAACAGAGCAATCCAGTGCTGATGTGTTTAAGATTCTACTGCAATTTTGAAACAAAGCAGAGTATAGCGGGCTCCTGACAATCCACTCGCTTGATCAATTTTATGGCAATGACTCTTCTAGTGAAATTGTAACTGAGCCAGTCACTCAGACCGTTTGAAATGTATGCAGGAATGTTAAAATCACATAAGTCGCAATCTTTAAAAGCTGTTTTTAACGCCATTTCTTGGTTGAGAAAACGGAGTATTCCCCACCCCATGCCCGTCACTTGATCCAGAAACTTTTCAGGAAAGAATTGCACCTCCCGCGAACCTTCGAACATTTTCTTCAAACATTTTTTCTGCGTCTTTCTCGATGGTACTCAAACAGTAGGCTGAAAAGTGGATTTCTCTCGAATATCAGGAAACAGGGGGGGTGGGGGGACATTATCACAGACCACACCCGGGCTTCGGCACCTTCACTATCTCCAAGCACCCTCGCGCGCTTGCCGCGGAGCACACCCCCCCCCCACGCCAGTCGCCGGCGGTGGAGCGAGACGTGATGGTGAATGTGGTGGTGGTGGATGTGGTGGTGATGGATGTGGTGGTGGTGGTGATGGTGGTGGTGGATGTGGTGGTGGTGGTGGTGGTGACATTTCTAAAAATTTAAAAAACTTTCAGGCCCAGAAATACCTTCTGTTGAACTTTTGGAGTAATTTCCATAATTGTGTCATGGTTTAAAGGCAATCGACAACTACTCAGAGATCTAATAATAAACCCTTCTAGACTACATTTCTAAAAATTTAAAAAACTTTCAGGCCCAGAAATACCTTCTGTTGAACTTTTGGAGGAACTTGCATAATTGTGCCATGGTTTAAAGGCAATCGACAACTACTCAGAGAAATAATAATAAACCCTTCTAGACTACATTTCTAAAAATTTAAAAAACTTTGAGGCTCAGAAATACCTTCTGTTGAACTTTTGGAGGAACTTGCATAATTGTGTCATGGTTTAAAGGCAATCGACAACTACTCAGAGAAATAATAATAAACCCTTCTAGACTACATTTCTAAAAATTTCAAAAACTTTGAGGCTCAGAAATACATTCTGTTGAACTTTTGGAGGAATTTGCATAATTTGTTGTTCATTTATATAGATGTAGACGACCCACCTCTTCCGGCACTGCCACCACCACCACCACCACCACCACATCTACCACCACCATCACCACCACCACCACATCCATCACCACCACATCCACCACCACCACATTCACCATCACGTCTCGCTCCACCGCCGGCGACTGGCGTGGGGGGGCGTGCTCCGCGGCAAGCGCGCGAGGGTGCTTGGAGATAGTGAAGGTGCCGAAGCCCGGGTGTGGTCTGTGATAATGTCCCCCCACCCCCCCTGTTTCCTGATATTCGAGAGAAATCCACTTTTCAGCCTACTGTTTGAGTACCATCGAGAAAGACGCAGAAAAAATGTTTGAAAAAAATGTTCGAAGGTTCGCGGGAGGTGCAATTCTTTCCTGAAAAGTTTCTGGATCAAGTGACGGGCATGGGGTGGGGAATACTCCGTTTTCTCAACCAAGAAATGGCGTTAAAAACAGCTTTTAAAGATTGCGACTTATGTGATTTTAACATTCCTGCATACATTTCAAACGGTCTGAGTGACTGGCTCAGTTACAATTTCACTAGAAGAGTCATTGCCATAAAATTGATCAAGCGAGTGGATTGTCAGGAGCCCGCTATACTCTGCTTTGTTTCAAAATTGCAGTAGAATCTTAAACACATCAGCACTGGATTGCTCTGTTCTATGCATCAAAGGAATAATTGGTTGAATGTTTTTAAACATAAAATATTTGCAACAAAAAATGTATTGGAAGTGAATGGAGAATTTTCTAATATATTAGGGTAATTGATTAAGAACACCTAAAGTTGCAGGCTTCATTTTTTTTTCTCTAGACATAAACATTACACAACCTTTAGATTCAATAACAGTGGTAAGTAGCATATTTGAGATTTCACTCATATATAAAAAATTGCAATTTTTGCGTTTTATTATTATAAAAATAAAATTATTATACCTAAATCACCACCCCAAAGTGCCCATAGTCCTAAATTTTGACTGAAAATGAGAAAAAATTAGAAATGAACCCATAAAGTGATTCAATTGTATCTGTTTTTTAATTATGTATAGTCCAGTACAAAATTACTACATTCTTGATAGTATATTATATGATAGTGAATTTGAAATTTCTCCGGTGGCAGACACTTTCTTATGAAACCCCAACTTTTCGGAAATGTAGGGTGTATTCATATTGATTGCTCATTCTAAATATTTGTATTTTTTATAAGACATGGTTGTTTAGACATTTTAATTTTATGCATACAAGCCAACAGCGGAAGTGTCGGAAATGGTGTTTCTTGCAGTTTTGCAAACTGAAAAAGGCGTTTTATGATACTTTCGATGGCAATGTTTTTTGTATGTATTTAGTGCCTTAGTTAAAAAGCAGCTACTGTCGATAAGTCCTTAGAAAAGTAAAGTTGATGCGTTAGGTTAATACGTAATACCCGTGCCCCGAGAATACACTTCCCTTCTGAGAATCAGTATTGAACAAGTTGAACTGTACTTTGAGAAATTAAAAAGAAAGAAGGAACAAAAACAAAATAATTGTTTGTAAAGAATGTCATGAATGTATTGGCTGAGAATGGGGAGGCAGCACCTAGTGTAATGAACTATGTTACTCGTGTGATAGTCTGATTACTTCAGGAGCTTGGAAGAATATAATAACCTCTTGGGCATTCGCATTCTAAAGAAAAATAATAATAAATATGAAAAGTTATTGTTTTTTTTATGAAGAAACATAAGCCGCACGAAACTGCAAGAAGAAAGGCAAAACACCTACAGGTGATACCTCCTGTCGAAAGAGAGAGCGCAAGAGACAGCGACAGACAAAGGCACATAGAGAAATGTGAAAGAAGATGAAGACGATGAAGAAGAAATGTGAAAAAGAAATGTGTTAATGAGAAAGAAAGAGAGAGAAAGAAAGAGACAGAGCGAAAAAGAGCGAGAAAGAGAGAAAGAGAGAGGGGGGGGGGATACTCGAATGAACTTGCAATTTTGTGTTGTCATTTCCTGGTGACAGTATTTAATATTTTCACATGAAGCTAATGTATTATATCAGTTCCATTGATCGATTTTTTCCAGTTATACAACATTTTAAGACGTGCGATCATGACATTACAGATACTTTAAAGTTCATTTGTTTTTCTTCTACAATACAATAGTACACAGTTGAAAGTTCAGTGTTTCTTTTTGATATCAGGCACTATGTATTACACTATGTATTTTTATATCACTATGTATTCCAATAACTATGAATCAATTGTAAGAAATATTGTCAGAAGATAAACTGAAAAGCAGGGTCACTTCACCTGTCCACGCGATATGATCAGCATGCTGAGTGTCATAGTACGAATGCTTGGTGAGAGGGGATAAATATCAGTAAGAATATTCTGAACGCATGTTAATAACGAAATTCGCAAATGAATTGAATGAAAAAGTATTGCGCAAACTTTACCATCAGAGATCTTTGCTTAAGTATGTCATTAAATCTTGGACGCTTGTCTTCTAGTGGTTTCGGCAAGATCAGTTTCATCTATTCTGGTATGGAGGTAAGGGTTTTGTTGTAAACTGAAACGGATCATAAGGCTCTACGTGTTTCTGGAACTGAACGCAGAAGTCCATCATTCAGCTTTATTTCTTCTCTTGCCACACGTGATTCCATAATAGCCTTTTGCCGGTGAAAATTTAACAATTACTAACCTGCAATGACATCTTGACGATTTGCATACACTTCGTCATTCTTTATCTCTTTCCATTCAAAAGAGGAATCTCTCGTAGTATTGTTAGTTTGGAGATAGAATGACCAAACTGCTCAAGAGACTCCATGATACATTTGTTGTATCAGATTGAATTGGATTTTTTTAATATTCACATGAGTATTGACCTATAAATCATAATTATGTTACAAATTCATGAGACAGTCATTCAAAATTACGACACAAAGTCATATGAACTAATTATATTCTAAAGAAACGCTACATAAAGAAATCCTAAAAAGCGTTCCCCAATTCTAAAAATCAGGTGTGCTGGAAATAGTAAAAATAGTCTTCTCTACGTCTATAGCGTTTTGACTACGTGAGTAAGTGCATCTTTTTACTTAGTGGGATCTTGAATTTGACATAGGATAAATTCTTTGTTGTTGGCGGTAAGTTTTACTAGGGTTTTAAGTTTCAGCAGAAGGAATTTCTGGGCCTGAAAGTTTTTGAAATTTTTTTAGAAATGTAGTCTAGAAGGGTTTATTATTACTTCTCTGAGTAGTTGTCGATTGCTTTTAAACCATGACACATTGTTGAATTTTTGGATGAATTTGCATAATTTGTTGTTCATTTATGTAGATGTAGACGACCTGTATCAAAACGGAGCTCACGGAGCTTGGTAAAGATCTAATGAATGATTTCTAAATGATTTTAACACATTCGATGCTAAGTGAAGTTTCATTTTTAGTATGCGATAGGACTTTTAGATTTTTGTGAATGTCTCTTTACTGTGCTGATGAAGTGTTCTTTCCAGGTTAATTTTGCGTCCAATGTAATTTTTAGGTACGGAAGTGGTGTATCGTAGTCATCGTATGGATGTGTTTTGAATGAGTAATGAAAAATTTTGAGTTTCGAAGATGAAAATCTTTGCTTGTGACTTTGATTCGCTAGTTTTTATTCTCCATTTTTTCTGTCCGCAATCAAAAACGTTAATACGTTCTTTTGTAATTGATCGTGAGCGCATAATATATGGTCCTGGAATACAAATACAGTTCGTGTTGCAGGTAAATTGTAGAATCTTAATAAATAAATACAAACAATTTTGGAAATTGATAGATCAGAATTGGCCTGATGTAATAGGTACGGTTTAAACCTGACATTTCTAATGCAGAAATATTTCGCGATGATTATGCCATATATAGGAGGGACAGAGATGGACGCGGGGGTGGGACGATTCATTGTGTTAAAGCTAGTTTGCATGCAGAAGAGGTCTGGAAAGATGCGGAATTCGAGATGTGATGCGTCGAAATCAAAGTGAGGTGACGCGTATGGAGAGCGATAAGAATAAACGTTGATAATCGGGGGAGACTTAAATACTCCTCCCTGGGCGGGCGAGGGGACCCCAGATCCCGAGTACTAAAATGAAAAGATAAGGAAACTGAAAACAAAAGTCAGAAAAGCTTAAGGAAAGCGCGGGAGAAGTACAGAAAATAGGAAAGAAAATCAAGATTCTCTCTACGATGCCAAGAGGGTCGCAGAGGAAATTTTTTTTTACAAGCGAGTCTAAGCAAGGAGCAAATCAGGGAAAAGGGAAATAGAATTTTCTGTGTTGAGAGAATCAAATACCAAAATTACAAGAAACAAGGGAAACTACGAAACCATGTTCGAGGTGGGTAAGCTTAAACTGAATTACAATACTTAGGTAGAAATAAAAATATAATACAGTAAAATTATTGTTTTGGAGAGCAAATGAGTTTACATTTCAAAATCGTTTTGTACCGTTTCATTTTTTAAATAAAATTTATCTAGTTTTCTCATTTTACTACAACTATTACTACTTATATAATAATGCTATTAACAATGACAATAATAATAAAAATATGCATTGAGTAACAATCTCGGGAGAAGAAGAAAATAACTGGATATCAATGCAGTCACACCTCAAATGAAATATTCAAATAAATGAATTCATTGTTATAGCGGTCATTGTGCTTAAATCTTTCAAAATCTGTCAGCCTACACGCAGCTCATGACAAGTATTTGGGGAGAAAAAAGCTTCGGTATAATATTCTAGGAAGACACATCCTGTAATAATAATAATAATAATAATAATAATAATAATAATAAATCTAGAGTGCAGAAAAATGTATGAATAATAAGCAAATACCGCCCATGCGATTCCCGCAAGTCTTTCATTGAGCTTGGAATCTTACCATGCCTATTTAATTACAAATCTCAAGAGGGGGATACGCTTGGTTCAGGGTTGGGGGATGGATGCAGCGTAGACTAAAGGAAGCAATTGGTAATGGCATCTGTGTGCTTTGCGGTGATAGGGAAGACTGGATTCACATCCTCTTAATTTGCTGTGCAACCGAATCATGGACAAAAAAATGGATGGGAATGGGAAATTACTACTTCCTAAACAGGAACGTAACGCTCGCCCAAAACATTTTAGGTGATAAAAGGTGTAAATTCATGAAAGAATTATGAACATTTTTAGGAAAGGTTCGGAGCATTAGGGAAACTGGAATTAGGGAGTCTAGACTGGAGAGAAATAAATAAGTCAATAAGCTAACAATATGTAAGTTAATCAATAATTTTATGTTAAGTTAGTAAACGGTTAAGAAATAAGTCATAAGTCGTAGTCAATTGGTAAGTAACAGGTCGATATAATAAATAAAATAAAACTGGCGTAGTAATAAGCACATTAGGGGGTGAAGGGAAGGGGGGATCGAAAATGTAAGGGCAGAGGCGCTGGTGCGGACAATCTTCTGTGGAGCTGTTTGATTTCAGGTGCTGAGGACGGCAAGCACTGGAAGGAGACGGCGGGACGCCCGCGCCAGAAAATAAATAATTAAAATAAACGTCGGATAGATTAGAATGTACTCGGCTTCTGACGGCAGGTTTTTTCCTCTTCAGGGGTTTTTTCCTTAGCCGTACCTTATGGTCTCTTTTCCGCGGCTTTGATGCGATGGAGAGACCATTTGGGGTGAATATCAGAATTCGAAAGATTAGAACGCGAAAGGATGTAGGTATTGTAATGGCTTAAAGGCCTTCGGCCTAGTCGCATAGGATCAAGTAAGCTAATTTGTTTGTAATAATTACCTATTAAATAATAATAATAATTACAAATCTGTAGTGTTTGTAGAAATTGACTTATTGAAGGGCGAGAACGTTAATACAGATACCACATATTTATAATGACAACAAGCATCGTAGGCAGATGTCAGTTTCAACAGCTCATCGCTAAAAATTTACACACATGTACCTAATTTTACAACACCAGATTCATCAGTGAAAACATCTCGATTTTTAAGTCTCGTCCTTTTTTTGATTGTACTCATCTCCTTTCAGATACACTATTGAGATTGATTTTGTTGCGTTTAGAAGTAGGCTAATATTGTACATTGGCAATGTTGCTACTGGAAACATGGTGAAACTTAATCAACATAGAAGGTTGTTTCGTTATTTTTCTCAGATTCTTGTGTAATGCCAAATTGTTAATGTTCCTTCTTCCTGCATGTTAGTTTAATGTTATTGGAATTTAACATAAAAGTAAACATTTTTATAATTTTGATTACATTATTAACACTACACTAAATCTTCCCATACATATAAAAAATGCATTTGATAATGAACATTCATGTATTCACAAAGGTGACATTATTTTAAATATTAACTATAAACCATTTTCCTCTGCATACCATACCTTGCCTTTGCCGACGATATAGTGATACTGTCTGAAAACCAAGAGACCGCTATCAAACAATTAGAAACACTCAAAGAATGTGCAGAAAGGGTAGGATTACAGATCTCTTTCGAGAAAACTCAAGTCCTATCCCACAAAGTTGACAACATGCGCACAAGGTATGGAACGGTCAAAAGGGTACCACATTTCAAATATCTGGGTGAGTTCATCGAACCAACCGGATCCGAAAGACTTTCACAACAAACCCGCCTCCAGAAAATCAAGAAAGCATTCGGAGTAATCCAAAACCTGTACAACAAAAAATGAATGTCTAAGAAAAGCAAAATTCGACATTATAATACGGTCATCAAACCGACAGCTCTTTACGCTAGCGAAACACTCACGCTCAATAAGAAATATGAACTGGAAGAAATCAAAAAAGAAGAAAGAAAAATCATTAGAAAGATACTCGATGTGAGACTCACTCCCGATGGATACAGATTACAGACTATTGAGACAACTGAAAAGTACTCGAACATAGAAGTCGACATCAGGAAAAGACGACTGAAATTCTTCGGACACATAGACAGACTACCAAATACTCGACTAACTAAAAGAATGCTAAACTATCCTCACTTAAAAGTACAACATCATGGATGAAAGAAACAAAAAAAGACATGCGACACGCCGACATAACTGTCACCTCAGACAAAAACACCTTCCGCAACAAAGTGAATAAATGGGAAGTCAAGGCAGAACAACCAAAATCAAAACCCTACAGACCGAAATGGTCTGAAGAAAGAAAACTGGCATTCTCCAAGAGAATGAAAGAATATTGGAAAATTAAGAACTCCACAAAAACTAATTAGAACTCCACAAAAACGAGTCAATTTTTCCTTAACGTTTTCCATTATTGGGAAAATACACTAATAATAATAATAATAATAATCCATTTTCATACTTATTTTTAATAATTATCTTTATTTATAATTCAATTCTAGTATTATCTAAAGATAATTCAATTCGTAAATTTTACATGGAAAATATTCAAAATAAATTTTATTTCATTAAAAAGATAACATTTTAAAAATTCGATTTAAAATTATGCTGCCTGGATGAGATTTCTAGAGACCGACTCCTCTCGCCCGGAGGCGGGGTTCAGATAGACTAGCATTCATTTTTTATTTTATGATTAGACACTTTTAGTAGTATTTTTTATATATTTTATGGTTAGACACTTTTAGTAGTAGGGAGATTTATGCTGAGTCACTTTCAAATAGTAGTAGGGGGGAGCGTTTGCAAACATGTTGAGACAGGTCTCAACACTCGCCTGTCGCCATGGAACAAACTCAGACGAAGAAGCGTATGATGCGTGGAAGAAGCGGTGGTGAACTGGGACAGCCTCCGCGACGCCGCACCATCATCGCCTACAACAGCAGTCTTCACCGCCCCTACTACACTGCAGCCTATCGCTCGACCGTTGATGTGTGCTGGCCGACGCTGCCACGAGGAAGAAAAAGAATCATCAGATGTCGAAGAAGATAAGGAAAAACTCTTCACACGTGATTGGCTGTCACGAGAAAGTGGTATGGGATGGGGTGACCTTCTGTGCTGTGAAGCTGACGACATATTCGTGCGCTATTGCGTCATCCAGAAAGCTTTGAACGCTCCCTGCCTTCACCATGCCCCCATCCCCCTGGACAGTGCACACAACTCATACGGGGCGAAAGGAGTCGGTAAAATGAGATCTCCTTAACCGGAAGAGTTTATTCTCACGACGCTGAAGCGTTAGCTGTCCTTGACTCGACCACTTCCTTCACCGGTCGGGTAAGCACTGCGACAGCGCTCGCGTTCGTCAATCCATCCAGACGCTGTGTTGGCCGTTCGAAAATACGGCACCGGCCTCCAGTCCACAGTGACGAAGATTGACGCCCATCTACGTCAGCACAGACTCGAGTTTGTACTTGTTTTGCCAATCTAGCCTATGTACAGAGGGTTATAAAGTGTTGTATAACAATATGAAAATACAAGTGCATGCAGTTAGGATCTAAGATTATGTGTGTACATTCTAAACATTTGCGTCTTTGATCTGTATTTTTTGCTATCTTCTAAAGCGTAGTATAACAATATGAAAATACAAGTGCAAGCAGTTAGGATCTAAGATTGTGTGGGTGCATTCTAAACATTTGCGTCTTTGATCTGTATTTTTTGCTATCTTCTATCTTATTTACATTCTTTGAATGAAATTTAATGACTTTAATTTTTATTCATTTGTTTTCGCTAAAAAGAAACATTCTTTCAATTTGTATTGTTTTTCATTTGTTTTTTCCTATCACCGCCTTTTAGGGTTTCCCTTTCTTCTATTATGAAAGTCTTTTCAGCGGGACAGCGAGCGTCAGCGCTCTCGAGAGGGAGAGAGTGAGAGAGAGACGCGCGGCTGGCTATCTTATATAGAGTGCATTCAAAATGCGCGCCGCCGCCGCCACCTCTCGTTCCCCGAATCGCTCCCAGAGAGCGCGCGCGTGTAGTATCTCTATAACGCTAATGAGTGGGCGAAAAAAGCAGCCAGCGCCCGCCGCTATCTTATCAGCCACCCGGCCGCCAGCGCCGCCAGCGCGCGCCCTCAGCGCCCCCTTCCCCCCGCTATCTTATCTACTTCCGCAGCGCGCACCCTCAGCGGCCCCCGCCCTTATCAGCATCCGCAGCGCGCCCTCCCGACCGCGTGTAATATCTGTACCCCAAAGCAGGCAGCTTGACTCGAGATGTCACCGTAGCTCAGAGCCAAAGTGCTGGTCGCCTCAGGAAATGGGATTGAGGCTGGTTCGAATCCACTTCAGCCAGCAGCATTTTTGAAACATATACACACACACACACTTCCACAATTCACCACCAGAGCGCAGACACATACGCTTCCACAATTCACCACCAGAGTGCGCGCACGCTTCCACACTTCGCCACCAGAGGTCGCAAGGGGAGGGTGACCCTGGTCGGTGGGAGCATTATAATTGGTGGCGCCGTTTGTTGACATCGGGTGGGCGGAGGAGGGGGAGGGGGGGCATTATAATTGGTGGCGCCGGTTGTTTACATCGGAGGGGTGGGTGGGAGGGGGAGGGGGGGGCATTATAATGGGTGGCGCCGGTTGTTTACATCGGAGGGGTGGGGGAGGGGTGGTGGGTTGTTGACATTCGGCGGGGCATTATAATGGATGGCGCCGGTTGTTGACATCGGAAGTGGGCGGGGTGGGGGAGGGGTGGTGGGTTGTTGACATCCACTGTTGGGCGCTGGACCGGAAGTAGATAAGATAAGCTGATAAGATAAGCTGATAAGATAAGCACTTCCTGCCATTATAATTGGTGGCGCCGGTTGTTTACACCGGATGTGGGGGGCGGGGCCAGGAAGTAGATAAGATAAGCTGATAAGATAAGCACTTCCTGGTCCCGTACCCGCATATCCCCCCTACTTAAGTCAATACACTCAAAATTGCAGCATGTAATAATGAAGGAATATGATACAACTAAAACAAAATTACTCCGCAAGAACGATATTCATAGCATCATAACTGTGAAGTTAGTTGCTTCATTTTGACTAAATTGTCCAAGTAAGTTCTACAGAAACTATCATAATGAAAATAGCAAAGTGTTACTCTAATAAATTACATCACAGTGTACATAAAAAAATATTACCAATAAAATGGTTAATTTTGAAAACTTCTTGTAGACACATTTTATATGCATGTGTCTGGCTTTAATTTTAAAGAAAAAATAAAAATTCAATTTCTACAAACTTGACGCCATTTCTAATTAAAATATTTTATTGCATTTTTACTTTCTCTTCCTTATGAACCAAAGAAGGGAAAATACGGTAATCGTAGGTGCACGGTAAAACGGCAAATTTTAGATAGAAAAACTCATTATGTCGGGTAACGAAAGATAATAATAACGAAAACTTGGATAAATCATATTCCTATGCATATTAAATGAATATCTCTAACAAACGATGAAGCTAGAGTCCATGTTTTGTGGTTCCTTGATATGGAGAAATCAATTGACGGAATAACGTCCGTCCGTCCATCTGCGGTCAACTCTGCGTCTCAACCGTTGAGCTGATTGTTTCCAAAATTGTTATTCACCGATCGATCTGAACGAATTTGAGGCTTTGGGAGTTTTAAAAAGGATATTTTAATTTTTCAGGGTACTTTACAAGAAGCTTCATAAACATTTTCAAAATTTTCTCAAAAACGGCTCCAAATTGTTTGATTAATCTTTGTTCTCAAATAGCGTAAAGGAAACGGTGCAGGTCACATGTTCTTTAAAGACCCAGATTTTTCAAAAATTTCATAAGTGCATTTTTTTGTTGGACGTCTTTCTTCAACTACAATATTGAAGATTAAATATTTTATCCATAATGAAATCTGTTCTTTAAAGACAGACCTTGACATAAGGACATATACACATTTCGAAAATATCAGTAGTTTTCGTGTAATTTTGCGCGAAATTCAGGCAATTTGAAATTTGTTTAAACAATTTTTTCCTCAAAAACCGCGCCACATATTTTCTTTAAATTTGCTTCTCACATGTATCCAAGTATTGTGAAAAATGTGCTAATCTCATTTTCGATGAACTCCGTACTTTCAAATATATCAAAAAATAACATTTTGAACCTACAAACTTGAAGGTATTTTTTGGCTAATGGCGCGTGTCCAGTAGAGAGTATCAAGCGCGAGCTAGCCTCGAGAGAATACCTGTCCACCTGCGAGCGATTCAGAAATTCCTGCCTATCGAGAGTGCATTCGCCGCGCCCTCTCGAGATTGCCTCTCATATGCCTGTCCATTGGAGAACAGAAGTCACGCGATGGAGATGGGAGAGGTTTTCATCCGCTTATTTGCAAAAAAGAAAAGTATTAGGGTGGATTAATCGTCGACCACAGACGAGTGCTTGATCGACTTATCAAAGAATTTTAAATAAAGAATGCGCTACATTTTAGACAGTTTGTTAGCAACACACCTTGTGTTGACACATTGCCGGCCAAATTACTTCGAATTTGGCGCCTTGTCTTCTTTAACAGGGCGTTTGATGTACTTTGAAGGCGTTTCAGAGGAAAGGATCATACATTTTAAACTTGGCGCCTCCGAGGTAGTCTTAATTTTCTCCAAAAAGCCGCGCGAATTTCTTCTCTGTTGATCAAACATTCATTCAAAGTTCAATTCAATTGTTGATCAAACAGTTCCTTGATGTCGGTTGTCAACTTATTTCTATTAGTTCGGAGCGTCACCGAAAGATCGCACCAGCTCCTGGATAGCTAATAATTCCCGCTAAAAATTGGCATTGTCGAAATACTAGGAATTTTCTATCGCAGACACCTGCTCGCATTGTCACCACAAGCTAATGCGGAAAGCTGAGTAAAAGCGTTTTGAACGTCTTCAAGGTTCGATCCAGAGTGTGACAGGCACTGGATGTAGTAGAAACACGAAGCAAAAAGCCACGGAATTCGTAAGGAAAGGTTTATTTTCGCTTGGACAGAGGTAACTGTGACAACTTCTTTAATACTCGTTAATTCTTTCTCCAAGTAACAATCCTTGTCAATTGTGTGTCATCTCTTTTCCAGAACACTCTTGTCTGACAAAAACTACTGAGATAGAAGAGGCGATGTTCCGTTGACATTTCCATCAAAATGCTCTCCCAACTTTTCTTCGACTATTTCGCCGCCTAAACACCTTGTTTAATTTGACTTAACCTCAAAATGTCAATAACACACTCAATAGTTTCTATTAGTTGTCTCCTTTTGTAAAGATTTTACTTGAATATCTAATATAAACGATCACACAATAGGAGCCTCAGAGTAATTTTTTGCTTACTTGGTTCCGTAAATTATGTATTTTCTTTGTACTTTCTTCTGTATATGCGTAAAAAAGAAGTAATATACGTTGTATAGAGAACGTTATGTAATATTCCTGAAAATCGATGTTGAGATTTTAAAGGTTTTAGGGTCTCCTGATGCTGAAAAAGAGTTTGCATTTTTCAAAACGTATGTCATACCGACATTGTCTCAAACAGCCTCCGATATCGAATTCAATGAGTCATTTCTTGACATTGTGGACCCTTTTGGATCACAAAATCAAAGCTAATTCTTTGGTCTAATTGTAGAAAACTAATTTTCATTGCCGAATGAAAAAGTTCTCCCTCTTTGCGTACACAATGTACTGTTTCAGTATGAACCATGGGTTCAGTGGAATGAAATATTACTTTCAAAATAATTCTAATCTAAAAACGTTTAGTAATCGAAATGTTTCAAATTATCGTCAGAAGTACCTCAAAAACGTGCGTGTCAAGATTATTTCACGGGTTTAAAAGCATAAGATGATTCTCACTAAAAAGTGTTTTCTTAGGTATACTACTTGCCCTTACACATAAGCCATAGCCGTATGTTGAGGCTTTCCGGTCGCCTAAATAGTGCTCTTTAACCCTTAAATCATCGCACGGCGCTCATAGAACGCTAGAATCAAATTTGTAGTTTTTAGTTACGTCCAATTTTACCAGAACATCGTTAGATCGATATCTCGCTTCATCACCAAACGATTTTTGATGTCGACGAAAAAATGTAATATCAAAATCATAAAAAAATTACAAGTGTTATTTTTAACAATTATTTTCGTCTTTCCCTAAGCCAATCATACGTTGAGGTATCTATAGCAGATACTGAAAGAGTTTATTCAGTTTGGTCAATCGTTTCCTTTTGGAATTAAAAAAAAACAACTTTTTTTAAAATTATCATAAAGGGATACTTCCTGAACCAAAACCCAAAAATACCCCTAAATAAATCTCCCGCTGCCAAATTTATCATTAATCATAATAAATCTCCATATTTAATTCTCTAACCTGACAACCCTGGAGAAATATTGCGAATAGTAAACGGATTCGTGCTGACAACGGTGAAAGATTTCGACTTTGAGCAATCCACAAAAAACTCTAGGGAAATGTCTCAAGGGAATATCAAAAACAAAATATCAATCTTAATATAATAGTGTTTCTGGTGGAAAATATCGATGTTTTAAAACATCGGTGTTTATTTGCCATCCACGTTAGTATTCTTTCCTGAAATGTCGAAAAACTAACGCACCCAATACCTAATACCTTACTATCTTGGCGGACTTCGAACTTGCATGTTGAGTTTTCTAGTTTTATAATTATTAATTTTGGTAATAGAAAATGCAAGTAGCATTAAAAACTAGCTTTGAGGTGAAATAGCACTTGAAAATCGTACAAATATCACTAATTGTTTTGTAATGTGTCAGAGGTATTGTGCAAAACTGTTGGGAGAAATATAACATTCATATGTGCCATCACGACAATAAATAGGGGCGGAAACTTGTACACAACGCCATATCGGTAGCAATGAATCATCTGAAATACTGGAGAAAACGTTTCTATAGTTATTTATAAAAACAATGAATCGTTCAGCATGAAACAAATCAATCTATAATTATTATAATGTATTATTAATTACAAAAAAGAAACAAATATACAACATTAATCAAGCTAACATCCAATCAAGAGATACTTGTCCCTATAAATTGTGTCGTAAGTACATGGCATTGTCGACACAAATTACCAACTCTCAAACTCGATACCAAAAACATCTTCATTTCTTCTCATCAATCCAAAATACTCATCTAATAACCATTCAAAAGCTATGTATACATGCGAGCCCGTTGTTTCTAATATGACTCCCATACCAAAACCTTTAAAATGAACCGCTGTAAAAAATAATGATGAAAACTCATCACATCACTATATCCCAACGGACAAACTGACTCTTCTCTCTCAACGATTGTGGTTCGCCCGTCCACCGCCGACAGCGCTTTAGCGGTCAGGGCGCCAGCCACATCCCGAGTGCAACAGTTTTTTGTTGTTTTTTTGTGCGGAAATTAAAGTACGTACTACGTCGCGTCGCCCGTATGTGCTCTGTTTGCAATCACGCTCGACGCTTTAACTCTGATGACGTCGCGTGTATCAGGCGAGTGCTCAATTTCCTCCGGGGCTTTTAATTCCACGATGCTGATTCGCCACGTTCGACACCTTGTGTTGGTATGGTAGAAGGAAATTCTAGTTTTGTGGCCGCGTGGTTGGGCTTTCAATAGTTCATTTTCGAACTTGCTTATTTTGATAGTTTATTTCTGCACCGAACAACTATATTGGAAGTGCCATCTATATGAGATATCTATGCGGAAAGTAGTATGAGAAATTTCCGTTGCCCAGTATAATATGAATGACCGATTGTACAAACAACTACTAATCTTTCGGGACGAAAACAGTGTAAAATACATTCTATCATTTGAAATATCCTCGAGGAGAAGGACATAATGGAAAGTGAGTCGTACTAATGATGGGAACTCGATCATGTGATCTCTGGTAAGAGAAGCAATGCGTTAATATTGAAGGTACATTAAATAGTGAATGCGACATAAAGAGACAGAAAAGGAAAATGAATTTAACAGCTATGTAAATAATAAATTAAAATAAAGATACTTGGATAGTATTTTTGGAATTATTGTTGTAATTTGTTTTATATTAAGTAAATAAAGTTTCGTCCGTGTGAAATAGCCAATATTTTATATATTTTTATACTAAAGAGCAAGTAACATAGCAATCTCGAGTACTGAGCTCACAAAACAGGCATAACTGATCACACAAGATATTTTATTACTGTATAAAGGATTAAGCAAAATTTTGCCTGGAAACATGATTACACAAAAATAAGGAATCTCATTACTTCTCAAATATTACAATTTGTAATTTTCATTGTTTTAAAGGAAAACGTATGTGTCTTTATTTAAGGAAGTCTTAATTATTGTAAAGGTTTGGCAGGTTTTTACTGCATTAATCAATTATATTATAAGGTGTTTTCCTCTCCTTCAAGTTCAGTAAAGGTTTCATATTTCATATGAACAGATCAAAATTGCAATCTTCAAACTGAGATTCAATAACACGTCCTTTATTATAATTTTGAAGTTTTAAAATTTTCCCAAAGGGATTGTGCCACTCTCTGTAAATACGGTAATAGTTGAATCTTAAATGAAGATTTTGAAATTGTTATGCGTTATTTTAATTTATTTTGTAAATAGAAATACCATAGTAAATGACAAGTTTTATTATAGACTCGGCAGTCTCAAACTGTACTACAAATACTGTCAAGTGTTTTATTTTAATGTAAACAAGGGAGAAAATATTATCACTCCATGAAGATAATTCTTGTCTAGGGAGCCGATGTTTCCCTTCTATCCCTCATATGGTAGCATAAACATCAAGGTCTTGTTTCAGTCACAGAAAAATGTAAGTATATTTATGCATGACAGTTCTCTCGTCTTCTTTCCTTTTTCAACATACATTAACAGTTAATAAAATATCACCACATCCCTTTTTAATAATATAAATAAATTTAGAATCTCCGTTCAAGATTCAAGTATCACCATATTTACAAAGCGTGATACCCTGCTCTTGGGAAAATTTTAAGTCTTCCAAAATAAAATAAAGGTTTTATTATTGAATCTCAGTTTAACAATTACAATTTTGATACGTGAAATAATACGTAACTATGACTCAACTTTGATCAATACAGTAAGGCATAGTTGATTTTAATAATTTGATATTATATATAGAACAGCACTCGCTTGACAGCTGTGGTGTGCGGATCGTGCCCGCAGCTCCGTAGTGTCTTACCTTGCTCGCCCGCGAGGGCGCCAAGATAACGAAAAGTCTAGCGATAATAACCAGTGCGCACTAGCTCTAAGTGAACAGTTACAGTTGTAAATCATAACGGTGTTTCATCCTTCATATTCAAATCAACCTAACAAAAAACAACCTATACTAAAACGCAGTCGATTACCGAAGTACTTTCGGGTAGGATCAGTAGCATGTAGTGCGATTGCATGCTACTGACACCCGGAAAGCTGTTTACTTCAAGAAATGTCATCCGAAGAATCAACAGGCAGCGACAGCAACGGCATGGATCATGATTCATCTGCTCCCGTCAACCTGACGCAGAATGTATGGCAAATATACACACCAGCTCGGTCAAAAAGACCGAACCCTGACGTCCTCGACCCTGATGCTCATAGAAGGGTAAGGCAAAAGACAGCGTCTTGCGATAATAATACTAGTGTATATACAGTTCCCACCAAGAATCAATTCAGTGCTCTTGATATAGAAGGCACAACAGAAAACAATGAGGAAACCTTTCCAAAAACCACTGTACCTCCAATTTTCGTGCCAAATGTGAATAATGCTCCAGCCATGACCAAGTTTTTAAAGGAAGCCTTAAAAACAGAAGATTTCGAAATAAAATCTCTAGCAAACGACAAAATTAAAATAACGCCGAAAACTCCAAACACCTACAAGGAAATAATAAAACATTTATCAGCCAACAGTCACGTATACTATACATACCAGTTGAAACAAGAACGTGCGTATAGAGTTGTCTGGCGACACATACATCATACGGTAGATGTAAAAGATATCAAGGCTGCGCTTCTGGAAAAGGACCACAAAGTTAGAAACATTATAAATGTCCGCCATAGACTAACTAAATCACCTCTGCCTCTATTTTTTGTAGACCTTGAGCCCAAACCTAACAACAAAGAAGTGTTCAAAATTAAGTTGTTAACAACGACTGTTAAATTGTGTTGTTGCTTTCGAACCACCACGCCTGAAACGCGAGATAGTACAATGCAAAAACTGTCAGAGATATGAACATACCAGGTCGTACTGTGCATACCCGTATAGGTGTGTTAAATGTGGAAAAGAACACGACCCAGATAAGTGTTTAAAAGCAAAGCAAAGTCAACCGACTTGTGCTCTGTGTGAAGGCAATCATCTCGCCAACTACAAAGGTTGCCAAGTATACCAAGAAGTACTAAAAAGGAAAGGGTAAAACAACTCAAGTAAACACAGAATGTTTCAACAAGAGATGCATGTGCACACAAAACAGCAACATTGAAACTACTTATTCTCACGAAAACTCAAGAAGCAGACATGTAAAGCAGGAACATGGGCCGATGTTGCGCGATCAAAGCCTGTAGAAAGACATCAACACAAGGACGATAGCCATTCCATTATGAATATTATACAGCACACCTTTGAGAGATTTGAAAACATACTAATGCAGCAAAGTCAACAAATAAACTCTCTAATTAACCTCATAACGTCGCTTGTCTCCAAACTATCTAATGCCTAAATTCCTTCGCATTGCAGCTTGGAACGCCAACGGCTTGGCAAATCATCACCAAGAAATCGAAATATTTCTCAACGAAAACAAAATAGACATGCTACTCATCTCTGAATCTCACTTCACAGAAAGAAGCTACTTTAAACTGACGAACTACACTTTATACGATACAACAGGTTTCAAGATTTCATAACCAACCTTACCCCAACAGAAGGTACCAATTACTCCTTATTTAAAGCCACAGGGAAGCTAAAAAAACGACCAAATCAAATCCCCCAATCAGGGACGAAAACAAGTGGGCATGAAACCCCACAGAGATAGCGTCTACCTTTGCCAAATTCTTTGCTAATGTATTCCAGACTCATCCCATTATAAATACTAACCAAGAGCAACAAATCAGAGATTATCTTAACTCCCCAAACCAAATGACTCTTCCAATCCCGCACTTCACTCCCAGAGAAATTACCAAAACCATAAACGCCTTATCAAACAAAAAAGCTCCTGGCTATGACTTAATCACAACACCTCTTCTCAAAGAACTACCACGAAAAGACAAGACTATAATCACTGCAATTTTCAAGAGTATTATAAGAACAGGGCACAACCCGGAGCAATGGAAAGTAGCCCAAATTCAAGTTTTTCTCAAGCCTAGGAAACCTCCACATGAACCCTCGTCCTACCGTCCCATCAGTATACTTCCTATTCTATCCAAAGTATTTGAGAAACTTCTTCTATCAAGAATACGTCCTCACATAGCAACCAATAACCTAGTCCTTGATCATCAATTTGGTTTTAGACAACAGCATTCTACCGTCGAACAAGTTAATAGAATCACCAACTACATTGAGAATTGCTTCCAAGAAAAGAAATACTGTTCAGCCGCCTTTCTGGATATTGCCCAAGAGTTTGACAAAGTCTGGCACGATGGACTCTTATTTAAACTGAAGAATTTTCTACCATATCCCTTCTTCAACATTATCAGATCTTTTCTATCCCATCGCACCTTCTAAATCAAATATCAAAATGAATTATCTGAATTTCATCCAATCAAGGCCGGAGTACCACAAGGTAGTGTACTCGGCCCTATCCTATACCAGCTCTATACTACTGATAAACCAAAATCAGATAAAACAACCATAGCCACTTTTGCAGATGATACGGCCATATTAGCTTCGGATGACGACCCTAATGTCGCATCAAGACATTTACAAGAACATCTTACAATGATTGAAGATTGTGCCAAAAAGTGGAAAATAAAAATCAACGAAAATAAATCAGTCCATATAACCTTTACCCTGAGAAAAAACAAATGCCCTACTCTCCGCATCAACAACAATCCAATAGTACAGATGGAAAGTGTAAAATACTTGGGAATACATCTAGACAAACGGCTAACATGGAAGCATCACATCTTAGCCAAAAAAAAGCACCTACAACTTCAAACAAGAAAACTATACTGGATACTAGGATACCACTCAAAACTATCACTGGAAAACAAACTGTTGATTTATAAAGCTATCGTAATCTCAATATGGACCTACGGCATCCAGATCTGGGGCACAGCAAGCAAGAGTTATCTCTCCATCATCCAGAGATTTCAATCCAAACCCTAAGAATGATCGCGGCAGCACCATGATTCATCACAAATGCAGCACTGCACAAGGACTTAAAAATGCCCACTGTCTTGGAAAGAATAGAATTTATCAGCTCAAACTATCTCCAGCGCCTTGAAAACCACCCAAACCACCTAGCCCTCAACATCCTAGACAATAGTGCAGATATCCATCGACTAACCAAAACCTCACCCCTACAACTCGCATATAGATTCACAACAAATAACTGAAACATTACCCTCAGGTAATAAACTATCCCATTTGCAGCCAACCCAAAATATTATAGGTTTTTTTAGTTTTAAGCCCTGAGGATTCTGAGGTTGAGCGACGTTTAAGCTACCTGCGCTAAGAAAGAATTATCGAAATCATTCTGAAGACTATCAGTCTTCTTATGTAGTAATCACTCTTATCATACAGCACTTCCGTGGCCAGAAAAGAAAACATGTTTCTTCGGAGTCCTACGTGATTGGAAGAGTAGCTCCGTCTTTGAGCTGCCATTGTCTGACGAATATTTTGTCTATTAGTTCACTGCCACACAGGTTCGTCTATTAGTTCACTACGACACGGTCCAGAACGAAGGTAGAAGCCGGCGCATGGTGTTTTATTGTATATTCGTAATCTTACACAGATGTAAACAAAATGATTCCCCCCCCTCTCTCTCTCTCTCTCTCTCTCTCTATGTCTCATCGTAATTCCAGGCATGTAATATAATTTGTTGAACGATTATTTTAAAAGTTCATGCAATTGAATTATTTTCTCTTTTTTAAGAAACATGATCATGTACGAGCCACCACTGGTAAAAAAGGTAATTACTACGTAGGTCGGAAAATATACTTTTACGAACTGATCGATCATGTATTTTCTTGGTACTTACATCACGTCGCGTGGGCTTGTCGCGCTACAGTGCGTCAGCACACAGTGACCCGACTTTTAATCATGCATTGCAGTGGATGTCGCTTTTCTCGACTCCATTGCCCCGCGCCGGAAACGTGTCGACAAGCGCGGGCGCCGATTCAACTGCGACTTCCGAGCTGATGAGCCAGGACCCTTCCTGCACCACAAGGCCCGATTTACATGATTCCCTTTGACGAACGATTCCGCGTACACGCGCATGCGCAGAGACGCATCTGGGATTTCGCAAGTGCGCGAAGGGGGCGATAAAACACTTCACACTTTGAGTCTACCGACCCAATAACTCTGAGAAGACCCATGCTCACAATGCAAAGTACGCTGGTCACGTAAGAACAGGTAACAGTTATTGAAAATAACAAACTCTAATTTGAATACGAAGTAGTAACAAGAGCCTGCGCCCAACAAGGGAGATGTGGCGAGTGTAAGTTCAGAAATTATGCAATCATGTTCCTAATCAGGAGAAATCTCGGCTTTCAAAGAAAGAAATAGCCTATCATAAATGCACGTGCTTACCCTTTCACAAAATATTGCCGATAGAAACTTCCAGAAAATTAATTTTCTGGCAGATTACACACACACGCTAGTTACCATGTGAAACAAAAGGATGCATGTTCGTACTAATCGCTAGTCATATACTCAACCATTTATAACATCTATGGATTGACATCTGTTTCTAAATGTGTATGGAGATTTTAAATAATATTTGTAAATAGGTAAAAGATAAATATACATTTTTTACACTATGAGAACGAAGTTTAATATCAAATTGTCAATAGTATTATTTTTCTTTTCGTAAGTTTACCATACCGAGGTATGGTACCATATAGGTTAGGATGACTTTGGTGCCCGCAATTTTCTTTCTTTCCACGTTGAATATTAGACCAAAGTGTTTATACTGAAAGTGAATTAACATCAAATACTTTGTGGTGGTATGGTAAACAAAATTTCAACTTTACGAGAAACATTACAGACTCATTTCTGACGAGCATGATTTACTCATATGCAGGGAGCCTGTTTTTCCGGTTGCGATAGAGCTGTGTTTTTAACAATTACTCCTTGGTATGTCCGATGAGGTATGTTACATTTCATATCACCTGATTCCTCAAAAAAATTACTAAGAAAATAATAAAAGAAAAACGAATTTTGACTGGATAACTTCTTCAATAAGTTAAAAAACATATTTTAGAATTGATTTGATCCTTTTTTCAGGCTGACATTCAATTATATAATAAACTTTTATTTAAAATCAAACAATCTTTATACCTACATATTACGTGAGGGAGGGAGCAGTGTTGGTACCTTCATATTACATTTGCTTTGCAAGCTGCCCATTGGTCCGTGCCTCACGCGTAAACTCCTGGGGTGCACGGACGGAGCAGCAATGAAGGGGTTGTTGAAAATCTGATGCGTGGGAGATGAGAAAAGCGGGCCACGCCAAAACGCACAGGTGAACAGTGGTGCCTACGTGAAACTCAAGCACGCGAATTTTTTTAACAATGAAATCTCTCTGAAATTGGATACTTTCACTGGGAGAGGTGGCTTAGGGTATCAACTGATGTCACTGCAGTGTCTCTGGCCGAGAGAACCTGGGGTTCGAGTGCCAACGGTGGCAGAATTTTTGACACTAGCCAGATAGCAGCCGACAGCTCTGTTCAGTACTTTTCCGTGATTTCATCGTTTAGTTACAGGCGTATGCCGGAGCAGTACCTTACCAAACGGGCCACGGACTGCGTGCTTTCCTTCCCATTCCTTGTCTTATCCTACCTCTTACTTACACATATTGTCACTTACATGCACCACACTACGACACATGCCGAGACACCGGTCTTAGGGAATGTCCCAGATGGGGCGGTGCCCACCTAACGGGAGATAGCTGGATGAGGAAAACACTATCCAATGGTAGGTTGGCTCTGGATCTCGACATCCACTGGAGCAAGATCACTCTCCCGAGCAAAATATGCTCTACATTTACGGGACTAATGAAAGTGTTTACGCGCCCAGAATCGCTAGTAAAGTTGTGAATCAAACAACTGACAATCGAAACTCCGATTAACGTAGCAGTGAAACTATGTCTGCTTACTTCTTGGGTGCCCAGGTGACGCCACGTCGTTGGCTGACAGCCCGACGTTTTGCCTGTCATGTCGCAGGCTTCCTCAGGGCAGTGACTAGGTCTGTTCATACGTCTGTTTTTACAGCTGGACCCTGACTATGTGAAGTGTTCAGAGAGACAGGAAATAACCGATAAAATCGGAAGTTTCAGTCAAAACAACGGGCGAATTTCTCAGTTACCTGAGAATTTTTAAAGTGCAAGTGACTCACCAAATCTATACACTAAAAATACATAATACGAAGGTATTAACGAAAAAAATAACAAAATTCTAAGAAAAATATAGTGAAATGCGAAAAGAAGAATAGGTAATCAAGATAAAGAGCAAGAAAGAATGAATGAAAGTCATACGGGAAAGGATGAGACAATGCATCAACTTGTTCAAGAAATATCATAATGAAAAATCATATAACGTTTCTTTACAAACAAACAACTGCAATAATGACCTGCCAGAATAGAGAGCTTAAATCACCTTTGCAATGACTTTTTATACAATTAAAAATGGGTGTTGTGGTGTGCACTCAAATTAGCGCATAATAACATATAAATTACTTTGAAGTTGTTAAAAATAAAGGCAGTGTGAGAGATTTTTACTGCTCAAATTCCTTCAGAATTTCAAGCAGAAATTTCAGTTGAATTCCACTAAACTAATCATATCATCAGAATCTATGTAGTATTTAAGTGGTGGAATTGACATAATTTAGTCCATAACATTACATTTGTGAATAACATGGCTCTCCGACTCTATTACCATTCATTACATGACTTTCTGACTTTTGTATTTTAAAAGATTACTTTCGAAAGATACGTAAACCATCAACCAGAGTTATCTTACATTAAAAGTCAAGTTGCAACTCCATGCAATTAAATTATTTTCCTTATGAACTTTTGGAATTGCTCTTTCACTTCAGATTTACGCACCGTAGACTCCACGATCACTATTAAACAGAGCATTCATCCTAGCGAAAATTCCACATTGATAGAATGCATATTCCTCCAACTAGAAATCACATTATGTATAAACTAAAGCTTGTTGAACTGGTCGCAAATATGACCGGAACGCTGGTGCGAAAAACATGAAAATCAAGGAGATTTATAAAATAAAAGTTTGAACGTATTGTTGCAAGCAAACCATCACGATATAAATTAAAGGAATAGTGTATTCAAGTCTTAAAAATTTTAATATCATGCATAAACAGTATGAACAGCTGGTTATTTTACAATTAAACTATTAATACAAAAGAACAAAATATGAGACTACTGAGCGACATTTCAAATATTGGAATAAACAATTAGAAAAACCAATTCAATAAAAATAAATAAAATTTTCTTGTAAGTTCACTTTCGGTGAATAAATGTAGGTTTATTTCTTGATTCACGTAATTGATTAGAAAACACACGTCCAATGACATTTGTGCAGATGAGATCACAATCAATGACAATGACAAATGAGATAGTGAACGGGAAGCAAACTACTTGTCAAAAAGTTTTGAAATCTGTATTGCTTGCAAATAAAGGTTAGTTTTAATGAATTATGAGCATTTCATTATTTGTTACATTTTCTCAGAGATATTGAGTAAATAATCGAATAAGACATTTTACAGTCTTATGGATGTTATGGTTTTCTCACAATTTTTATTACATTACTAGAATCAAAATACTTGTGGCATTCAGTTCATTAACATAGCCGGAGAGTGCATAGTTTCTTTCAATTTCGGCGCACATTGTAGATATGATAATCATAATTACAATCAATGACAATGAAAGGTCTATTTTTATATTCTTATGCAACAAAAATAAAGACGTCTTCAGGGCATAGCAGATCAACACATCTGTGAAGAGTACGGTGGCGCTAAGGAATAATTAATTAATTCACGACAGAGCAAAGTTAAGAGATGTGTTAAAGAATTGATTAGTAAGAAAAGAACGGGAAAGCTAAAAGTTGAAAAATTAATTAGTACATGATAGATTGGCTTAAAAAATTTCGTTTTTAAATTAAATTTATTTAATATCCTTTTTAATATTACGCGGGGAATTTACGGAAACAATAATGTAAAGGTTTGTTAACTAAATAGTCATCATAATTTCTAACTGTGCTCATTACCATGCCACTCAACGTCACGCCACCCATCCAAACTTATATTACACATCATTGTCACGGACAATAACAGGCCAGTGTAATTCCTTCCTGTTTTAGTCCTTGGATAGACTCTGTTTTTTTGCAGTGCTGTTTACTCTTTGCAACAAAAGCAGTGGCGAGCATAGCTTTGCCGGCGTCGCACGGAGCACAGTGGCAGGGGAGGAGGGCCGGGGTGGAGGATGGGAGTCAAGGGGAGCATGGAGGGGGTTGGGGCGAAGGGGGGGAGCGTGGCGGGGCTGGGTCCAGGGCTTGGCGCAGCTCCAGGCGTCTTCCATGCTTCGACCGATATCGCTGTCCGCAGGCCAGCAGGAAAGAGAATGGGACGGCGCAGGGGACGGGACCTAGAAAGGCGGCTGGGAGCTCCGTGAAAGAAGGAAAAAGCGATGCAAACGGGCAGAACGTAGGAGAGAAAACAGGTGATGAAAAAGAAGGTAGCAGTGTTGGTAAATTAGAAACCTGTAATGATCCCTATTGCTTTTTAGAAACATTCTATTTTTCCTTGTCATGAAGGGAAATACAACTCAATATACCCGATGTCGCACTTAATGAAATATCATAGATACCTACAAAACATACACGTGCTAGTATTTCCTAATGGTAGATGTACTAAAGATAATTTCGTACAAATTTAAAAGTTCCTATTGATTTCAACTAAAATTAAATAATTTCATTTACACAACCCTTGCGTAAAACGTCGTTATGTGTTATAAGAGTTCCCTTCCATATTTTCTCAAAATCACACAAAATCTAAACTTGTGAAAACTCCCGATGTAACAACAAACAGGAGAGAACGGCGGGAAATGCAGGAAGGAGGTTGGAGAGAAAAACAAATTACTTTTTGGAGAAAGACGTAAGGAATCTCGGAAAGGCCGAAAGAAGGACAGGATTGAGAGGGCTTAGCGCACAGAAAGCCGTAGAAATGTGTGGAGGGAAGAGCGAGAATGAGTCGTAGCAAGAACGCAGACAAGCGCTGATAAAAAGGAGAAAAAAGGTTAATAAAGTCAGTAGCTGCAATGAGCGGAAGAGGAGCAAGTAAGAGGAAAATGTCGGAAATGAAGAGAGCGGATGATCGGCCAGGAACTGAATAGGGAAGGGGAAATTCGTGGGAGGCGCGGACAGGGGTGGGGTTTACGGATAACAAGGTTTGGAACAGGAAGCTACATAGGAAAACGACATCGGCGAGGGTGAAGGTGGTTGGACATTAAGCTAGGGCGAAGCAATGCGTCCTGGTAAAGATATGGATGGCAAAGGCCGAAGGGAGGGCGAAACAAGTGCAAGTGCAAGAGCAGCGGAGGGCCAAGGAGGGGGGAAGGACGCGGGGTACCAATGACGAAGAGCGGAAGCGTGGGCGGGGCGTCGGTGGAAGGAAGGGGAGGAGAAGAGAATCACGAGCGGAAACTCAGCCGTGGACGGGACACACGCGGGGAGCGGAGCAGGGTGCTGAGAGGAGAAGAAGGTCCGGGAGCGGGAAGCAGGGGCGCGGGGGCGCGGGGGCGCGGGCGGGGCGGGGGCAGGGGCGCGGGTGCTGGCGAGGACGGGGTGGGGGCGGAAGGCGGGTGGCGGGTTTGGTATCTGAGGGACTGGACTACAGGAAGTCTCTAGAGTAATGACAGCGGCCGCAAATTCGGTAGAAGCTGCACAGTCGGGCACCGCCACTCTCTCTACGAGTTCCTATTGAAAGGACTATACTCGTACAAAGACATGACAAGGGTTTTACTGATTTTTACGCGATAACACTCTAATGAACTTTCATACTTTGATGGACACCCTTCAAATTAAAATGTTTCTTATGCCTAATAGGGTACTTATATATCTTTATATTAAAAAAGGGTAAAAAAAGCACAATAGAGCAAAACACACTTTAAAAGAAGTTATATATATATAATAGATATATATTGTAGATAGATACTAAACATAAAGTAGATTTGGACCATATAGGATCAACCTTAGGTAGATATAAGAAATTCAGACTTTTGTAATTTATACATTTATTAATAATTCGATGTTTTGCACATTTAGCATCTCCCTAGTAGAGAAATTCAGTTAATGGAAAAATAGTTGTCAATAGTATAAACAATAGAGATTAACATAATAAAAACGAAGGAATACATAAATTTAACAAATAATAAAAACATATACAGATTGTTTTGGATACAAAAACCACATTTTGTCATAATTCTCTGCATGTTTCGCAACTTGCCTCATATTCCATAAGTATCCTTAACATGCACAGACACTAAAATAAGATTTATTGATAAGAAATAATGTTTCAAAGCGTGTTTTCTCTTCGTCTGAATTGGTATGGCGGTTTCAGGATGGTACGAACAGTGACAGTGCGGGGAACATGACAGTGTAGAGCGGGCACGAGCAGGATGAGGGGAAGTAGCACAGAGCGAAAAGAGTGGAAAGGAGGAGAGAGAATTTGGTCACTTCTGCGTAAGACAGGGTAAGTCAGTGGGGAATACACGGTAGGCAGAATCTATTCCTTTTCCCGTAATAATAAATGAATATAATAAATAAATACCCAGGCAAGTAGATTTGATCGCAAGCATTTCTACTTGATATAATTATTCACAAATGAACTCCGGAAGACATGTTTGTCGTTGCCAGCAACCCTTGAGGAGTGTGATACTAAAAGACGAAGTGCACAAAGACTTATCGACCCACAAGTGCGAGGAGTTGGGCAACATTTGTTGCGTGGGTGCTTGTAGCTTCATTGGCAGTCACCAGAGGGCACTTCGTTAGAGCGAGTCATTACCTTCGCAACAGTATGGTATACACGTTCTCCCCCCTCGCATTCCATGCATTACGTGCTGGCGCCACTAAGCATGTTGCCTCTTGTTCCTTCTTTTCCCAACAAGAGTTGTGAAACTGACTGCGCATGCGCGCATGCATGTACGTACATATGTATACATTCTTTCTTCTGTGCAATGCGTTGAAAAACGCTCATAAAACCAAGTTTATTGCAATATTTTATTTTGGTTCAATTTTTCTTCAGTTAAAACTCTTCAGATAAATGTCACAATCATAAGAGGAATGTACTTTTGTTAATCAACACTTCTTCAGCCTTACAAAAACACAAAACTATGGCTCAGAAACCATCGTGAAAATCCAATAAAAGCAACTTGTAACAATTCGCTTTAATTCAGAGTTACTTTCATAGTGTGTTGCAAAAACGCTATGCCTTCAGTAAGTTGATTATTGTGCTATTGTACTTCAGAATGCATACAATCAATTATACTCACCGAAATGTATGTTTTATCTCACAATATTTTATAACAGCCGCATGTAAATAGGGGAGCAGGTCGGCCAACGATGCACCTGAGCGTAGTTATTTCCAGTAATTTTGTTTACATGAGAATTAACTGTTTCATCGTTTAGTTACTTTGTATTAGAACCTTCATTAATTCTAAATGATAGTTGTCCGTTTCAATGCTCAGCAGATATTCAACAAAAACTTCCAAACCGGCGCCATATGTAAAAAGTAAAGAAAAGAAATGTATTTTTACACACATTTTCAGGCATAACGAATTTTTAAATACAATCTCTGACAGCAAAGGAGTTGGAAGTAGAGGAAAAAGGAGACCTAGAACATACATTTTAGAACTTCAAAACAAAATACACGTCAGAAATTACACAGAGATAAACAGGACAACGAGTAGTAGATTGTCATGGTGGCAGCGACAAGGCACTTCTTGTCTTCAGGATGAGGATGGGGATGACAATGTCATGAGTAATCGCTTTCTGGAAATCCGGCATTCTTTCTATAGAGTCTCTAGAGAAAAGACACGAAGAACGGAATTTTTTTTTATTTACTACAAAAAATTTACAATCTATTTTTTTACAAAATAATAAGTACATATGATGTAGAATTGTTATGAAAATGATTTTCACTGAAGGTATCCCATCGGTACCCTTCAAAAGCTCTTAAAAAGCAAGTATTATTTTGGGTTGGCTGCAAATGGGATAATTTATTACCTGAGGGTAATGTTTCAGTTATTTGTTGTGAATCTATATGCGAGTTGTAGGGGTGAGGTTTTGGTTAGTCGATGGATATCTGCACTATTGTCTAGGATGTTGAGGGCTAGGTGGTTTGGGTGGTTTTCAAAGCGCTGGAGGTAGTTTGAGCTGATAAATTCTATTCTTTCCAAGACAGTGGGCATTTTTAAGTCCTTGTGCAGTGCTGCATTTGTGATGAATCATGGTGCTGCCGCGATCATTCTTAGGGTTTGGATTGAAATCTCTGGATGATGGAGAGATAACTCTTGCTTGCTGTGCCCCAGATCTGGATGCCGTAGGTCCATATTGAGATTACGATAGCTTTATAAATCAACAGTTTGTTTTCCAGTGATAGTTTTGAGTGGTATCCTAGTATCCAGTATAGTTTTCTTGTTTGAAGTTGTAGGTGCTTTTTTTTGGCTAAGATGTGATGCTTCCATGTTAGCCGTTTGTCTAGATGTATTCCCAAGTATTTTACACTTTCCATCTGTACTATTGGATTGTTGTTGATGCGGAGAGTAGGGCATTTGTTTTTTCTCAGGGTAAAGGTTATATGGACTGATTTATTTTCGTTGATTTTTATTTTCCACTTTTTGGCACAATCTTCAATCATTGTAAGATGTTCTTGTAAATGTCTTGATGCGACATTAGGGTCGTCATCCGAAGCTAATATGGCCGTATCATCTGCAAAAGTGGCTATGGTTGTTTTATCTGATTTTGGTTTATCAGTAGTATAGAGCTGGTATAGGATAGGGCCGAGTACACTACCTTGTGGTACTCCGGCCTTGATTGGATGAAATTCAGATAATTCATTTTGATATTTGATTTAGAAGGTGCGATGGGATAGAAAAGATCTGATAATGTTGAAGAAGGGATATGGTAGAAAATTCTTCAGTTTAAATAAGAGTCCATCGTGCCAGACTTTGTCAAACTCTTGGGCAATATCCAGAAAGGCGGCTGAACAGTATTTCTTTTCTTGGAAGCAATTCTCAATGTAGTTGGTGATTCTATTAACTTGTTCGACGGTAGAATGCTGTTGTCTAAAACCAAATTGATGATCAAGGACTAGGTTATTGGTTGCTATGTGAGGACGTATTCTTGATAGAAGAAGTTTCTCAAATACTTTGGATAGAATAGGAAGTATACTGATGGGACGGTAGGACGAGGGTTCATGTGGAGGTTTCCTAGGCTTGAGAAAAACTTGAATTTGGGCTACTTTCCATTGCTCCGGGTTGTGCCCTGTTCTTATAATACTCTTGAAAATTGCAGTGATTATAGTCTTGCCTTTTCGTGGTAGTTCTTTGAGAAGAGGTGTTGTGATTAAGTCATAGCCAGGAGCTTTTTTGTTTGATAAGGCGTTTATGGTTTTGGTAATTTCTCTGGGAGTGAAGTGCGGGATTGGAAGAGTCATTTGGTTTGGGGAGTTAAGATAATCTCTGATTTGTTGCTCTTGGTTAGTATTTATAATGGGATGAGTCTGGAATACATTAGCAAAGAATTTGGCAAAGGTAGACGCTATCTCTGTGGGGTTTCATGCCCACTTGTTTTCGTCCCTGATTGGGGGATTTGATTTGGTCGTTTTTTTAGCTTCCCTGTGGCTTTAAATAAGGAGTAATTGGTACCTTCTGTTGGGGTAAGGTTGGTTATGAAATCTTGAAACCTGTTGTATCGTATAAAGTGTAGTTCGTCAGTTTAAAGTAGCTTCTTTCTGTGAAGTGAGATTCAGAGATGAGTAGCATGTCTATTTTGTTTTCGTTGAGAAATATTTCGATTTCTTGGTGATGATTTGCCAAGCCGTTGGCGTTCCAAGCTGCAATGCGAAGGAATTTAGGCATTAGATAGTTTGGAGACAAGCGACGTTATGAGGTTAATTAGAGAGTTTATTTGTTGACTTTGCTGCATTAGTATGTTTTCAAATCTCTCAAAGGTGTGCTGTATAATATTCATAAAGGAATGGCTATCGTCCTTGTGTTGATGTCTTTCTACAGGCTTTGATCGCGCAACATCGGCCCATGTTCCTGCATTTACATGTCTGCTTCTTGAGTTTTCGTGAGAATAAGTAGTTTCAATGTTGCTGTTTTGTGTGCACATGCATCTCTTGTTGAAACATTCTGTGTTTACTTGAGTTGTTTTACCCTTTCCTTTTTAGTACTTCTTGGTATACTTGGCAACCTTTGTAGTTGGCGAGATGATTGCCTTCACACAGAGCACAAGTCGGTTGACTTTGCTTTGCTTTTAAACACTTATCTGGGTCGTGTTCTTTTCCACATTTAACACACCTATACGGGTATGCACAGTACGACCTGGTATGTTCATATCTCTGACAGTTTTTGCATTGTACTATCTCGCGTTTCAGGCGTGGTGGTTCGAAAGCAACAACACAATTTAACAGTCGTTGTTAACAACTTAATTTTGAACACTTCTTTGTTGTTAGGTTTGGGCTCAAGGTCTACAAAAAATAGAGGCAGAGGTGATTTAGTTAGTCTATGGCGGACATTTATAATGTTTCTAACTTTGTGGTCCTTTTCCAGAAGCGCAGCCTTGATATCTTTTACATCTACCGTATGATGTATGTGTCGCCAGACAACTCTATACGCACGTTCTTGTTTCAACTGGTATGTATAGTATACGTGACTGTTGGCTGATAAATTTTTTATTATTTCCTTGTAGGTGTTTGGAGTTTTCGGCGTTATTTTAATTTTGTCGTTTGCTAGAGATTTTATTTCGAAATCTTCTGTTTTTAAGGCTTCCTTTAAAAACTTGGTCATGGCTGGAGCATTATTCACATTTGGCACGAAAATTGGAGGTACAGTGGTTTTTGGAAAGGTTTCCTCATTGTTTTCTGTTGTGCCTTCTATATCAAGAGCACTGAATTGATTCTTGGTGGGAATTGTATATACACTAGTATTATTATCGCAAGACGCTGTCTTTTGCCTTACCCTTCTATGAGCATCAGGGTCGAGGACGTCAGGGTTCGGTCTTTTTGACCGAGCTGGTGTGTATATTTGCCATACATTCTGCGTCAGGTTGACGGGAGCAGATGAATCATGATCCATGCTGTTGCTGTCGCTGCCTGTTGATTCTTCGGATGACATTTCTTGAAGTAAACAGCTTTCCGGGTGTCAGTAGCATGCAATCGCACTACATGCTACTGATCCTACCCGAAAGTACTTCGGTAATCGACTGCGTTTTAGTATAGGTTGTTTTTTGTTAGGTTGATTTGAATATGAAGGATGAAACACCGTTATGATTTACAACTGTAACTGTTCACTTAGAGCTAGTGCGCACTGGTTATTATCGCTAGACTTTTCGTTATCTTGGCGCCCTCGCGGGCGAGCAAGGTAAGACACTACGGAGCTGCGGGCACGATCCGCACATCACAGTGGTCAGGCGAGCACTGAGAACGGGAAATAGTCAAAATATGCCTTTGATAACTCAAAACTTTAGATCATTTTAACACTAACATTCAGAAACTGATGTAATATTTACGTAAATATATGTAGCATTAATTCTTAATATTATTTTCAAATATCTCTCAATTTATTCTGAGGTGTACCGTGTCTCTGGATCTCTGAACGAGAGACACTGATACAAAGGCAATTTTGAACATGCCTTACAGCTATAATACGTTAAGAAAACAGTCGCTGGAAAACAAGCAAAAGTGCGCAATTGGGATATGAGGAATAGATAAACACACGGTGCAGTCCGGGAAACTCTGGTCGAGACAGAAACATACGCAATGAGGGACATAGTCTGCTAAGCGTGATGTCACAAAGACGGCCACAATCATCAAAGTTTGAAATATAGGGGACATTGGTAGTATTAGTAAGTGCTGAACAAGCAAGAATTTAACAGAATGTCCGAGAATATACCATCCTGTAGATTACGGCGTGAAGAACGTTTATTTGAAGACTCTGGCCTGAATACTGTAGTTTTAAACTACGCTTTTTTAAGAGTTATTTAACGATGTCACTGACTGAGTGTCACGGGTTGCATTTGACACGAATAGTTAGATGCGTTTTTTAAACAAATTTATCATACTTTTAAAGTGAAAATGCAATTCAACAAGTCATCCTGAAATTATTTTTCTTTAGAGACTTCATTTATAAAGATCGGTTGCGTAAGAGAGACACAAAAGAGACGTATACTACTAAAATAATAAAGAAGACCATACTAGTAGTACCGCGAGGATCGGGGGTTCGAGTTTGACGGTGGCAGGATTTCCCACATTACCTTCGTAGCTAGAAAGAATTCACCCGCTGCGTGGACGAAAATTGTAGTGACCGCTGTTCTTGTCGGTAGTGTTCTGTGATTTCTTCGATAAAAAATTGACTAATGTCAAAGCCAATAAAAAATGGGCCACCAACCGTAAGCGATATTTCCTTGTCATATCCACACTCCTTACTTACACACTGCATGTACATGCAGTATACTGCAGTGCGCCAAGAATGTCTCTCCACAGTGGCACCTTGCTGATGAAAGTGTTAGCAACACATGTTGATAGCACGAACTCTAACTTGTAACAAAATAAAAAGTAAATTACGTTCTAAACACAATCACAGCACAAGCTTTAAGTGTTTCTCCTTCATTGTTTACAAGGGATCTGGCTGCTAGCAACAGAAATGCAATTTTTAATCGAAGGCCCCGATTCGGCTCGGTACCGAAAGACTTTCCTAGCGTCCATTATATCACATATCGGGAGACCAATCAGGAGCTTAGAGCTTGTCCCGGCTGTGGCTCATTTTTAGGGGCTTTGACCTGGATGCAGAAATTCCCGCAAGCCGCGTATCGGCGCCGGCACCGGCCGCTAAATTTCTCAAAGATTCATGCCGGACAGATTCCTCTATGCCAACATAAGCAAAGAAAAAGGAAACGAATAAACGACAAGTATCGGGAATATTAAAGCTGGGAATATGGAATGTTAGAGCTCTCTCAAATAAACAAACTGAATTAGAACAGGAATTAGATAAAGCTGGGATTAATATTGCTGCAATTACTGAAACCAAAAAAAAGTTACTGGTCTCATCAGAATTACAAAATTATATAATGATATACAGTGGAGTCCCCCAAAAACAGAGGGCTTCGGCTGGGGTATCTATTTGGATCTGAAAAACATTGAAAAACAGAATAATATCGTATACTTTCATACACGAAAGAATAATAACAATGAGATTTAAAGTAGATAGAGGTTACGTTTCAGTCTTTGCCTTGTACGCACCAGAAGATAAATAAGATTAATAAAAGTGACTATCTTCTTTTATTAGGTGATTTAAATGCAAGAGTAGAGAACACCCCTATAAAAGATATAGTAAGCAGAGAAGGTGAATACACACTTAACAATAATGGGAAGAAATTAATAGAATTTGCCACGTACAATGAGCTGAGAATTACTAACACTTTCTTTAAACACCGAAATACTCACAAATTCACATGGACAGCACGTGGATCCGCCTCTATAATTGATTACGCCCTTGCAAACAATAAGACTTGGATAAATATCAAGGATGTAAGAGTATTTAGAAGTTTTTGTGTGTCATCTGACCATTTCTTAGTAAGATGCTACATAATGTTCCCAAAGAGATGGAAGAAACCATCTTAAAACCCAAACCAGAAATAGAAACATTTAAAGTTCACCTTTTACAAGATTATAGCATAAGACTTTTATACTAGAGTAGACTCAACCAGAAAAATCTTATTAACCCTGTAAGTAACAATATAAATGAAGAATGGGCAAACATTAAAGAAATTATAACACAGGCAGCAGCACAAGCAATAGGGTCAAGGAAAAAGAAATTCTCAAAACGAGGGCTAAGGTTTTGGAACGATAATATCAAACAACTAATTGAAGAAAAAAATAAGCGTATTTAAAGACTCTCTCATCTTCTGGGAATATGAATCATAGAATAGAATATAAAAGAAAATCTGCTTTAGTTAAAAGAGAAGTCCGTAAGCTTAAATGAGAAAGTTGGAAAAGATATGTTAGCGAAATTGAACATGACTTATTTGGAAACCAATGAAAGGCATATAAAATTATAAAATATTTAAATAATCAAGAAAGAGATAAAGTTCAATTAAATATAATTTCATAAAGTAAATGGTTAAATTACTTTAAATCGCTATGGACCTCTGAAGATGAAGAAGAAGAGAGAGGAATTAAAATTGATATATGTAATTCTATTGATCTGATCTCTATGGATGAGTTGAAAGCAGCCATTAACACAACCAAAAATAAAAAGTCACCTGGTACTGATAATATAAACATGGAATTGATCAGATATGCATCAAATCAATTTACGCAGAGACTTCTTAACTTTATTAATATCTGCTGGTCGACTGGATATGTGCCAGAAGGATGGAATGAAGCCCTAATTTACCCGCTATATAAAAAAGGCGACAAATCTGAATGTTCAAATTATAGAGGAATAAGTCTTCTAAATTCCTGTTATAAAATCTATGCAAAAATTATCAATCAGAGATTAGTGCCTATTGTTGAAACTCAAATATCTGAAACACAACATGGTTTTAGAAAAGGTAGATCATGCTCTGACTGTATTTTTGTACTGACACAACTTACTGAAAAACGAAGGGAATTTAAAACTACCGACATACTATGTCTTTATTGACTACGAAAAAACAATTGAATGGCCTTAAAAGAAGATTATTATGAAAAATATTGGACTCCCTTCCCATCTTATTACAGCAATTCAATCATTATACAGAAATAATAAAATCATGATCCGAATGCTAAGAAATGGAACAGAATCAGCATATATAAACCAGGGAGTAAGACAGGGATGCCCGCTCTCGCCAACGCTTTTTAATATATATATATATATATATATATATATATATATATATATATGGACGTGATCATTAAAAATTGGTTGAAGACTTTAAATGATGTTTTTAAGATTAATAATGTCGATATCCCAACATTACTTTTTGCCGACGACCAGCTTATCATAGGAAAATTTGAATATGAAATTCAAATAGCAGTCCACAAGTTAAGTCCGGTTGCTAATGAGTATGGTATGAAAATCTCACCAAGTAAACCAAAAGTGATGGCATTTAAAGGACTTGAACCTTTAAGAGCAAGAGCTTAAGAGCAAATAATTGAACAAGTTAATGAATTTAAATATCTTGGATATCCTTTTAATTATATAAAATCAAGGGATATGGAAATAAAGCTAAACAACTTCACATATTTCTGGGGAACGTTACAGCGAACTCTACATCATAATGCGCATAAGGAAACTCTTCTCAGATTTTACAAAGTTATTGCTTTCCCATTATTACTTTATGGAAGTGAGAGCTGGACATTAACATCAGATCAGCTGCGCCGAATTGAATCAGCAGAAATGAGATATCTTCGTTTTGTGGCAGGATATTCACTATTAGACCACAAAAAAGTGTAGATATCAGAGAAGAACTAAATGTTGAGCCGGTTATAGATACCATAAAGAAATATCGAGAAAACTGGAAAGGTCATGTCCTGAAAATGCCAGAACATAGAATAAGTAAAACTATTCTTCAATATGTACCTAAAGGAAAAAGAAGTGTAGGACGTCTCTTGAAGAGATGGCATGAACAATTCTGAGGCGGAACAGACCAAGAGGTCTAATCCTTGCTGTCGATGATGATGATGATGATGATGATGATGATGATGATGATGAGAAAATTGATTCGATCAGTAACGAACTGCTTGGGCATGAATCAACGAAAACGAAAATTACAAGATCATAACATGGGTGCTAAGGTTGCACGGGCTGAGGTGCGAGGCCAGAGAAGTGGTGATGCGAGGTAGGAGAATAAGAAAAATTTCATTAGACAAAAGAGAAAAGTATTCCATGAAGAAAGGACGTGTGTATGCCGCAATGAAACTGACGCAAGGCGGAATAAAACGAGAAATTACAGTAAGTGAAAGTGAAAAGGCGTACGCTTCGATGTCTCCGAAAATATCTGAGGTGGTAGCAGTGGCTAAACTCAACCAACATCCACAGTATCCTAACACGACCTTTAAGAGACTTCTTTTAGAAAACATAAAAACAACGTATTAATCATGAATAGATAGACTATTATCAGCTCAAGCAAGACAAAGGATATAAATAGAAATAAATATAAAAAAATAATCGAGATTGAGGTAAATACAATTGAAAATTCTGATGATTCATTGGCTTCTCGTCACATTTGGAGTTTGCAAAACATACAAATGGAGTTTCACAAAATGAATTTCCAACAACTTTTTAACAATTATTATATCATTTTTAAAGACTGGTTGGAACAAAAAATGTTTTGAGACCATTCGGTGGACAGGTAAAAGGTGAAAAATACTCTTCAAAATTAATATAGAATAAATCATTTCTTTTTAAATTTTTTAGGTAAACTGCTTTGCCTTTCTTGTGTGATCCTCCTTCATCCCGTCCTTAAGAGATTAGCGATTGGATGACCATCATATCCATCGTTAATCACCGACATGTGTCTGAGATCCGAAATGCAGCGGCAAGCTGTGAGTACTCCCAAGACACTAATCTTTCTCTCGTCATGAAATAGCCATAGTAATTAAAAATTACATAAGTTTAAAACAGTGATTAAGGTTAAAAGATAAGTAGAAATTAAATGTTATGAAATTACCAGTGACGACACATTATTTGGGTATTAAAGATAAGTAATTGAAGTAAAACCACTTCCTGTAAAATCGGTTTTGTCGTACACTATTCGTAATATACGCTTCATAATTACCACACTTGCTATTTTCTCTCATACAGACGCCATAATTTGTATTTTTGATATGATTCGGATGGACCCCCCTATTCATATTTTCAGCGAAACTGAATGCAGTACAGAAATAGGTACTCATTCAACTTCTCACTCAGATTTCCAAATATATCATATGTTAAAACATTTGATCAATTTTCACTGTAGAAGATTCGACTTAAAACTTTGGTGTTAACCTAGGCATTCACCTTATTCTCAATTCCGTAACTGCCACATCCCTCGACCTGGTACGGTTTCCTTAACAATAGAACGCTAAAAATAGTGTACAGTACCCTTGTATTGATGATGTAGCTCTCCTCGTTTAGGAATAGATTGTTTTAAGATTATTCTGATCCTCTGCGGAACCTTTGTTTGTAGGAGACAGACCAAGTTCCGCAAGCCTTGACCAGAATCTCGATCGCTATGTGACCGCCCATATCGATTAGGAATTCCCATCCTCTGTCCAGAGACACTTGTTTGTGAACTCATATCTCTGTGTACTCCTTACATTCCTCCAGGTAGGCTGAAAAATACAAACACAATATGTTTGCAGTTGTATTTTAGAATACTCAGAAAGAGTATTGACCTGAATCACTGTTCTCACATGTTTCACAGAACAGACACTTGGAAACTTTCTGACCTATTTGCTAGAATTCTATTTACACAGAAATTCTACAATTATAGTTTTATTTAACAGTGATTACCACCATAACAGTCTCCCTTACGATTTTAATAGTGATCGTGAGAGCAGTTTTAGTTGTGGTCACATGCACTCTTGCAGATGGCACGTGCCCAGCAGTTTACCATTATTGCAGTATTAGGTACACAGTTCAGAATGAAGCACTTTATCACTAATTCGAATAGTGAATGCACAGAAATTTATACAGAACTGTTGCTACGCTGTTGGAGCACCTATTAAGATTAACAGGAAGAATGCAGACATATAGTGAGAGCTATTATTTTGTACGCTAGAACAAGAATGCGGACATTACAACACATTTTCGAACACTCATTAGGACAAACACGACAAAATACTGAACTAATTATTGGCGAATAGATTAGCATGAGAGTACACACTGGGGTCTTTAAACTTTCATTAAAACTAGTTGCGACGTTCTAACCTTGCACCTTCTTGCAGCAACTGATATCAACGTTGTTGAGAAGGCGCATGAGTACACAAACGCGGAACATTTTTGTCGTGCAAATTTGGGAAACACGCAAATCCGCAACCTAACATTAGCGAACTTATGCTCTCACTCTGTAGTAGTACTCACAGTTTCAATGAAGAATTAATACTCCCTGGTTCGGACATAACACTAATAATCATCAGGCAAGGCTTTCCCTGCGAGCTAGGGCTTCTTGCACTCTCAAACCCCCTAGAAAGCTGGCGCTTCTCTATTCACTGCCTAGAGGGCGGGACACGTAGCATGCGCGCCAGATAGCACCAAGCAAGAGAGGTATGGCATTTATATTATTGTTATGGAATAGGCGAAATGTAGTAAATCAAAAATGTCTTGTGAATAGACAACAGATAAATATCACTGACGAAATTTCGAACAGCGTGTTTCAGAAGGCAACCTCAAAATTTAATACAACAGCTTAACATTATTATCAGCTTTAATATACCTTATTATTTAAACTTTGGATAGGAATGAAAAATGATTAGATAAACCAAATTACTTACATCTACGAGAACGTTTTTCTAGAACAAACTAGACGACTAAAAAAAAGTGTTGGAAACAGTCCCATAAATGGCGAAAAATATATTGACTCTGGCCGCGGTAGCTTGAGTTATTACAGTAAATATCGTTTATGCAAACGTTTAGGTGTGTATTTCATTTTCAACACAGCAAAGTAAACCATGATATTTCTTAATTTAATAATATTTGAGTCACTTCTACATACTAACCCGTTAGATACTACACATTGTAGATTTTACAATATGGAAGTGAGTTATATTATCTTATAGCAACACTATCTTTAGGGGTGGCTTTAAGATACTGCATCTTCTAACTACAATGTTGGGTGACATGTCGATGGTATTTGAATAGTTTAAATAAAATGAATTATCTTTATTTCATTGTCAGGTTTCCACAATATTCAAATCATTAGTCATTGTTTTACAATCTGAAATATGGGAGACAGAAATTCAACTTCCTGCTAAACCCTCCTGCTTACGAACGGATATCGTAAAGGGATATCTACCTGCTATATTACCTGAAAAATTATTTCAGTTTGAGATCGGCTCCCGTCAGGGTAAGACCTCTGCCATGTCGGTCGGTCGGTCATTTCTTTGTTTGTTTGTTTATTTATTTACTTATTTACTTATTTATTTATTTATTTATTTATTTATTTATTTATTTATTTATTTATTTATTTATTTATTTATTTATTTATTTATTTATTTATTTATTTATTTATTTATTTATTTATTTATTTATTTATTTATTTATTTATTTATTTATTTATTTATTTATTTATTTATTTATTTATTTATTTATTTATTTATTTATTTATTTATTTATTTACTTACTTACTTAAACTCAATAGCAAGGTTTAACACAACCAGAAACTGTTCAACCGACGCAAATACATCGCGGCACTGCCGAGGATCTGCTACCTCCTTCGAAACTGCAAACCCTTGACGAAGAGTCACTAAACGCTACTAATAACGTGGAGCAGCTCGGACAGAGAGGTAGATATATCTTAAAGAGAAACAGTGATTCTAGTAAAGCGTTAAGCGATAAAAGACAAAAACGCTCGCAAAGAGAGGGAAATCAAATGCTTTATAACGTACCTGTGAGAAGCAGATTTGAATCTTTAGATGACGTGAAGGAAAATGACGATAGTGAATTCAAAGCGGTAAAAATCCCCCCAATTATCATTCAAAACCGCAATAAAAGAGAAGATGAATTGTTAAATTATAAACTGCTTAAAGAGGATATTGTGAAAAATGAAATTGAAAATTTTGAAGTCAAATACAGTAACAATAAATTTAAAGTGCAATTTAATAACATTGAAGACTTTAGGAAATTAAGAAAATTTTCCGAAAATAACGGGATAGAGTTCTTCTCCTTTAAAGACCCGTCTGTAAGGGCATTTGAAGTTATAATAAAAGATGTTCCGGGGTGTCTAGATGTCAATTATATGAAAAAAGAACTTAATGATAAATTCCCTGTATTAAAAGTAGTAAGACTTTATGGTAAAAACAGGAAACCCCTACAGATAGTTGCTGTAGATGTGGAGAACAATGTGGCTGGTAGAGCCATTCTGAAACTAAATACGTTAGACTACTGTATAGTTAGAGTTTTTGTACGAACAAAAACGAAACTCCCCATCCAATGTAAAAAACGTTCCAACGCTTTGGACATAAGCAAGCTAACTGTTTTAACAACCCTAGATGCGTTAAATGCCTCAATGACCACCATTATTCTGAATGTACACTCACTAACTCGGGGGTAAAACCCTCCTGTACTAATGGCAAGCAAAATCACACGACGAATTATAGTGGTTGCTCTTTCTATAAAGCAGAATTAAACAAGAAATTTAATACTGGATCGAGATATAACGCACGTCAGCTCAAGGTACTGAATAGTTCGCAAGGTGTAGATCAAGGTATAAATTATGAAAACAGGCAAGCCAGATGCAGCCAACCTCCAGTCTTTAACAATGTCCAATTCCCGCCCCTACCCAAAAGACCAGGTCCTTGGACTAGACCTTTAAATAATTCCCAAGAGAACGCCGTTCCCGCCCAAAAATACGACGCCGTTCATGAATCAAGGCATGGATATCAATAGATTAATCGAATCAATCATGAGTACTGTGATTACTCAGATTATGAATTTTCTATTACCACAAATACAAAATATGATTCAGGTCGCGTTACGAAAATGAAGTGTAGCCAGCTCACGGATTTAAAATTATTAAATTGGAATGCAAATGGTTTAAGCAAACAAGACAATATATATATATATATATATATATATATATATATATATATAGAGAGAGAGAGAGAGAGAGAGAGAGAGAGAGAGAGAGAGAAACTTAATGTTTTTCCACGAAATCAGCTTGCATTACGGAAACGTATTTCTATCCAGCTGACAAATTCAAGATACCTTCTTTTAATATACATAGAAATGATAGGACTTCTTATAAAGCAGCGGGTGGGATCGCGATAATAATTCGTAAAGAGCTTAGTCACTCTCAAATTGAATATACCACTTCAGACAGCCTGGAGACGGTACCAATAAATCTATAAACAGACGATTCAGAAATAATACAATAATAACCGCCTACAAATCACCTAATAAGAAATTTCCAGTAAAGACCTTCGACAAAATATTTAACTCCAATAATAACACTGAGTACAATAATGATAAGAAAATCATTGTCATAGGCGACCTAAATAATAGAAATAAAGCATGGAACTGCAGAATTACAACAGAAGAAGGTCGTAAACTTTTACAGTTCGCCCAGTATCATAATATATTAATCCATGCCCCCCGTGCATCCACACGGTATCCATTTAATAATAAAGGCGCCCCAGACATTCTTGACATATGTCCAACCACAAACATAAATTGCCTCTTTTTTCATTTGGTAATACCTGATCTCGATTCGGATCATAACTCCATAATAATATCATTTCAGAGTACCGCTCAAGTAAACATAAGAAAACTAATAAATGGTAAAATAAACTGGGATCTCTTTATACCAAAAATAGCCACACAATTTTCGTTCCCTAAAGATATCAAAAATGGAACAGATATTGATCTACAAATTAATAATCTAATAGAAGCAATAAGCCTCGCTGTTAAAGAATCATGTCAACTAGTGCAATGTAACAAACATTCATCTTACTGGTTACCGAAACGCATCGTGAACTTGATAAGACAAACACAGAATTAGAAGACTCTGGCAGTTGTATAGAAGGTCACACTTAAAAAGGAAATGGAACTCCCTATGCAGACGAGTAAAATTTCTGATCGAGAAACACAGATATAGTTCATTTAAGCATTTTTTTAGCACAAATGAGCCCCGGCTCACCTTCTTCATGGACTAGACCTTTAAATAATCCCCAAGAAGACGCCGTTCCTGCCCAGTAATACGACGCCGTTCATGAATCAAGGCATGGATATGAATAGAAGGAGGGGGGGTGCCAGAGAACCATCTAGAATACCACCATTAAAATCTGGCACTTGCATCGTCTATACAGATGAAGAAAAAGTGGAGGCGTTTGCTGTTCATTTTTCAAACACTTTTAAACTAATCCAATAGTAGGATACTTGTTTAATGAGGAAATTTTAAACAGCGTAAAGCAATCTATGTACTCCGTGGACGTATAAACAAACTTCATATCTCCCGCAGAACTTAAACGCACAATAAACAGACTCAAAAACAGGAAAGGAGCTGGGCATGACCTAATAACTAGTCAAATATTAAAAGAATTACCAAACTCCACAATTGCAGTAATAACAGCAATATTAAATGAAGTTTCAAGACTAGGTTACTACCCAAGCAGTTGAAAAAACGCAATAATCATTCCCATAAATAAACCAAATAAATGACCACAACTTCTAGACAATTACAGGCCAATTAGCCTATTACATTCATTAGCTAAAGTGTTTGATAGACTGATTTTAGCACGGTTAAATAAATTCTTATACGTCACGAACGCCATACCGGATGCTCAGTTCGGCTTTAGAGCAAATCACTCGACTGAACACCAAATTTCAAGAGTTACAGATTTGATTGTTAAGTGTTTACACGAGAAAAAGTTCACGGCAGCTCTGTTTTAGATGTTATTAAAGCGGTCGACCGTGTCTGACACACAGAACTCAAATACAAATTATTTAACCATCTATGCATACCTACATATCTTCAAGGCATAATTGGAAGCTTCTTGATAAACAGATCATTTAATATTAAAATACATGACACCACGTCGGATAAGTATAGAATCTCTGGAGTTCCACAAGTTTCCCCACTCTCACCGACTTTATTCAAAATTTACCTTGCCGATTTTCCTGAATTAATGGATACCGAAATAGCCTTGTTCGCAGATGACACTGCCATCCAACACGTAGAACTGGTTATTACCCTGGAAATCCTACAAAATGATTTAAATACATTAATTAAATGGACTGATACATGGAGAATCCAGATATATCCAAACAAATCATCAGAAAAAAGTTTCTCGCTTAAAGGATTCATATCCTCTCCAATGTTAACAATTAGTAACAATCCTGTTCTCTGGCTAAACAATAACCAACCCGTGAAATACTTCGGAGTTAATATAACATAATATGTAACATAACATAATTGATATTGCTAACAAAACCTATGCAAAAATAGCCAAAGTATTCCTATTAATAAATAAAACTCTGCATTAAGAATAGAAAATGGAGTAACAATTTTTAAATCTATAATTCGCCCGTCGCTCACCTATACATGCTCAGTGTGGGGAGGTGCTGCAAACACGCATATTAATAAATTGGAAATAATCCAAAACAAATTTCTAAGACTTGTCACAAAAGCCTCCTGGTTAAATTCAAAGCGAATTGAACATTAGCTGCATTAAAATGTACATAAAGAAACTATCAAAAAATTTTATTTAAGGCTTGATGCTTGTCATAGAAAAAGAACTTTCAACCTTGGCTTATTTCGCTTTCCACAAGATCGCTTGAAGCCGCCATAAATTGCTGGTACTAAGGTATAACAATATATGGGATAGTAATAATGGTATGAACACAATTCACAAGCGTGATATTTACTCAATGTATATTTCGGCATATTTTGTATATTTGGTATATGGTGTATATTTTGTATATAGTGTACATTTTGTATATTTTGTATAAAGTGTATATTTTGTATGTTTTTTTATAGTTTTGTATATTTTTGTATATTTTCATATATTTTTGTATATTGTAAAGGTATTGTAAAGGTAAACAGAAACTGTATATAGATTGAAAAACAAGCTCAAGTAAGTATACTTGTTCTCTGTAGTAACTGAAAGAAACTGTAAAGTTTCTCATGTAATGTATGTATTGTAATTAATAACTACCGACGGGCTGAAGGGCCGAACGGGTAAGCAATAAATGAAAAAAAAGAAAACTATTTACATACTTCCCTCCCTACTTTGCTGATTTATCTACTTACTTATCTACCAACCTACTTATCTTCTCTCTCTCTCTCTCTCTCTCTCTCTCTCTCTCTCCCTCTTTCTCTCTCCCTCTTTCTCTCTCCCTCTTTCTCTCTCCCTCTTTCTCTCTCCCTCTTTCTCTCTCCCTCTTTCTCTCTCCCTCTTTCTCTCTCCCTCTTTCTCTCTCCCTCTTTCTCTCTCCCTCTTTCTCTCTCCCTCTTTCTCTCTCCCTCTTTCTCTCTCCCTCTTTCTCTCTCCCTCTTTCTCTCTCTCTCCTTCCATTATCTTTCAACATACATACCTTATCAACCCTATTGTTTACCATATCATCCTTATCTATCTTATCTTTCTAACTACTTACTTATCTGTCCCACCAGTCGAGTTAATGGTTCAGAAACATCAGAATTCAACAGATCGGCTAAGTGCTCAAAAGCTGCTAACCAAATGAATAAGGATTATTGGTAAAGACAATACCTTTCATTTACACTTCAAGCATGGCAAGCGACGGTATGTAGGCGTAGCCCACGCAGCCGGGCCAGGCTCCACGGGGCAGCGGGCGCGGAGGGGCGCGGGTTCTGCGCGCGACGTCGCCCGGACCGTCCTCTCCCGTTGAGTGACGGCCCGTCAGCCGCAGCGGCGGCGGCTGCGCTCCAGGGGCGGGGGCGGGGGCGGGGCCGGGGGCGGGGGCGGGAGGGCGAGCGAACGCAACACGGCGCGGGGATCAGTGGATTAGCCGCCGCCGCCGCCAGAGGCGAAACATAGCAGCCCCATAGGGGGCCCCTTGCATTCCGGGCCGAACAATCTACAAGCATCCCGGCGAAAGGCATACTAATTATTTTGTCCGGGATAATGCGTGTCAGATGTTATAATAGTTAACGTAAATTCTGCCGATAGGCCGAAAAGAATGCAGGGTAGACATTTCGATCTAGTAATGATAATGCTCTAGGACGAGACGTCATTCAGCTTCATAACAGTCCGTTATCTCTTCAATGCAGAATGCCGCTCTGATATCGGTCCAAAGATGTCCCCTGATGCTGTATGGATACAGAGGCGCCAAAGTGTTGCACACATCTTCCTTCCTGCTACCGGAAAGACACGTCTGCGCCGGTAGCCGAACGTCTGAACCAAGCTCCGTGAAGGCATGGAAGTTACGCAGCTCATTACACCGCGGGGGTCTGGATGGTTGATAGTTGGAGAAGCCCTGCGCTGGAACCCTGGCGGCAAGGGGGAAGAGGAACTTACTTACGGACTTGACGTAAAAAGACGACACTATGTTCAAAGAGAATCATTTCATGTTCATTGCCAAAAAAGCTAGGAACTTTTTTTGAGCAAGTTACACATCAAATCATTGTGTCTTCATCCACGTTGGTGTGGACTCAATTTAGGCTCCACGTTCATAGATAATTTGTGATATCGCCCGTGTATTGTTTAATTCTTAAGTTACACTAACTTTCTAGAAGTCATGTATCTTCTCGAAGTACAAGTTATCATAGTTCATCCTTTGTTACACCTAATTTATTTCCATTTTTTTAACGGACACCGGAACGTTTAATTTTTAACGAATACCGGCCGTCAATGATGGCTTTTCATTCCTTCGTTTCTATGCATTAAATAGATATAACAGCATAGTATCTGGTTTGAAAAATGATGAACTCCAGCACGGACCTATCGCCTGTAAATAGAGTTTCCTATAAACAAGTATCCCACTAGCGGGGCATCGCCCTTCCGGCATACGTGAGAGTGTAGTGCATGTAAGCGTGTGGGTAACTAAGGGGTAAGGATAGGTCAGGGAAGCGGAAAGAAAGATCGCAGGCGGTCCAAGGCTCGCATACTGCTTCGGAATACGCCAGATATTGATCGGAGACACCACAGAAAATTACCGATCAGAGCATCCGGTAGTTAGAATTCTTCTCAAAACAGCGGCTGAATTTTACCTAGCTATATAATTTCTGTCGAAAATCCGACACGGGTCTCACACCGGAGGTCTTACGGGTCAGAGTCGCAGCAGAGTCAGCGCCAATGACGACTCTGAGGAAAACTCTGCCGGTGTATGCTGGGCCAAAGGGGTCGGCGGTTCATCGATAATGCGGACCGGAGTAATGTGGCGGTGGTCGGTGACGAAGGAGGGGGGCGACGAGGACCGGCGAGGACGGCTGGACGGAGGCGACGAAAAGATCGGAGACGATAAAGGGGACGGCGAGAGTGTCAGAGATGGGAGACGGCGAGATCACCGGGAGAAAAGAAGACAACAGGACGTGTGGATGCGAGGGAAGGGCGCTGGTGGCGGAGTATCTGGAGCCGCCTTCGGTCCTTGGACAATCTGTGTGGAAATTTGTGGTGGATGAAGCGAGATCTCGGTATGTTTTCTCTGGGTTCTCCCATTTCCCCTTTTCTATTTCCGCCTTTCACCATCATTCTGATACTATCATAATTTGTTTACCCTTGTACGTCTAGTACTGCAGGTTTAATCTGTTTAGGTTTCGAGAATGTTAGAAGTCTTATCTTTCAGCCTTTTTTTCAGTTACTACCCCCTTCTATGGCCCTTCGTACAATTCATGTAACGAGTACCTCTAGAACAGACGATCATATGTCTAGAAGTGGAGTGAAGATGGCGTCATGCTTCAACCCGATATCATTTCATTAGATTATTAGATGTATGAGATTATTACGCATGGATTGCAAAGACCTTAGGACTTGAAATTCTCCTAAACATTCCTAACAAATAAGTGAATTATTATATTTCCCTTGAGAAATTATATTTAGGCTATCTATAAGAATATTAATTTCAATATATAGTATAAAAATTCGAATAATTAATATAATGATAAAGGAAGTGACAGCGGTAGGGGTAGCTGTCACGATGGTGGTGAAGTTGGCGGACACCTTTGAGGGGATGAGTAATATGGTGACGTGGAACTGTGGGTATGGAGGGGCGGGCGGTAAAGAAGGCAGCTCAGACATTATGTCAGACGAAGAATTTATATGGGTTCGTAAGGTAGGAACAGCAGCGAGGGCAGAAAAGGCGGAAACTGTGCAAGGCGCAAACGTAGGGCGGGGCATGGCGGATGGGAGACCAGAGGGACGGCCTGGCGAGAATTCGACGAAACTCGCCAACACGACACGACAACACATACTAAATGGATGAGCGAGCGCAGGAGCAGAAGCAGACAATGGGCCCCCGGCCCATTTCTGACTGAACACTCTGCCGAACATATTCTGACTCGTGGGCACGATCTGTGAAAGGGATGCTCTCTCATATTTGCGATGCTCATCGCAATAACATTGGCTAGAGTAAAAGGCTTCAATAACGTGGTGACAGGTCAGATCCCAGATGGAGGTTGGTATTGGATTCACGTTAGTTTCACTTACGAGTAATTAATGGACTGACAATTTTCACAAAAATGGAGAGGGTGGAGGTCGAGATCGAGGTCGCGAAAAAGGCGGAGGGGGAAATGGAGTTTGAAGTAGAAGAGGTGGAGGTGACGTTAGAGGTAGAGGTTGGAAGAAGTTAAAGGTGGACATAGAAGTGGAGTTACAGATATATACGTAGGGGTAAAGTAACGGGTAGAGATAGAGGTAGCGGCAGAGGTAGAGGCAGAGGTACAGGCAGAGGCAGAGGTAGAGGCAGAGGCACAGGCACATGTACAGGTACAGGTGCAGATAGAGGTAGAGGTACAGGTAAGGTATACGTAGAAGTACAGATAGAGGAACAGATATAAGTACAGGTATAGGAAGAGGTAGAAGTACAGGTGAAGGTACAAGGTAGAAGTAGAGATAAAAAGGAGTTTCAAGTAGAGGCAGAAGATGAAGTACAGGAAGGGGGAAGGAAAGGCGGTGCAGACGGTGGATATGGATGAGGCGTTAGATGTGGAGGTGGCGACGGCAGATTTAGCAGCAGTGGCAGAGATGTTTTCTGCTACGGAAACAGCAAATGCGTAGGTGGTGAAAGCAGGAACAACTAGGATCGGGACAGCTGTGGAGGCGGCGGACACGTTAGAGAATGTCGATCCCAGAAGCCGAAACGGCGGGAGATTCATTCAATCAGCGAAAGTTGCCGGCGACCGCAGAAAGCAGGACCAAACAGAATGAAAGCCGTTTTAGGACAAACCTCAACACGTGAGGACCCGTAATCGTTTTCACAAAATAATGAATACTGGAAAGTTAATTAGACAGAATCCCAATATTTTATCCTGCATTAAGTATCAACTTCCGTAATGCTTGTTACTCTTTATTTTTCCTGTTTTGTACGACGAGAAATGTTACAGACGTGTCTCTTCAAAGAATGACAATTCTGTACTCTTCTTAAAACTATTTTTGCTCTAAATAATTCCCATTAAAACATTATTTTTGAAGGTGATCACTACTTAAAATTACTTGGCTTTTTTATCCTTCTTACGCGATTTGCAGGACAGTAGCATTTTGAATGAAGAGCCCAAACGATTCCCAAAATTGATGACCTGGAGTTTCGGAAAAGACTCTGGAAAGACGTAATGTAGTGGTTTGGTGACTGATGAGTGAAAAAGTGAGAAAAATCCATTTCTTAGCGCTACAAGTACTTTGATCATTAGTTCCGTGAGTGTAGTTTATGTTATAGACGGAAGGTTGTATTTTATGCCAAGCTCTATTTCAGTTTGCGTAGTCTCCTTCCTTCAAATACCTGTTCTCTATTGGTTTCGAGACATGTGCAGTTGTAAGAGTTAGATCAGGTGTAAGATGAGAAGGTATAAGGTATAAGTCAAATCGTAGGATCTTCCAGTCAGAGATGTTGCAACAGAATTGGTTGTTACTGAATTACCTCAGTCAATTTGGACTCTTAAATCCAGCAAAATCCTCGGAGCATTGTGTACAATAACTGCTTTTGTCGTTGTTTATTTCAATGACATGTACGTGTTTTATTGCTGTGTTGAAAGAGCGATGATGTGAAGTAACTAAAACGCTGGGATATCTGATTTATTCGGAGGTGATGACGACCTCATAAGAAACGCCGGCTGTGGAAGCGCAGGCAGCGATGTGGAAGAAGAGAACGGGATCCGTTGATAGAGATGAGACCCGCAATGACGGTGATGCATCGCGGAGGCCGACGGTACTAGAAGAGCAGCGCGGGCGGGAGGTGGAAGCGGGGGAGGAGAGGTGCAGAGGCAGGCTGAGACGAGAAATAAGGAGACCGTAAGAGTGGACAAGGGAGGCTCTAATGGGGGAAACCAACAAAAGGGGGAGGGCAATAAGATCGGAGAGTTTAGTGAAGTCGGCGAGTGGAGTAAGGTGGCATCGCAGCATCATGGGTGAGAAGTGCGGACGTGGTGGAAGGCGGGAATGACTACGTCTGCTGCATGTGCAGGCGACGCTGCAATAGTTGAGCCTAGCTAAGTCTTCATTGCTAAAACTTAGGAGCAATCTGTAGACACTTCTCATGCAAGGAAACCCTGTTCGATGAAGGGTATCTCAGTCTAAAATGGAAAATGGATTTGAAAGTTTGGATCTACCCCACCATGGTATTTAGATTAGATGAGATTTATTAATAATTCTGCAATTAAGTGTGAGAACGTGGTGGCAGAATACAATAACTTAACATTATAGAACTTAACAACTTTACAAAATCTAGAAACTTTACAAAATCACGTGAACATTTCACCGTGCAATCGTTCATAGAACTCCACTTCACCACACTTCACTTCACTGCACTGCGATACAGCGAGCTGTAATGTCTTTCTTACTCACTCGTTTCTCTCAGTTTCACAACGTCTTTGCACTTCACGCCACTGCACTGCACAAAATAATAATAATAATAATAATAATAATAATAATAATAATAACGTTAATAATAATATCAACAATAATAATAACAATAATAATACTTAATTACATAGAAGACATAGTTAATTACACTGAATTTTATTAAATATTTTTATAACACACATATCTACATTCAAGAAACTAATTTATTTTTAAATTTGGCTTTGAGGAAAGGGTTCGAAGATTGTCACAGGCAAACCGTTCCAGTCCCTAATAGTGCGATTCGCGAATGAATATTTCCCAACGTTTTCTGAATTCTTGTCTGAATTTTGTGCATGTGATCCACTCTGCCGAAATATGTTGGTTTCCCTAATCGGCTTTGAATTTCTTTCCACGCTCGAAGGCCTGTGTACGCTTTATACATTGCATAGAGACGTGACTTAAATCTCCTCTTTTCGAGGGACTCCCATACTCCTTTATTCTTGGTACCCCCGAAAGTAAATTTTGATCCTTTACGTTGGACCTTTTCTAGATTTCTTTGCTGCAAAATTCTGTACGGGACCCAACATACCGCGCCATATTCTTACATAGGTCGCACTAATGACATATATGCTAGTTCTTTGGCTCTCACTGTACTCTCAATGTAATTAGTAATTTGATCATGTCCTGGAGATTTTGAAATTTTCAGTTTTTTAATTAAATACTGCACTTCAGAAGGTGAAATAAATTTAATTCTTTCTGGCACTGTGAAAAATGCATTTGCTATTTCTTGTGAAATTGTGATAGAAAAATGTTTGTTAAAAGGGATATTGTTAGTAAATGTATCTGCAAAATGTTTTGCTAATATATTTGCCTTTTCAAGATTAGTTATTGCTATTATATTTCCTGATTTGTTAGGAATTAATTGTTTGTTTTTTTTAGTTATGGTTTTAATAGCTTTCCATAGAGAATTGATATTTGGTTGAAGATTAGAAGTAAATTCTGAAAACTGAGAATATCTGTATAACTCAAGTGAAATTTTAACTTTTCTGCATAAAGAATTTAATGTTTTTTTAATAGAAGGGTCTCGAAAATTTTGCCACTTCCTTCAAGTTTTATGTTTTAAAAAAATAAGTTCCAATATTTCTTTAGGGAGTCTTGGATTTGTAATGTTAGGCGTGTGTTGATTTTTTGTGATAGATTTATGAACACCAGTAGTTAAAGTTTGTTGAAAAACAATTATGGACTGGTCTATTTCTGTTGTAGTGTACTTTTTTTGGCAATTTATTTAGTCTAATAATATTTTCTTTAAAAAAATTCCAATTAACTTTACCTTTAATAAGTGCATTACTAGTAACTTTCATAGTTGCAATTTTCTGAAAGCTAATTAATACCGGATCATGATCCAAATCCAACACTGGGAAAGGATATTGAATAATTGGAAAATTTATATTTTTAGAAATAATTATATCTAATATGTCCGGAAACACGTTGTCATTATAGGAGAAGTAAGTTGCTTGTAATGGCGCGTGAATATTGCAGTTCAATTTGTTAACTATGTTAAACAATATTATCTCCTATCATTAAAATTTTGTTGTTGTTGTTGTTGTTTTAGTTGTTGAATATAGATTTGAAAATTCGGATTGGTATTTTTTGTTAGGTGGCTTGTAAGTTGAAATTACAATAATATTCTCGAGTGCGAGAGAAATTGAAATTGCCACCATTTTTAAATCTGTAGATGTTGGAATAAAAATTTGGGAATGTTTAATATTACGTTTAATAATGATAGCTACTCCCCTATCATTCAGACCTAAAGTTCTATTTTTACGATAAATAATATAACTAGGAATATGTATTTCATTATTATTTTTAAGGTGAGTTTCAGTAATGCAAGCGTCTATTTTGCGATCATGATTGTTGTGTTTAAATTCATTGCATTGTCGTAGTAGACCATTTGCATTCTAATTTAAAATATTAATTTTGGGGTTAATGTTCATTATGAATTATTTTTGGAAGTAAATCTAGAATCAGCTTTGAATCATTTTTGAATTTGAGGAACTAATATATTAATTATTTGAGATGAAATTAAATTCGCAGAGTGATTACCCATACAATTAACACATTTTGCAGGTAGACCTTTGGATTTTTTACATTGGGTGGTTATTTTTGTCTAATTCTAATATTTACAATGCTATTAAATAGTCTGGTAAGCTTTAGAATACTGCGACCTTGATCGTTATCTATTAAGTCTATTGCACATATCTCTAATTCTTCACTTTTTTGCCAAAAAATATGTATACGGAAGTAACAGTATACTAGTTGTTAACTAGTTCTGTTTTGATTTCATAATTGGAATAAGTAGTTGGAATGTTATAAATTAATGCTGGTAGGGTTTTCTTAGTAGGATCACAATAAGAAAACTATATTGTTGGTGTCACAAAATTTTTGGTAATTACGAAAATCTTCTATAGAGTTAAATGTACTAATATATGGTCTGTTTTTGTTTTAGTAGTAAAATCTGGTTTTGAAATATTATGAATTGAAGATATGAATGATGCAAATGGTTTAACAATAATTTGATTTTTGTGAATGTTAATTGGAGGAATTTTGATATTTTCAATAATAACGTTGTCTTCAGTTTCTGGTGAAGCTGAATCGTCCATAGTTGAAGATAAGGACTCGAATTGATTAGATGTTGGAATATTGTATTCGGTGCACTGACCATCATCATTTGGTTTCACTCTTTTCCTCTTGTTTTTCACGCACACCCCACTTTCAGCAGTTTTATTTTGCGTTTGGGCGCTGTTGTCTGTTAAGAGTTCTTGATTGTTAGTATTGCTGACTGACTAATTATTTCTTGTTGAATTTGCAGCTGTTGATACAGTTGTTGTGATTGATTTTGAAAGAAGACTATTTGTTGCTCTAATGATATTAATTTTTGTTCAGTTGGTGGAGGTGGTTGTTCTATGAAGGTAATTGGAGTAATTTGTAGTTGAGTTGAATCAGTATTAATGTTTGAGTCTACATTTTGTAGTGATGTATTAACCACATGCTGCCCCGTGAAACCGGGGCCGCTTATATTTTCCATTTTAGTCAAATATTATATATAGTTTATAAGTTTCTTCACAAATAATTCACTAAAATTCAATGTCTGTTGAAAAGTATTAGCTAGTTGTGATCAGATAGAGCTGTTTGAACGCGAACACAAACACGAACATTATGCACAGAGTTCACTAATAGACGGCCGTGCCGGGGCTGAAGTAGCCAGCCCGGCGCGGAGCAATAACGACTGCGATCAGCGGCGCGACCTGCGCTGTACCGTGGTCAAACGACAAATGTTTCTTTAAGTGAACACATAAAAAAAGTATGTGAAGTTGTATCACCTCGAGTTTTGCCTAAACTCATTTTGCAGTGCTTTGAAGTAATTCATTATTGGACGGTATCAATTCAAGGGGAAATCTGATCACAGGGTTTTAAAAATTGTATAAAAGCGTATTTATTTCTTGCAAATATCTTTGAAATAATCTAACAAAAAACTTTCTTGCAAATATCTAACAATTTTAACAATTTTAATGAAATAATATAACAAATTAATTTTAAAATGGTAGGAACTTATCATGCCATTTTATGATAATCTGAAAAAGCTTTGTAGCTTAAGTAAAAAAAATCTATAAAAAATAATATTTAAAAAATAGTAAAAAACAAAAGAAAAACGCTCAATGTTGCATGAGCTCTGGGCAAGCATTACTTTAAATTTGAACCTGCATTAAACAAGGGAGTTTTTGGCATCAATATGCATCATACACGAACAACTTTCAAAAGGAGTATTGTGATGCGACATTAGTTCATTTCTTCATCATCACCATCATCATCAATAACTTACCAAATTACAATTTTCATCCGCTGCTATTTTGCAGGATTATAAAAGCATCCTTTTTCTGAACTCTATTCAAATATTTTAATTGAAGAGTGCTAGGCACCTCAAAGGATTCAATTCCGGTATGAATTACTGCTCGAACTATTGTTCGAGCTACGAATGCTATTGCTATTGCTACGAACCATTGTTCTAAAAATAATAGGCTACGAAAGCGAACCGACATCGAACTCTATCGATTCAGTCTCTCCTAATTAGGAAGATTTGGTTGATAATTCAAAGTGGCTTCTCACACGCGCAGATTGAATGACCATTTCACCACAGGAAGCAGGAGGAAGGGCGCATTTCTGAGCCAACAAGAACTGGAGAATCACGTGTTATGCCCACAAATTTGCACAACACGCTTTTGATATTGTTAATTTTCTTTATGAAATGAAGTCCACTTTGGGTAATGGCAATACTTCTTTGAAATGAGATGCAATAAGTGAGTAATAATCGTGTTATTTTTTTTAAGAGTTAAACAGAAATTGGATAGAGGGTCAATGCTCATCAGAATCCGCCCGCGTGTTTTATACACTGAACTTTTCTTCGCTACCTGCTAAGATAGTCCTCTGCTTAACGATTGGATTTCATGTAGTACTTCACTGATTAATTAATTAGTGTTACCGGACTCGCAGAATACTAAGAGTATCATCAGTATTCATAATATTAGTATCATAAGTGAAGTGCATCGGGGGAGGTGGCGGTGATCTTCTGGCGAGATAGTGAGACCTACTTGAAGGTTTGCGACGGATCTCAGCTTGCAGAGTTTTCTCCAGCCTCCCATCAGCGGGTCACCACCGGAACCGGAACAAACTCTAAGCTCCCGACTGGTCTCCTGACATGGCTGGTAGTGTAGTGTATGTAAGTGTGTGTGCAATTAAGGGGTGAAGATAGGACAATGAAGAGGAAGAAGAAACGGCTGTGGCCCGTTTGTTAGGGTACTGTTCCGGTATACCCCTGGTGAACGAAGAAACCACGGAAATCTACCGAACAGAGCAGAGAACGCTAGGGCCCTCCTCCGCACAGCGGCCGAATTCGATCTCGCTAGTGTCGAAAATCCTGCCACCGTCGAGACTCGAAGGCTAGGGCCTCCCGGCCAGAGGGACTGCAGTCGCATCAGTTGATTCCGTGAGGCACCTAGGACGGATTAGAGTATTTCAAACGTCACATTCATCACAATTACATTTACTATTTCTGACTTCAACTAAACAAAGATGTCTTTAATTTACTAGTATATTATTATTAAGAGGTTAAGCCTACTTTGTCCAAAAATAACAATACTCGAATTGCTGTCTAGTATTTCAATAACTCTGCTGCATATACAACATCTAAAAATAAATTAATACTATGAACGCAGTTAACGCACTCAACATAAAAGTCATCTCTTCAGAATTTTCTAGCTTTATTTTCGCACATTTTTCAACCGCAAAAACACACTACAAATGCTTGTACTTAGCTGCATTCGGCAAAAGAGTATTCTCGACCACGAGTGGCGAAAAACCTTACCACCGATTGAAATGCGATATGTTTATACCCAATAAAACAGACGCGAATAAAAATTATATATATATATATATATATATATATATATATATATATATATATAGAGAGAGAGAGAGAGAGAGAGAGAGAGCGAAGCGCTCTATTTTTCGTCTCCCGATACCGAAGCATTTGATTAGAGCTCAACAGCATTCCGATTCTTTATGTTATTCGCAATATGCCGGCTCAGCTACAGCTTAAAATTTATACCCGTAACGCGGAGCACACACAAATATGACTATAACGTGCTCCAACGGTTTCTTTTTTGTTCATTTCCATGCAAAAATATGAATGTTTGTAGCAATTACTTTCTTCGTAAATTTCATATCATTTTCTCGCATTTTCGTCGTTCTAACGATTTTTGTTTTTCTATGTATACTACGGATTTGGGCTCTAATTTTATCCTGCTGTATATCATTTTCATATTTGTGTCCTTCCTAACCGTTCTTTTTTTAATTGATCCTACCGAGACTCTTTGTTCGATGTGAGTTAACGCGAGAGTGATTATTTGAAAATAGGCTATTTCGTTTTCAAAGTATGATTCTCTAACCATGTAAAAGTTACTTAAATTTTTAACTACATGCTGATAATTTATATTATTAAAACCACGTTACACTATACTCAAATAAACAAAATTATAATTGGTTGTTGGTGAACCAAAAAAACTTTTCACTATTGATTTGCCCTAAAGTGCGTTGCATATTCATAAGCAATTACATTCTCTAGATTGCCAAATACATTTTACAAATATTCTGCACTACATTAATCAGTCATTTCTCGGAAAGCAGAAATTTGTTTATAAATTGAAAAGTGGACTATTAAGAGTATTGATTGAGAGGTCTGGGTTAATCCAGACCTCTCAATGGAAAGGACATTTCTACAAGTTGTTCTGTCCATGCGTTTAAACCGCAAACCTAATTGTACACAATAACGCAAGAGAAAGAAAACAATGATGCATGTGAATACAGCACTCACTTTTGCGTAATATCCGTAATAGGTAGATAAAACTATAATAAACTGTATTGAGGAACCTGATATTTATTACAACAATCATTTCTTGCGAAGAACAAGGAATGAATTCTACACAAGATGTAAAACAAGTGATTTTTGTACATCTCCTCCCTTCCGCCCCGCTCCTCTCCTCGCCGCTTTGATCCACCCGTCTCGTGACGCCGCGCCCAGCCCCGCCCCACGCCTCCACGCCCCGCCCTATCTCCGCCAACAATGTCCTCCCCTACTCTTTGCCGCCCCTGCGCTCTGTCTCACAACCTGGCGGAACATTTAACATTCGTTTTGTATTACTTAAATGCAAATTGAGTAAAAACAAATATTTATCGGGTAATTGTATAGATTATAAAAATCTGTCCATTCTGAGTCGAGTTCATGCCAGTTTTACTTTATCGCTAAGGAGTGGACAGAAATTTATGTAAAGCTGCGCGGAAAAAACGGCGAATTTTGGCAGAAAGGATCACGGTATCGAAAAAGTACGGTGCTAAATTTAGAAACAAAATCCTCTAATACGTGGTGTAGCCAGAATCCATGTTTTGTGGGTCCTTGAAATCGAAAAATTGAATGACGGCAAGACGTGTCTGTCCATCCGTCTGTGAACAACGCTAGCGGCTACACCGTTGAGGATTCAAAATCGATATTACCCTTTTGATCCGGCTGATGTCGCGGCCCCGTGAATTTGAAATTCATATTTTAATTTTGGGGGTACTTAACTTGAAATCACTGGGACTTTCTCTAAATTTTCAACAAAAAATGGCTTGATTGTTTTTTATTAAATTTTGTTGATGGATAGTGTGAAGGACGTTTAAAAGAATGATGTAGGTGTCATGTTCGTTGAAAACCCTGATTTTTCGAAAATTTAAAAGTTTTTTCTGCATCTTTCTATCAGTAAAATATTGAAGATAGAAATTGTTTCCTTATTACCATCTGTTCCTTAATAAAATATTTTATTAAGGTCATGTACAATCTCGAAAATTTGAGTTCTTTGCGCATAATTTTGCGTGAAAGTACGTTTTAGCACAATTAGTTTCACATATACGCGGAATATTGGAAAAGTGTAAATTCTGTTTTAATGGAGAAAAATGGGTATGATAATTGAATTTGAATATGAAAGTATCGTATTTAACTATTCCAGGAATATGTGTTTCAGTATAGAAAATTCATGAAAATGGTTTTATTGGTGGAGTAGTTTTTGCAGTACATTAATTATGTTTAAATCTACTTTTTCTAAGCTCTGCTCATATTTGAGTCTGGTTTTGCTGTTTTGCATACATTGTTGCTGTTGATATTATTTTTGATATTCGACGCGTATGAAATGAATCATTGAAACATATCGCCACGGGCTACTATGACTACATAGCTACAGACTACTGTGTATGTAGTTTCTATAACCACGTTGCAATCTTATTTTAGTATCTGTGGATGGATAAAACCATTGTGCAATCGCAGGAACATTGTAAATATTGGCTAGTGCTTTGAACAAAGAACCTCGCATTCTGTTCCTCCACTGTAAGAACTGCAAGTACCAAAATTTACGTTATCAATACGTACAACTTTGCCGCATTTCAAAAACAGAAAATATTTTAAATTGCAAATTGTTGCAAAATACTGTTATACGAGTATATACATTATATTATATATGATGTATTATCAGTTATTAAATATTTAAAATATTCTTTTAAATATATTGCAGTTTGATCTGGAGTCCAGCATTGACTCCCTCATTGTTCTCCGGTTGTCAAGCTCCATGTACTTCTTGGTCATATATGAAGCCTGACGCCGAAATGAATGTTGATAGAATGTGGATAGGTACACGAGATGTAAATCTGAAAAAACGTGTGAGTCAAATGGTAAAACAAAAAAGAAAAAGAATGAGATTGAGAAGAAATAGTTAAGGAAAGCTATGTGGAGAGAAAGAGAAAGAAAGTAATAAAAAAGGTTAAAAAAATAGGAAAAGATAAAGAGGGAAGAAGAGAAATGGGTACAAAAAGAAAAAAGGACAAAAGAAAAGCTTTGAGAAAAGAAGAGCAAAAAAGAAAAGAATAACCAAGAGAATGGTAGAGCCAAGAAAGAAAGAAAGAAAGAAAGAAAGAAAGAGAGAAGGTAAGACGAAAAACAAGAGAATTGAAAAGTGAAAAAACAGAAGAGGTATGTAAAAGAGAATATAAAAAAAAGACAAAAAATGATAGCAGAAAATGCCTTAATGATGAGCGAACTTGTGAAAGAAAGTGTGAGAAAAAGAAACAGGAAGTGAGAAATGAAAAAAGAGAAATAAATAGAAATCACCGCGAGAAAGAGTAAGAAAAAGATGCAAAGAATAAAACGAATATCCAACCGCACAATCGTTTCCTCGCGAGCCACACCGTGAACGCTGCCACAAAAGGGAGGCTGAGGGCGGAGTGCAGAGGGCGTAGGGCGGAGGTCGAGTGGCCGTAGGGCCCGCGAGTGTGCAGGTCGAGACGGCGCGGCGCCGCACAGTGCGACAGCCTCTTGGGTCTCCATTACGTAAACATTGGCTGCAGCGGCAAGCGGGCAACAGCCCGGAGCGGGGACGACAGAGCGAGCGGCGCGGCGGAGGCGGCGCCTGGGGCGGTTAAGACCGCGGCGGGCAGCGCCCGGGAGCAAAACGGGGCCAGCGGGGCACGCACAAGCGGGGACAAAGCGGGGGCGCAGGCACGGAGGGGAGACGGGATGGAGGGCGGCGGGGAAAGGAGGCGGAGGGGGAGGAGGCCGGTCGCGGTGGCAGAAAGAGGAAGATGAGGTGGATGTGGATGCGGGACTGAAGAGGAGGGCAAGGAGCGGAAGGTTCACAAGGCGGTCAGCATTGGCGGGAGGAGACGCAGAGCAGAGGTGGGCGAAGTGGCGGAGGCGGAGCAGCACTGAGGGGAAGGCTAAAAAGGCAGACTACAGTGGCGGGGAGTGAAGAGGTCGGAAGAAAAGAAAGAGGTGCAGTGGGAAGCAGGGAGCGGGTTGTTTTGAAGGCGAACTCAGAGAGAGAGAGAGAAGACGAAGATCGGAAGTGGGAGAGGAGGCAGACAGATGGAGTGAAGGCGAACGTTTAGACGGGAAGAGGAGTGGAAGGCGGTGGTCGAAGGGGAGAGAGCGGTGGTGGAAGGGGGCAGTAGATTCATAGCGGAAATAGTGACTGCGGAGGCGTAGGTGGAAGTGGAGGTGGGTGATGGACGTGGACGTGGTAGGCGGGGAGCGGAGGGGAGAGAAGGCAGACACCACTGGCAGGGAGAGGGTCTGGGATTCAAAGGAGGTTAGATGTGGGTAGCAGTAATGCGAAGCTGTGGAGAGCAGGGGCAGCGATACAAATGCTGATGGGGCAAAGGGTATCATTGGACGACGACTTGGGCGGTAAAAGCACGGCGCGGGGCAGATAGGTAGAGGGGCGGCAGAGGGAGAGGGCGATGATCCCTGTGGAGCACGCGCAGAAAAAGGAGGAGGTGGTATGATGCGAAATGGTCTAGGAATCGGACGGAGAACGATATGGACCAGGTGGGGCGTAGTGGCAACGCTAGTGGAGGGGAAGGAGGCGGTAGCAATAAAACCCCAGTAGCGATAGTGAGTTGGTTGGGAAACATAAAAAAACTCCTTGCATTGATGTAACGAGACGGAATAAAGGCAGGATCCAAAAGTTGAAAGACGAGAGGAAGGAGGAACGTACAGGAAGCGCGGGAAAGTAAAGAAGAAAAAAGTGTGAATGAAAATGTGGGAATAGTAGCGGGACTATATTGCAGGGCAGGTTTTGAAGGGAAAGGAGTTGAACAGAAGTGGCCGGGAGTAAAAAAATAATTAGGGAGGAAAATTGGAAGGAGAAAGGAATGGAGCGGTTGTGGTGGATATAAAGAAGTGAGTATGAAGTGGCAGAATTTGGGTAAGAATGGGTGTAGAGAAATAGAGAAAGGACTGGAGAGAACGGGGCGATGAAAGAAGAATCAGACTGCAAAGAGTCAGATTCAGAGGCTGAGGCAGGCAGGTAACGTTGAACGGGCCCAAGCGATGAAGCAATGGTGTCGTTTGAAGGCGAGGAGGTTGAGGAGTGGTGGAGGGAGAAAGTCAGGCAAGAGCAAGAGCGTGGGAGTGAATTGCTCAGGCAGCTGCTGCGATGGGGCAACGGAGTCAATGGAGCTAGAGGTGCGGACGGAGATATCACCGCTGGCAGTGGCGCCTTGTGTGAGAAAGTCGGGGGAATCGAACAATAGTGTCGAATCGGTGGGTCACAATGAGACGCGGGGACAGAGATCAAGGCAAAAGAAAGGATAGTGATTATCCTTTAAAACGTCGCTTCTGCGTTCTACTTAACCACTAACTTACGAATACCTTGTTTATGGTAAATCACTCGCTTATATATAACCTGGCACAGAATAAATTATTTCAAATTAAATGAAAAAAAGCATTTTTAATATTTTCTGGGAAGCTATTCTAGGATTCTATTTATCTATTAAATGATGCAGTTTCCACGCAAAAGGGGGAATTAATTTAAAGCTCAATTTTAAGCGCTGGAAAAATTAAATTACTGGTAACTTTTGCATTTAATTTTTTTTAGTTATCTGTCTATCCTGCTTAATACTTATTTTGAGATACATTATACTACATGCGACAAAACGTAAATTTTGTGTTCTGCCTTAGGTACTCTGCGGGTACATTTCCTTTCGATTACTCGTGCGTTTATGTGTGTTGGCGGTGGCGACTGACACAGAACGTAGCACGGTCAATATACGGAGGTGGGAAATGTGTTGGTGGCAATGTAGATAGGAGAAGGCACAAGAGCACAAGAATAAAATAATACAGGAATTGATTGTTGTTTCCAAGCAAGCCAGCAGCTATGGTCATTAATTAGCTATGGTCATTATTTTTTAATGTTTTTATGTCGTAAGTTGGCGGAATTCCTGCTGTATGATTAAATCAAGGGCTGATCTACCCGTTGGTTATCCGGAGTTTCCCTCTGCAGGAATCTTTCCCAGCGAGGCAACGTAGACACGCTCTGTGCTCCTGACTGATCCCCGACATACATCATTGGGTAGTGCTTGTAAATGTGTGTAGGTATGTCAGGCAATAGGAAGAGGAAAGAAAGATCGCGCTCTGTGTGTACTCCATTTGTTAGGGAACTGGCCCAACATTGACATTAATCAGAGAAACCACGAAAAACTACCGATTAGAGCAGTCAGCAGCAAGAATGATTCTACAGACAGCGACTGAAATCGAACTAGCTGTATAGCTAGCTGTCTCTGAGATACTGAGCCAGTGACATTCAGGAACGAACAGATAGGGAAGCAAAAGGAAGACGGGAAGAGGTGGACCAGGTAACAACTAATGCCACTGCAGTGCATCTGACCGGGAAATTCTAGGTTCGAGTCCCGACAGTGACAGAATTTTTGATAATGGTCATATATGGGCGAATTCAGCCGTAGTCTGGAGGAGAATTCTATCGGCTCCGATCAATATTTTTCCACGGTTTCTCCTATGAATGACGGAGTAGTACTTAAACAAACGGGCCATGGATCCCTTACTTACACCGTACAGGACCGGACCGGAGCTTGTCTCAGCCGGGGCAGACACCTGATAGGAGAAAATCCCGCCAGGCGACAGTTGGTCGGCGCCGGATCTCATCATCCAGCGGAGGAAGGTCACCACCACCCACTGCGATAACAACATGCACTACACACACGAGGCCAATGACCTAAGCGGTTGACGCGTCCGGAGTCACCAACCAATCAAAAAAGTCAAAAGGGAGAGAAATGGGGAAGATTAAAGGTGGCGGAGGGCCAGGGAAAAGACAGAACCTGGTTTTCCGGAAGGGTATGCGGGGAAAGTCGAGAACGGCGCGGAAAGGCAACGCAGGGGACGCAGAGAGGCGTGGCGAGGGATAGGAATACGCAAGCGACAAGGTAAAGACGCTGAAATACAGATGTGCGCAGTGGATGCAAAGGAAGCGTAGGCGAATGTAAATGGGTCGTGGGCGGTGAAAGTGCTGCAGAGGTATAAAAATTATTTTTTAAGTGTGCCCGGAAATATATAATTTATATTTTATTCGCGATACCACAAGAGGATCATTCAAATCAATCAAATCAAACGTTCCATTTTTTTTAAAAAAGCTATACCCATCAATAACTGAATTTATTTTTATATTATACTTTCAATTCATTTTCTAATTCTGTTAAGAATGAAAATCTCTAAATAAATCACTAAGCGTTTTAAAATTACTCTATTTTGTTGGATTGAACCTGCTTAGTTATCTTTTTCGACACTGCGAACCGGGGATCTGAGCTTAAGAAGATTGCAACGGGCACCAGAGCGACGACGGAATCGGACTGAGGAGGAAGGGTAGAATCGGAATGGGCGCGGAGTCGTGTCAGGAAGTGGACGGGAGGAAAGGGACGCGGGGGAACGCAAGGCCCAAAAGGAGAGTGCATAAGGAGCCGGGAGAGACAATTGTGGTGAGAGCAGGTGCAGTGTACGCGGAGTGAGTAGGAGGAAGTAAGAGCAGGGAAAGGGAAGCAAGATTGGAAGTGAGGACAAGCGCGGCGCTGGGAGCAGACTACTGGGCATGGGGACGGAAAGAGGCACGGGTGCGGCGCAAAAAATCCGTGGAAAGATTTTCTGAGAAAGTGGGAGCTGGTAAGTGATGAGAGTGATACATAAGTGGGTGCAGACATTGAGGGCAGGTACCCTCGTGAAAACGAACACGTAAGTGAGAGCGGGAGCGAAATTGAAGGCGGGAACAACAACGAGCGCGGAAGCAAAAGTGAGGCGAGAGCGGGTGCTAGAGTAACGTGGGGCGGATTCAAAATTGGGAGCAGGCACAAAAGACTGTGACGGTGCGAAAGAGAGCAAGTACAAAAGAGGGAGGGTACGTGTGAGAGAGCGAGAACGAAAGTGAGAGCGAGTGTGAAAGTGAGAGCAGATACGAAAGGAAGAGCGAATGCTAAAGAGAGAGCGGATGCGAAATTGAGAACGGATACAAAAGTGAGAGCGTGTGCAAAATCGATGCGAGTGGGCAAATGCGTGCGACGAAGCGGCGACGGTGTTGGTATCGGAGACAACATCGACGACGCAGGCGAAGTCTGCACGGGGTGTGCGCGGGTGCGGCGAGGGTGGCTGTGAGCAGGGCAGGAGCGGGAGCGTCGCCGCCGCGCCGCCTCGTCGCTCGCTTCGCCGCGTGGGCGAAGGAGGGCGGGAGGCGAAGCCAGCGCTCGTCCATCAACCCGCGCGGGAAAACTTGGAATCACGGCTGTTTCACCTGAGTTCCCCCACTATCAGTCTAGCCTAACGGTGACGTCACGGCTGGGTGTTTGCTATTGGTCAGCCAAGACTAGCATCGATGTCACTCTTGACCTGCGACTCATCCGTGCGACTTTTCCAACGTTCTCTACTTCCGTGTAGCGCGGTTTAGCGAACGCTTCCGTCCGTTGTTTGCCGGTACGTGTGTCGTTTGACGAATTTCTGGTTTTTTTGCGTGTTGTTTCCAAAGGCGCGTAAGATTTGTCAATCTGTATTAATCTTGAATGATAAGACACGACTTAATAATAAGTATTTAAGGTTTATTCAATGCTCATGATTTTGGCACGTGGTAACAAACCGCTCTTCTGTAGAAATATGGCTAATTCTCTCAAGGAAGTTATGCAGAGAAGACTGAAGGACTATTTGCAATCCTCTGGGAGATGCTTGCCTGAAAAATTGGTGGAAATAAGCCTCACAAACAGAAAACAGTGTTATTGCGATATTGTGTATGTGGTGCTTTGTTAAAACCATGTGCAGCTTATGTGCCCAGTGTGTAAGGATACATGCGTGAAAACATTTGTGATAAGTCTGATGTGGTCCATTAAATATCTAAGGGTGGTGAGAATTGTGTTAGGTACTAATGGTACATGGATTAGGCCTCCTGGGGAAATCATGTATAAAAAAACGCACCATGCATTCTACCTCATAGGTGGTGTGGAAATGAATGAATTATTTTGAGAGAACATGTCATTAAATTTCTTTTGCATTTCTGATCATGTCTTGTTTGCCTTTAGTGGGGTGAATATCCCACAGAATCCAGGAGTGCAGTACCTCGTGTGTCTTAATATTTCCCAAGCATGGGGGACACACACTTGTGAGTCTTTCCTTTCATCTATCGGAACTAGTGAGAGCATGTGCATTCCCAAATATTACACCACAACTGGGATGTCTCCTTGTAGTTGCTGGTTTAATGAGAAAATTTGACTTCATTGCATTTATATTTTATATTGAAATTAAATATGTTGTATTTGTTGAATGTGTATTTTATAGAAAATGTATTTTGCATTGTACAAAATTTGGAAGCTTTAATAAACAATAAATTGTAAGATTGTTTTCCTATTTTGTTTGATTATATTGTATGTTTCCCTATTTGGTTTTCCTTTACATTAATCCAGGTCGCAGACAACTCAATCTGGAATAGGCAAATGCTGACTCCACAATAAATTATTTTGCATTAACTTTGCTTGTTAATAAATCCTATTAAAGATTAATCATTAATAAACAATTGGTTAAATTTAATTAGAACATTACACATGTATTACTTGTTTTCTTTAGAATATCCTGCTTCTTTAAACTATTTGTATTTTGCGGGTTTTATGACATCTTTGGTCATCACGCTCTAGTTATTCACAAGAACCTGGGAATGCTGTTCAGTGTTCTATTCCAAATCCTTTAACACAAAACTTAATGAAATTAATATTACTGAGAAACCTCTATGTATTTGTATTCATGGAGAAAAAAATGTTAATAATAAATAGCGTACCCCTTCTTTCATATGAAACAATCACAGTTGGAAAAAGTATCACTCCTAATATATCTTATCACAGGTAGACATTAGAACCATAGAAATATTTTGTATAATGTCTCGAATTTTATGTGTATAATGTTGCAAAATGCTTCCTAATAAGTGCTTTAGGTGGAAGAAAAAAATTCTGAAAATGTAAATAAAGAAAATGCATGCCATTGGGGGTGAAAATCTAATTCAGACTTAGCTTCTGGACATAAATGTAGCTTCACTATGTACATTTTGTTGAACTCTCCTTTTGCTTGAGGTAGGAGTAGAGCTGGATGTGAGTTACTATTATGTTTGTAGCAAAATTAAAAAGCAATACAATCATTAAAAGGAGAAGCCACATACCCTTGAAATCAAAAATACCTTCAAAATATTTACATAAACCCTTATGGTAATACATACCAAAAAATCAATCAACAAACTGATATCTAATCTTTTTTCATCATTCGATCAAACATAAACATATATAACCCTATAAACTGATTAAGAACCCTTCTAGGACTAATAATCATCCCATCCTATTACTGATCAATTCTTAATCGAAGGTTATTAATATGAAATTTGTTATAAACATTGAACTGATATTAAGATTTACTGCACGTCTGAAATTCCTGTTAGTGATGGTGTTACCTAGTGTGTTTCTGGAGAAAATATTTGAAGCGATATTAAAATAATAGTTATTAAAAGAATCTGCTACTTTGTTTGGATCTTTTACATCAACCCCATCAATGTTTACATGTATTTTTGCAGTTCTTTACTATCCTTCTCCAGTTCTTCATTTATAATATCCCACATTACTTCTGTTTTATTATTTGAGGACAATATGAGTTTTTCATTATGTATTTTTGTAGCTTCCCTAATCATTCTTCTGTAATTCTTTTTATAACAGTTATAGTAAGTTTTAAGTTCCTCGGTTACATTTCCTTCTTTTTTTTCGTTAATCGGCCGACTAGGACCACGCATGCAAGCATCCTGCATTTACCGTGGCTCAGTTTTTATTTATTATCGCGGTGGCAGGTGCTTGCAACAACTTTTAGGGGGGACCAGCATTTTTAGCTGGATCCGATTTTTATCCCCCACGGTTGTTAGCCCTGGGGGTATGGAAGATGAAATGATGATATGATGATAATGGGGGTGAAAGGACAACACATACAGACATACACAAATACACCCATGCCCGAGGCGGGACTCGAACACGCGATCTTCTGGTCCGAAACCACTCCCGACTACTGCCTTAGCGATCTCGGCCATCTGATCGGCATTTCCTTCTTTTATAATTTTACTTATATTTCTTAGTTGTATACTACATTCAAGTATATTTGGAATTACCCACTTCTTTTCCTGTCTATTAATTTTTGAGGCACGGCTACATTATAATAAGAGTGGTAAATGTTAATAAACTCACTGTATGATTCATTAACTGAGGTTTGTGTATAAACAGATTTTTAGTTCTTTACTTAAAAGATAGTCCCAATGTCCTCCAGTATGGTGGTTATGTATCTCTTCATTGCTCACAAAATACTGATTTTGATTATTTGTCAATAGTGATAATACTTTGTAAGAGTAGAGTGCTACAACGGTGAGGAATTCATATTTAATGAATAAATCTTTACAGGACTGTCTGGGATTCAGTTTAAAAATGCTTCTTATACATTTCTTTTGAAGGACCATTAATCTATCCATATTTTTTGTGTTGTACCACCCCAAATTTCAATGTCATATTGAAGTTGAGAGAAGATTGTCCCAAAATATACTGGAATAAGTGCATCAATTTCGAGATATCTGTAAAAGTACCTCAAGAGGAATATATTTGAGTTTACTTTATTACAAAGTGTATCAACTTGTTTGTTATATGTTAGGTTTTGATCTATGAATATTCCTAATAACGTATGACAGTCAGTTTGGTTCACTGATTCGTTGTCTACTTCCACTTTAATGTTTTGGTGTTGGTGACCGTGATGGAATTTGAAGTTGATAAATACAGTTTTATCAACATTTAATTTCAATTCATTGATGGACAAATAACTTGTAATTGGTTTTAATAATTCAGTCAGATTAGCTTCTAGATGACAAAGATTTTGCCCACTACTTATTAACATTGTATCATCTGCATAAGAAATTACAGAGAAATAAGATGAGCTTGGAATATCAGTAACATATAATAGAAATAGCAAAGGTCCAAGCACCGATCCTTGCAGAACACCAGATGCAATTGTATCTAAATTTGATTTAACTTTGGATAATAAATTTTCAGATTGCCAGAAGATATCTGCTAATTCCAAACATCCTGTGTATCATTATTCTTAGCAAGTGGTCTTACAATACTAAGTTTTAGGGATTTTGGGAAAGTGAATGCAGCTAGAGATAAATTTATTAAGTAAACTAATATAATAAGAAGAGCAGGCTTAGATTTTTTAAGAATTATTGAAGATATTTCATCATTCCCAGTTGAGCAACTATTTTTGAAGGAATTCATCAGTCGATTAACTTCAGTAGCATTTGTGTGATGGCAATTTGATGTTCCAGAAGATAAGGAATTAATAGTATTATTGCTTACAATGTCCTGCTTTGAATTTAAGAAATGACAGTTCACGGTCCTACAAATATCAGAAGGATTATCAAGAAACATGCCTTCATGTAGTAGGTGTATATTTTTGTGAGACTGAGTTTTCCTATTGTTAATTATATTCCATAATGTTTTAGATTTATTTGTTGATTTGTTAACTTTATTATTTATTTGCAAAGTTTTCTCATTCATCAGTTTTACCCTATATTGTTTTTTATACTTTTCATTATAGAACGGGTCCTTAGTATCTCTGAACAGGTCATACATGTTTTTTTATTTTATTTCTAAGAACAAGAATTTTATTCGGAAGCTTAATTTTGGGTTTTTTGGTCCATTAATTTGCCTCTTAATAATGGGACATACACTAATCAAGTGACGATTTAATGCACTCAGGAATAAGTTCCATTTCTCATTGGTATCGCTACTATTGTGTACTTCAGTCCATTCCTCTTTTAGGAGACGTTCATTTAACAAATGTAGTTTAGTATCGCTGGTGTCACGGGTGAATGTGTATTTAGGTAGTTCACGGCTAATGGGGCAATTGATTATTTCAATGATTTGTGCAGTGTGATCAGATAGATAAAAATCAATATTATGAGAGTATTTATACATTTCAATGTTTGTAATGATGTGGTCTATGGTAAGGTATGGGTTGTAATACGTGTTGGCCCTAATAATTCTACATCATGTATATTGAAGCTCTTTAGTAACTCATGTAGTTCATCATGTTCAATATTAATGTTCAGATGTCCCAAAATAATTAACTTACTATTGTTGTTGCCTACACGTTTAGTTAAATGTTCTTCCAACCTGAGTAGAAAGCCATTAACGCTCGAATTTGGGGATCTATAAATGCCTAAGATTTTTATGTTTCCTTTCATTGTGTTTACATCTCCACCTGCTACTTCAATAGTCATTTCGATGCTCATATCTCTAATCCAGTCTATTGATTTGCAAATTAAATTATTCTGGACTATTATTGCAAAATATTATTATTATTATACTGCAATCACACTCGTGGTAGGAAATACTCTTATAGAAATGCCGAGTCTAATGTCAAAACACCCCAACATGTTTGTTCATAGTTTCTGATATTATTATAATACTTACGTTCAAGAGTATACTGATAGTAAGTAGTCTTTAAACATTGGAAGAAAGAACCAAGTTATTTGATTTCAGGCATGGTCTTTTGTTTACTACATTCAAAAGGGCGTTCCAGGATAAACTTAAATATTTCGATTTGAATTCCCACCTCCAGCTTGATAAACATCTGAAAAACATAGTCGCCCGACGCGCGTGCTTGCCACACAAATTATACTGACAAGCAAGTACGGTGGGTCGCATGACACACGTGCTTGGCAAAGAGTGACGTCGATGCTAGTCTTGGCTGGCTAATAGCAAACACCCAGCCGTGACGTCACCGTTAGGCTAGACTGATGGTGGGGGAACTCTGAAAACAGCCGTGAATCCAAGCTCACCCAACCCGCGCACTCAGCGCGGCGAGGGGTCGCGGCGCGGGCGGGATAGGATCCTCACGGGACGCGTGGGGGACGAGGAAACGGCCGAAAGCAAACTATGTTGCTTCCTCTGCACGGTGCAGGAGAAAGGTACGTAATTGGGCAAAAACCATTCTCGAGGTTTTCATGAAACCACGTACCATGTTTGTGCCGCGAAGGGTGGGGCAGATATAACAGGTTACCAAGATATTGCAGAGTAGGTATTATAACGTTTAATTTTTTTCGCAAAACTAATGTCGGTCTGGTTTGTTGCGTCATCGGCCTAAGTGTTAGCTGATTAGGCATGTGCGAGTTATCCATCCATCATTTCATCACGCAGTCTGTCCAACATGTGAGTGCTTCCTCCCTACGCAATCGATATGTAACCTTTATTTCAAATTTTCAACTTTTGGCACACACATCGACAAATATGCTATCAATGTGTTTATATTTTTGTGATTTTAATTTAGGGAATAATTAAAATATATTTTATTGCCATTTGCATGTTTTTTTCTGTTTTGAAGATACCTTTTTCATATAGTACCTAATGTAGGCTCCAGTAAATATTAAAAACCATCGTAAACTCGCCATCCATTTATCAGTTAAGAGTTATCAGTTTAAGAGTTATGATTCGGTTGGTTATTTTTATTGTATACATATTTACGTAAATTTATTGGTAAGTTAATGTTGATATCCGTGTGCTGGTGTTATGTGCAAAAGCAATTTAAATAATTTTCATGACAATATATTTCAAATATTTCAACAACTTTCACTTGTTTCAATTAAGTACTACTTAAAAATTCCGCTTCTAGCATCACATAAATTGTATTGTTCTCCTGTCACACAGAATTTTCCAGTTACTGACTAAAGTTATAATTTAGTAACACCTTAGGTTCCTATTAAAAGACCCCTGAGTTCTGGGAAACATTGAGATACCTCGCTTGCTTCCGGGAACTTGGTCGTTGAACTTCGGATCCAAAAATAGTCCATTAATCCCTTGGGCTCTGTAGAAGCAGGAATTCTCAGTGCACAGAGCCGTAATATCTGTATGCCGAAGGGGCCACTGCTTGTGAGTCAACTTACAAACAGCAATGTGTCTCACGTCTTAATAGCAAGCGAGACAATGTGTCTCATGTCTTACCATACTGGAGATGAAGTATATCTAAGACATTCTCAACGACTTTCTTTTGCACTTTCTTTTCAAAGTTCGAAAATTTGTTTCCTACTTTGCATCATGTTCGTCTTGATATACACATCTAGTTGAAAATTTGTACTTGCAACTTAAGTATATATTCTGACCTTCTTATCGTATGTTTTGAAATGTATTGTCTGACTAGCATTCTTACAGGCAATATCACGAGTGGGGATGTTTATTAAAACTATTTCGCAAATGAAATTTCATAAATATGAGGAAGAAAAAAACCCAGAAGGAATAAAAACACTTCATTCGAAGAAAAGACAAAATAACAGTCAACAAAAATTATTTGAGGATTCTTTGTAAAGAGAATGCTAGTAATAAACGCCGAAACTCGAAAGATGAGGTAAAAAAGTAAAACTTAATAGCATCTATAATTTCTATGTCATTGTTTCCGTATAGTCTGAATTATTTGCATGGTATTATTTTAAATTTAATTAGAAGAAAACAATAGTTAACATATATTTTGAGGTAGCCCTCCTACAATTTCGGAACCCATGCTGTAATCTTCTCTTCATATACAGGACTCTTCTTCTTAGCGCTTTACGACGTTTTGGTTTACAAAGAGATGGATGTGCGGTGTCGGCCTCTTTGTGTCCTGCACCTTCATCCACTGCCATTTTGTTCGTTATAGATTCACTGGCCTGCGAGAGACCTTTCCTGGAACATTCTCCATAATCCGTCAGTGGCTTCTAACAGAGAGGCACTGCCATAATGTATATTCATGAGACCTGAAAACTAAGCACTTTTGTGAGTACCTCAGTGCTGGCCGAAAGCCTCTACTGAAATGTACTCAAACAGCAAGTGCGTTGAAGTTTACACAAAATGCTTACAAAAATTCAACAGAGTTTCGACTGATCTGAAGTCCCCCGACCCTGTTAAATTGTCGTCGGTCCACCAAGAACCGGCCGCGTGTACCAAACGGGTCTGAAGGTGAATCACGTTCTCTTCCGTCTGAGGGCGCTGCCTACTCAACAAGCGTCTCTACTCAACTGCTCTTCCCCACCCACGCAGTATTTCTCCAATCAGCTCATGAGCAGAGGCGCGAACGATGAAGAGTGCTCGCGCTTGCTAGAGGCAGCCGGCAGGTCTGGCGTTCCAGTCTTCAAATAAACCATTAAACCTAGCTGGGCTGACTGTGAATATAAGTATATAATTTAACATTTTGCCTTTTTACGTAATATGGAAATGAGAAAATATTCTAATAACGCGGCAGAAATACGCGTATTTTCGAGTGAAAATAGTCAGGACCTAGAATTAAAAAGGATGACAATTCTTGTTCCTGTATGTATTAAATAACTTCTTCTAACTTGTGTTGACAGAATCCACGTATTAGAGGTCCTGTAAAAACGAAAAAATAGCTGACGTCCTAACGACAGTAGTCAAAGTAATTGTAAAAACATTGTAAACAGACTTCAATTTTTTTTGTTAGTATTTTTCTCTTATAGAACAGTGAACGCTTAAAAATAGAGCAAGTATCATTTTCGTTGAAGTCAAACCATTTTCGAAATTTTTAAACGTTACAATTAACATCAAAAAACTATGTGCTGTAGTACCTTTTTCCACTACGTAACGTAACATACGTTTCTCTTTTATTTATTAAACTTAATCATCAATTAGAAAGGCGAATAAATGATCTTTACGTATGGAGTATCTCTGCCCTCCCCTCCCTTTCCTGATTACCATACTCGCTATCTCGATGCTTGTCGGCGCACTATTAAATATAACGGTTGAATCATCCTTGCAATATGCTCGGTATGTCTAAAAGTGGAAAAGATCTTTCTCTCGACTTTTCTGCAAAAAGGCAGAATATTTTGATCACCATTACTACCACTTCCCTTTCGCACGGTTTGCACGTACCATAAAGACTCAGAGCCCACTGGAGGTTATGCAGTGAGTGTAACGGCGCCTGTCCACTGAGTTATGGTTTACCGCCCCGTTCAGGAGCCCACTCCGCCCCCCAACATCTCTACCATGCACGTTACACCCCATTGCCCTCCACCCACGCATCCCCTGGCATCCTGCATGTGCGTTCCAGCCGGATTCACCCTGCACCCTCTAAGCCCTCAGCCCCCCCTCCCATCACGGCCAAAGATAGAAATAATAGAGAAGTTTACACTACGATACAATTTTCATTTCAGACGCATACGTACCTCTCGGGGAGGAATGAGGTAAAGCGGAATGAAGGAATGTAGAAGGAATGGTGCGGAGGTGGATCTGTGCAAAGCTGGAATAATATGTGTAAATAAAATTACTTTTATTTCAAATCACAGGTACAGTTCCTTCTTTTCCTTGGCTACTGGATTGGTTCAAGTGTCTGGCCACGTCGAATGATGTAGTCCTTAGTCTCGTTAGTGCAGCGAGTGTTTAATACCGAGAGGTGGCGTGATTGTTTCTTCGCTAGATGTGGAAATCCTATGCCGACGTACACGTTGACGTGCGTGGGTTTCCCCCTTCGTATGCTCCAACGATGCATCGTCCCTGTCAGACCAAGCTCTAAGCTCCGACAAGTCTCCCGTCGTGTGGGGAGTGCAGTGCCAGTGGGATTCGCGGCTTTCGCCTCGTTTCTTGGGCAGCGTCACACCTTTGATTTAATACGCCGCGGGTTGTCATCCCTGGATACGTGTCTATAAAATTCACATTTCGGTTGGAAGACGCATTCGAAATTTTAGAATGCTTTAGGATGTAGGTATTGTAATGGAATCGTATGTAATCGCAAATAGTATCAGGTTTTATATCTATACTCTATTCCTGTGTTACATGTCTATTACTGTGTTACATTATCCTTTCACTGTAATCCCTTTTTATATCTATACTCTATTCCTTTTCCCCGTTTTCAGTCGTTTCTTCCCAGAAGAGTTTTTTTCCATCGATTCCTTCAAAACACTAGCTTCTATTTTATAGTTTTGTTCTAATTGGCCGATCTTTCATGATGTTCTAAACGTGTACATAGGATTAGGAAATTACCCGTTGCGTTTCCATTAACTGCTATTCTTGAACAAACTGTTCAACACTACCCAGCAAATTGTTCAACACTACCCAGCAAATTGTTCAACACTACCCAGCAAACAGCTCAATACTACTCAGTAAACTATTCACAATTAAATAGCAAACTGTTCAAAATTAAACAGCGAACTGCTGAAGACTAAACAAAAAACAGTTCAACAGAAAACAGAAAACTGTTCAACAGTAAACAGAAAACTTGTAAATTAAATAGTACATTATTCACGATTAAGCGGCATACTGTTCAATATTATGCAGCAAACTGTTTAAGATTACAAACCAAACTGTTCACGATTACAAAACAAGCTGTTCATGATTACAAGATTAAGATTACAAAATTACTAGATTACATGATTACAAGATTAATGTTCAAGATTACAAAACAAACTGCTCACGATTACACAGCAAACTCAAGATTCTACAGCAAACTTCAAGCTAACATATCAAAAACGTAAACGTCTTCGTTTTATCGAGTAAACAGGACAAACGTCTAATCAATTTCACAGAAACAATCTTGTTACGTCCGATAAACTACAGAAATAATTTTTCAATCCGCTCTCCACTCACATCCACTGCTCCACTCCCCTCCTAAACGTCCCCGAGGAGGTGTCCTCCAAGTAGCACCAGCGGGGGCCGCCTAACGTCTGAACAGGGCGGGGAATCGCGTCGTCAGCGCAGCCCCAGCACCCCTCGGTCCGGGCCTTCCGGCCTCCGCAGCGGGGCCAGCCGTTAATCTTTGGCGCTTTATCCGAACGAGAGCAAAAAAGCATCCGCCGGGAAATACGCCCTGGACAGCAGGTAGGGGATCCATTAGGGATTACGGACATTGTGCGCTCAAAGGCCGGGGGTTCGGGGGAAAGGGCAACAAAAGATCGACCTTTTTAAAGCCATTAATAGTCGCTGAATGGCACAAACTTCCATTGAACGAGAAATTTAGCGTGTAAATGCATAACGGTTAGTGCGTATCCAATAAGTGCGTTTCCGAACGGGTAACCAAATCGTTCTTAAAATAGCAATGCATGTTCACTCGTAACACATATCCCTTTTCTATTCTACTTTCTTTTCACATGATATACCGGCAAAAATTAAACCGAATATTTATAAAAGTTCTACAGTGAAATATTTCGTAACATCAATATGTTACAAAATTGTGAACATGATAGTGAACATTTTTTTCGATATAAAGGAACATATTCTCTAATGACACATTTTTTTATCGTCAAACGACTCTTTAACAACGCCAGAAAGGAAATTTTACATGAAGGATAGCATTTGTAAATACTTCAAATGGCTATGTCAACCGAGCCATCTTTGTGAATTTGTCAATAACTTTTAGCAGTAATAGCCTTTATGGTGTTGACTTTATGATTACTTTATAATCAACTGTATATTTATGATTTAATGTTGGTATTTTTCGAAAGATTCGTTCATAAATATTATAGACGTAATGAAGAAAAAGAAGAAGAGGAAGAAGAAGAAGAAGAAGAAGAAGAAGAAGAAGAAGAAGAAGAAGAAGAAGAAGAAGAAGAAAATCATAAAGGAATATATTGTAACAAAAATAGAAGCTCGGGATAGCTAGAATTAAATATTCATGTTCAGAAAAATGCTTTTAATTTTTAAAAAGTAATAAATTATAAGATGTAAATGATATTCAAAATACAATGGCTACCACATTCTCAGAGAAAGAAAGTGGGAATGGTAATTCTCTTGTTTTCAGTACAATCTGATTGGGAATTGAAGATAATGAACGTCATGAAAAAACTTGAAAGAGCTGTAAAATGTAAAACTAAAGAGAGAAATGGGAAAGAAAGAAGACCAAAAAGAATGAAAAAACAAGAAGGGATTTTGTTTGTTTGCTGTCATGTGCAGTCAATGTTTTTAACAAGTCTACACGCATCCCTTTAAAGGGCAAATGTCTCTTCTCCACCGGCATTGAGAGAGAAGGTGCGGGACTTGTTCTCTCACTCACGACGTTCACAACTGTTAATAAGGGATTAATTGTCAACACCCAATATAGTACCCAAAGGTGAAATATAAGAGAAAAATAACAGCAACAACGCATTGCTTCAAAATCGTAAGTTGTCTTATACAACTTCTTATCCCTGCCGATAAGAAGAAGCAGACATGTTTTGATTATCAACATTGACATACACCAGTCTCCCAGTCCTTCACAACACTGAGTTCTATAGACATTATGGGACTTTGTACATACACAGACGCTTGAGATCCTCGAGCTCCCACCAGCTCTTGGAATCGATTAGAGTAGGGAAGGAAGGGTGACGAGAGCAGCACGTTGGGATCCGTAGACCAATTGACAGCCCATTACTTTTTAAACAATGCATATTAAATTCTGGCGCATATACTACAATTTTTGCGTCAGAACTTGCTTAGAACTCAATTCTTCTCGATTGTGCGCAAATGTTGCACGACCATTATAAGGATAGACAAAACATCATTCTCTAAAAAGGTTCTAAAATGAATAATAAAATTTTAAATCTTGAAAAAATGTCAAAATGTATTTAAAAATGAAATTTAATAGAACATACGAACTTCGAATCTCACAGCTAGTTTTATCCCCGGCCTTTTTCTCAATACTTTGGGACATCAAGAAAATTTTAGACATCAATTTTCCTAGAACTTTAGCGAAAGCTGTAGGATTAAACCAATAGCATTGAAGGAAATGCTTAAAGAACATGCTAAAATATTGAAGTTTTTTTATTTTTAGAAAAAGGTGCACGTACTTTTATCAAACATTCTTATTGGCGCTTGTACCATGAACAGTAATTGAAAGACCTATAATTACAACAATATTGTCCTTGATACTTTCATTTTCATATGCCTATTTTATTTTCAGTTCTATAACGAATTTTCTTTGGTCCTTGGCCTTTGCGTCAGAATTCGTCTATTCCTTCAATTCATCTAGAATATTTGAGAACTAATCACGGACATAGTTAAAAAGACAAAAGCAACATTCTCCAAAATAACGAAAACGGATTCTTAAATTAAAGGAAATATTTCTTTAAGAGTCAAGTTCCAAACAACATAAACTACAAACAACGGTCTAAATAATAGTTTACTTCATTGACAAACATCAACACCATTTTCAAAACCCACAAACAATTCCGATTCTGGGACTTCGCGTTGTCTACGCAACAATTCCAACATTCTGCAAAAATGAAAATAGATTCTTAAATGAAAGGGAGATTCCATTAAGAGTGTAGTTCTGAACTTCCAGCACTACAAACAATCACACAAATAATAATTTCCTTCATTCACGAACATCAACACCATTTTCAAATCCCACAAGTAATTCCGATCCCGAGACTTGGCGTCAAACGTTGTCTACACATCAATTCCAATGGAATGTTTGCGAAAGCGTCACGCCCCCAATAAGAATAGCAGAGGCCGAAGCTGTGCTATCCCACCCACAGGGAATGGCTTCTGTTATTCGTCGTGTTTCGGTAAGCGGCTTTCTCAGACCGACGTTCAGAGTATGGACGCCGAGCCGGGTGGCCTCGTTTCGTGTGGAGATCAGTGTTATTCCAATAGGCAGAGCGGCGCCGGGGATTTTGATTTCCCCGGGGCGTCGTCCCTCTCTGTCTGTCCGTCCGTCCGAAAGTACGAAGCGGATGAGCGTTCCGCTCAGGACAAGCGCCTGTCTGACAGACGCTTCGTCCATGAAGCGTCGCGATGAATGCGCGCCTGCGTTCAATCAAACTGTTCTCCCGCGAGACGCTTCCGTAGGGTAGGTTGCATACTTTAAAGAGCGTACGTTTTTGGGGTCGTTTTAAATGGGTGGAGATTTGTGATGCAATGATATCATATTAATCATTGATATTGTATATACGAAAAGAATGAGAAAATATAAAAGTAACTCTCAAATTTTGTAATTGTTGCGTTTTATGTAAACTTAATGTCAGCTCTCGAAGTAAGTTACGAGGGTTCCTTCTTATATTTCAGGATTAGAGAACAAAAACAAATATTCTTCATCGAAAATCACTTTATTGTTTTTCAAAATATTACTCATGAAAATCTATACACTTTTGCATGCGTTTGAACCAATTGTCGAAGCACTTTTGCCACTCTGATTGAGGTATCTCCAAAACATGCATTCTGAATGCAGTTTGTTTTTTACGTACAGGAATAAAAAGAAGTCATTCGGTGCCAAGTCAGGACTGTACGGCGGATGACTCATCAAATCGATGTTTTGGGTGCTCAAAAATGCAGTTGTTTAAATCAATGTGTGAGAGCTCGCATTGTCGTGGTGAAGAGTGATCCGTCTTCGAATGTTGGTTTTCCTGATTTCTTGGAAGACAGCTGGCAAACAAATCGTTGTGTACCACTCAGAATTGACTGTTCTGCGTTGTTATAGTGATAGGGTTGTGAAATGTTCAGTTTTTCCGAAAAAACAGGCTACCATCTGTTTGGAAGTGCTTCGTGCGCGACCACCTTTTGTTGGATTTTGCTCATCTTGAAACACCCATATAGTCGACTGCTGTTTACTTTCGGGCTCATACGCGTAAACCCACGATTCATCACCTGTCACGATGTCATAAACGTGTTTCGAAGCACCGCGATCGTATTTTTTGAGTATTTCTTTCGACCAATCGACACGAACCTTTCTTTGAGCGATTGACAAATTGTGTGGGATCCAACGCGAACAAATTTTTTTGACAGTCAAATGTTCATGCAATATTGAAAGTATGCTGGTCCCACTAATGCCTAAGGTTGTCTCAATCTCACGGTAGGTCACATGACGATCTTGCAATATCAGTTCACGCACAGCAGCAAAGGTTTTCGGAACAACTGATTTTGGACGACCTTAGCGAAATTCGTCTTGGAGTGAACTACGACCATGATTGAATTCACTATACCATCGATAAACACTGGTACTTGATGGAGCTTCATCGCCAAAAATTGAATTAAGTTCATCCATGCACTGTTGCTGAGTTAATCCACGTCGAAAGTTGTAAAAAATAATCGCACGAAAATGTTCACGATTTTATTCCATTTTTGGGCCAAGATGAATCTTTCAAGTTACTGTAAACAACACAAATAGCGCACGTATGTCAAAACGTTCTGAGTACATATAACCTCAAAACATCCAACTTTACAATAGAGCTGTAAAATGCCAGATTGCAACACGTGGGTTTCCAAATCCCAAAACATAAAAGGCAACCTTCGTATTGTGTGTAAGTGTTCAGCTTTATGACGACAAAGGATGGTATAGTCCTGAACAATTATGCTTGTAGTAACCATCAGCAACTGTCAACAACTTTTTTGTACTCTGTGTAAGTTACCACTGCCATTATACCCTTCATATATTCAGTACGATGTTTATAGACGGGACATGAGTCTTCAGTTTAGAACAAACAGCCCTACTGATGGATGTTTCGAAATAAAAAATCTGTGATGTATGCGCGTTCGAGAGACAAAATATTCTGCCATTCAGGCTACGCGTTCTTCATGAATCTCATTGTGACATCCTGTCAATTCTCATGCTGACAACCTTTCAAACATTGGGCCTGCTTCTTATGACAAACAAGTATTCTGATGCGGATTTACTTGAATCACTTGTTATGTACAGTACAGAGATATAGTATTGTAAAACGTGGCAACATATTGTCGCAGAGACCACAAAGGTGGTCGCGGTCTGGCAGTCTTGGTTTGAAGGGTCGTTGGTTCCAATACCGCATGTTTTCTCGTGTATTGTAATATGTAGGGCCTTTTCTAATAATGCGTTTCCTTTAAACCCCATTTCCATTTTTCGGGCTGGCTTGAATGACTCAGGGACTTGGGGCATTAGTATCTCAAGTACACGTTACATGCGGAATGTAGCTTCAAATTCCACGTGAGGCGTGGATATTGTTAGTTTTGGCGTAGTGTACACACTAAGACCACATCATTTATCCTTGAGCAAAAACCTATCTTCAGTTTCTTCCTCTTGCGTAGTAAGATGTGAGTGCGAAAAAGACCAGGTGCATAACGCGAACGCTTACGCTGCGGCCTGCGCCATATACGCGCAGTGTCTCTCTGCCACTAACATGAAACGAAGCGAGATGAGCACACGTGCGACACATGTGCACAATGACATAGGGCCCACAAGCCATATCCTTGCGATGGATGAGGAGAATGCAAAGTAGAAAGGTGCAGAGACATATTACAAGTTGTATAACGCGAGAGTATCCCCCATCTATTGTGATGGTCTGTTAATATTGCGTTGTCCTTACGGCGATTATGTTTTGGTCATGTTTTGAGAATTAAAATGTTTACTCTTGGTTAACATTGCATATTTCTAAAATAAGTATTGTAAATTATCCGGCCTCCTTTCTGTAGGTCATCAAATTCAAAGCGAAAGAGTATTAAGTGTTCAACAGACGTTTCATTCAAACTCTCGTGATGAATGATTCTTAGTTCAACAAACACTCTTCCCACAGAATAACTTTCAGATTACATACATGCAAGACCTTAATTTTGATATCATTCACTGGCGATTAGTCAATTTCAACAAAAGTGAATATTTACAAGAATGGTTGTCAACATTTTTAACAAATGAAAAAAGAGAATAAAAACATTAACAAAATTATCCACAAAGCATTTACTCGTAAATTAAGGAGCAAACATTAAAAATGTGACACGCCCATATCACTCTTTTTCAATAAAAATTAAAAATATATCACAAAATTTACACTTTTCAATACTGTCTTTTACTCATCGTATAGACTAATACTAATGTAATGCAAGACATCTTATTCTTTTTCTGGAAATAAAACTCTAGGTAAAAGCAACAGAAGAATTCAATTTTTATTTTTATCTTTTTTGTTTAATTTATATGTTTGCTCCTTTTTTAAGTTGATTCTCGACCAATAGCGAGGTTCAATTTTTCCGAGTTCTTGTAATTGTCATTAGTTCGTTCAATATTATGAGGTAGCAAATGAAACATCAGTATACTAATGCATGTGTATGTCTATATTTTACGAACATTCTAAGCAAAAGTTTTTTTCACTTACTATAGATTGCTCGCAACTTACTTTATTCATATTACTTAGTTTTATGTTTATATACTTAGTTTTCATATTATATTATGTGCTCACAATACTCTCAGCAATCGAATGTGCCACCGAGAAACTAGACGCCTAGAGAAAGTAACGTCAGTTTCCCTTAAACTATAGTTCAATTTAATCTCCCAAAGTTGCTCCTTCAACATTTCAATATATTACGTTATAATTCCGAAACTTGTCTGCGAGAAAACTTGAGCAGCAAATGCAATTGATCTTTTCCGCATAAGGTGCAAATCCCTGCGGAAAACTTCCATCGGCGTCGCAACTTCCCGCCGCTTCCCTCCGCGTCGTTCGGCGATACAAATACAGAGCTCCTGCCATAAAACAATAAGATCAAGCTGCCAGCGTAAGGGAGGGGCTCTCTCCTACGGATATCCATTCCATTAAACACGAGCGAATCCGGGGGGAAACAGATTTTTCACTCTTCGGAAAACTTTTAACTTTTATATTCGATATTGAATTTCTGCATCATGTTCGGGAAGCCGCATAAGTTTAATGAAGCTTGGGAAAGTAATGGCGGCGTACAACGTCCTTATAACTTTTTAAAAAGTTTACGAGTTTAAAAAGTTGAATTAAATTCGCCCGGCTAGAACCGGCCGGTTTCATTCCGCATGAACTTGCTGAATTACACTGAATCCCTCTTGGCAGCCTTCCCCCGTCCCCTCCTCCACATCCCCGGAAGCCACAGATACGTCGCAGCCGCCCCCTTCCTCCCTCTCCCTCTTCTCCCTCCTTTTCCCACCCCCTCCAATTCTCCCCACTGAGCTCTCCGCAAGCGGAGTGCGCTTTCCGTAGACTGCGTTCCTCCCAGCCTCGCCGGCCACTGCGACACACACGGACGGGCGGTGCGGACGGGCAGTGCGGAGCGTTCGCGGTGCGAGTTTTCACGGCACACGGCGTGCATCACACGCGACGCATTTGATGCATGCACTTGCATTCATAGTATTTCAAAGCATATGAACGAAATATTAAAATGCATTAATGGCAATAAAAATTGAAAGTACGAGAAGTAAGTTATAACGATATTATATATATATATATATATATATATATATATATATATATATATATATATTCTAACAGGCCCACCTATCACACACACCTAGTACCTTCTGCACACACAGCCGCATGCACTGTAAGCGGGTTGTTAAGATATTATACTCGTGAAGCGAGCTTAGAATCTCAGGAAGCAGGATCTTTAGGGTACGAGAAAGGTCTGAACCCTTGACACAATAAAAGACACACAGATCACACATAAACGAGCATATAATTCACCCAAAATTCTGGCATGAGTTGATGACAACGAAAAACAAATCAAAAATTGAATTACACTTTCAAAAATGATCAAATAAATACAAATAAGCAACCTTTACAGCCTATTTAATGAATGAACACTTAATTTTGTTCAGAACTAACTTTCTGGAGCAATTTCTCTAACCAGTACTGGGAATTCCCTTTGAAAATTCAATACGCCTAAATTTAAGTTATTCTAGTTACAATTGCACGTGAAATTAAACTTAATTTACAATCTCTTGCCTTTCTTTAAAATATTACATACAATGAATAATATGTGGGCAAGCGCACTACTCTCAATTTATCTTTTAATTATAACTGCTAATAACAGAATAATGACTGTTCCAATAGAATGGTTTAAGGCAAGCAATAACGCATTAAATCTCCCACTACAAAGCTGCAAATTATTACCACCCGAGTCCTCAGTTTCTAACACTTCTGAATCTAGTCTTTTCCCTGCCGACGTGAACTTGACCTAATTTCACAGTTCTACAGGTTACCTCGAAACCGTCCTCTTTCCAACCTTGAAGTCGCGTGCTGCGTTCCGCACCGCGTTGCTCGATTCCGACCTCTGCGTAGCCTGCGCTGTCCTCTTGCGTCTTCTTCTATCTTCCTGAACGGCGTCTTCTCCCCGGTCGACTCGCGTATTCTTCCGTCTCGCTAATCGTCCTCTTCTCCTCCCACGGCTGCTACCGCCTTCGATTACGCCCAATTTGTAGAAAAATGTCCCTTGCACTTCCCTGACTGCCGGTGCAAGTACCTCGCTCGTTCCTAACTTTTACTCTGTTAATCAAGAACTTTCAGAGCTTTCCTCACAACGGGCAACTTTTTACTTCCCGCATTAGTTAATAGAAGAATACTTCACTAATTCCTCACTACTGCGCGGACGACTAGCTACACGTCTTTGCAACGCCGGAAACTCCTATCTAAACAGTCGTTGCGGCGGCAATTACTACCTAACCTGACGAGCGCTGATGAAAATCTGCTTACTTGCCGAGCGGTGACTTACTAGAAGAACTGCTGACCCGACGCGTGCTGGCAGAAGAGAGATGTTGACTCCATGCGTGATGGCTAGGAAAAGAGGTCTTCCGCCTGCGCGTCCGCCCATTTATTGGCGTTTCCTGGAGAAATTCTCCGTGGCGGAGGCAACTTCTCCTCCTTCAACCCTTCACCAGTAAAAGCATTGCTTGATAGTTCGTGGTGACTAGTACGAGCAACGGATACCAGGCTGCGCGTTTTGCTACTCTGGTTTTCGGCCGCTCTTCTTGCTGCCTGTGAGCGTTCATGCCGATGAAACGGTGGTGTTATGGGGTTGTATAATCCCATATCGCCACAATATATATATATATATATATATATATATATATATATATATATATATATATATATTGTGACGTACCTGGTTGTCGGTACTTTCCACTGCAAATCTAAAGGTTATGAAGGACGGGTGTCTTGCTCGTGAATGGGTTTTCTGAGGGACTCGATAATACATTGGTAAATCAAAATAGTAAATTAGTAAACAAATACATTTTATTCATGAATCAACGTCTAATACACCTGATTACATACATAAAACCTCGATGATTTGGTACCAAGATTCTAGTTACCATACCATACAATATTATTACCTGGGGCCCCAGTAATAATTCGACTGTTGTGGCTGCTCGCCCACGGCGACGGCGACCGTTGACCTTCACCGCGGCTCGGCGTCCCCGGGCGGTTGATGCCGCAGACACGTGCCTCGCTGGTCTGCAGAGGCGGCGACGAGAATCCCTCGGCCGCAACCTCGGATGTTTCCGCATTCGCTCCCACACGCGCAATCACAGCATCTCGTAGTTGTCCATTGCGTTCATACCATGCACTCGAATTATATTACTGCGCCCCTCCTCGGTTCTATTCGGCTTCCCTCTCGTAATCGCTATGCACGTGATCACACTTCGTACCGGCGTTCATTACACTATGCACTGTTCTATAAATTACCGGCTTCTAATCAGCGATTATACAAATCTAACACTGTTGAACGTTCTTCGTCTTTTGTAATGTCCTGTTCTGCTTACAGCTAACCGTCTTTTTCCGGCCACTTTCTTCTACTCGCTCTCAGCAACTGTCCTCTACGGCCGTCTCCACTCGGCGTCTCCTCGCAACTCTCCAACCGTCGCGCTCCGCTTCTAACGGCCGAAATCCCCCCTCTCTCGCTAGGCCACGGCGGCGGCGACCGTTCACTCTTCCCCCACCGTGCGTCCTCGCACCTGCCGCTATGCCGCGCCGTTCAAAATGAGTTGTAATTATACTCCTGTACACTTCGTCTTTAATTGCGTATAGAAACGCTTTCCGCGTTTCAATATATATATATATATATATATATATATATATATATATATATAGAGAGAGAGAGAGAGAGAGAGAGAGAGAGAGAAGCCGATGAGATGGCCGAGATCGCTAAGGCAGTAGTGCCGGAGTGGTCTCGGACCAGAAGATCGCGGGTTCGAGTCCCGCCTCGGGCATGGGTGTATTTGTGTGTTTGTATGAGTGTGTCGTCCTTTCACCCCTCATTATCATCATCATTTCATCTTTCATACCCCCAGGACTAACAACCCTGGGGGATAAAAATCGGATCCAGCTTAAATGCTGGTCCCCCCAAAGAAGTGTTCGCAAGCACCTTCCACCGTGATATTAAATGAAAAACTGAGCCACGGTAAATGCAGGTTGCTTGCCCTGCGTGGTCCTAGTCGGCCGAAACGAAAAAAATAATATATATATATATATATATATATATATATATATATATATATATATATATATATTAAGCATTTTATTTTTTACTGATTCGTTATAACTTGTTATTGCCTTCGATATACACCGCATAACTTACCTGGATCGAAAGAATCGTAATTACCAGGATATTACAGTTGAATGATACTACATATTTTCTTATGGAAGTAATTATGAAAGAGAACTATGGGAGGGAAATATGAAAAGACAAACCGAGACAAGTTAACATCTAATAAATTAGTAAATAAGTAAATCTAAATCAATAAAAATGATAGGTGAAAAATAAATATATGTTTGTGCCACGGACGTGAACTGGTTCTAATAATCTCGGGCGACAAAAAGCGTCAAGGTCACTGGCGCTAGGGCACTTTGTTGCCGCCCGATCATTAGAACCCTTTTAAAGTTGTTGCTTCATAAATCACTTTATGTTATAAAGTTTCAATATTCATCTATATTATTTCAGTTCATAATCAATTATAAGAATGAATGTTACAAAATCTTATTAAACTAATACTACAATAATACCTTAGAATAAATGTTCCAATTTCTAGGGCATGTCAATGGGTTGAAAATTACATTTCCCTGATGAACATTAGTGGGGAACGAAGTGGACATTATGTGTCACATGACCCCTGATTTTTAGACGATTTTCAGGCATCCATGATCACAGATGTTTGGTAGGTCACATCCTGACGCAATGAAGGAGGTTTCAGATATCTGCCGACCATCTGAACATACGGAGTTGCTTAACAACCACAAACAAATTCTACGTGAATACGTACATATTACTTTCTTATAAGAAGTTTCTCACTATCAGTTCGTAGGCAAAAGGTATTAATTTCTACCCTTCTACATGCCATAAAAGTGTGTATCATTGTATTATGAGATATTCTGAATAGTTCCTAGTAGCAGTAACATTTTGCAGTAATGTGTTATTCGTCTTCAATTTAAATGTCTAGCGTTTGAGCGTAAATAAATGCACAAATTTTTCACTGAATTTAAATATTGTATGTAATACGTTTTCCTCCAACTTCCACAAATTTTTAATCACTTTGATGAACCTTGAAAGAAAAGTAAAATAAATTTATAAATTTCTGTTCAGCGTCCGGGAATTATATGCGAATATGGTGCAACTCCACTGTTCATCATACCCCTACTTCATGGCATATTTGATCGTGAAAATTTGTACGCTCCTCTCTGACAGAACCAAGATTTTCTGAAAGAGAATATGTAAGTGGGAGTTTGAGAAATTAAATATGAGATGTATACCATTTTTACATATGACTGCAACAATTCACACAGACACCCAACATACTTTATCCTATGTTCTCTGCCCCGAACTCATTTTATCTCTGTTCACCGACTAGCGTATTCCGCGATAAGTAATCCATCCGTTACGTATTCTCTGGTAGTATCGTTTTTCTGCAGTAAAGTTCGCAACACTGCTTTATTGCTATACTGTAAGAGGTTTACCGAGTAAAGTGAAGGGGTAGCATTGGAGTAGAGGAAGTGTCATGTTGAGATTATATAAACTCCAGGAGCTGACATTCGCCACCCCAGGAGTAGAGACGCAGAGCTTTTGATTGTCAAACAGAAAATACGTATGCGAGTACATTTTATTTCTTCTCGTTTGCAGTGGAGCTTTGTTGCACATTTCATGCCAGGCTGCTGAAATCCATCCACTTCCACCCGCTGAGGACAACCGTGATCACAGACAACTTTACCGACATCCTTCTTCGACATTGTGAGGTATTGACAACATGCCATAGGTTCTTACAGGACATTGGTGAGGTCAAAGTTCTCTGACCGCGAAACCTGCGGAGAGAGTGCACCGGCCAACCAGGGCCGACCACCCGGCCAACCGGCACACGGGTAGAGGAGAAACTTAGCCCTATTTTATCCCGTGTGAAGTACATCTCCGCGCATTACGCCCTGAGGAAGGTCGGCGAATGGCGACCGAAACGTCGGTACCTTTACCATGGACGCGGCGTCACCCAGACAGCCACTTAAATACTGACTCCGGCCGCGGAAGCCTACGCTCTTGCGAATTACATTGTTCAAGGCCGCTGATAAGCACGACAGAGAGAGAAAGACAATATTTGGGGTGTAACACGAGTACCTGATCCCAAAAGAAGCATTCGGATTTAACAGAAAATAGACAATTGATATCAATAAAGAAATTCTTGAACGTGTATTTTATAAAAAGTAAGAAATTAAAAATTTTTTATTTTGTACCAGTGATGATACACCCGGGGCATACCTTGCGCAGTAAAGAGATAAAGGCAAGAGCGCTTCCTTCTTCGGTCTTCGTGCCCCAGACATAATTTACCGCAGCCCTTCCGTTGCCATCTCCCAGCGTGATGGCCTGCGTGGGGATTACCGGGCGTACACGCCCTCTATGACTCACAGGGGAATGGCGTGTCTCCTTTTGGGAGTTTTCCAATGTAGCATAGCGCATTGTCTAGGGAATGAAAATGGTCCAGTCAATTTATGATTTCGATCTTGAAAAATATCATATTGTTCTATTTTTTAATACTGAAACTGTTTTAATATACGTGTTTGTTAATTTGCCCCACGCTGAGATTTGAAGCTTGATTTGAAGCTGAGATTTGAGATTGTAACTAATAATATACAGCATGAAAATATTTATTACCGCAATATGGACATGTCAGTTTGAAACTGTTTTAAATTATTATTATTATTATTATTATTATTATTATTATTATTATTATTATTATTATTATTATTATACTTGATAATTTTTATCTTTGGTTATTCATTAATAGTCGACTTCCACGTTCTTGTATAGTTAAAGTTTACTTAGGTGGGACGAAGTCCTATTCAGTACGAACTAGTTAATTACTGAAAATTTATTCTGTTAATAAACTCAAAATGATTGATCTGCGGAGTCTATCTATTAAAAATAAGCTTTTCTTTTTGAACAGTACAGTCCCATTATTTATTGGTGTTAATTCGGGATTCTCTTTAACAACATTTTACTTTATAAATACCATAGGCATGCCATCAAATTTAATATGACTTTTTTTTAAGTTAAAGGTCCTTTTAATATCAAAATCAGTTGTTTCCGGGCTTGAAGGCCGTGGTCCAATGGAAACTTGTCCATACGTTTCGCCTGCAACTGTGGCAGGCATCCTCAGTGGCGTTGCTGGCGGGGGCGAAGTGTCCTAGTTGGCAGCGCCGCGTTGACTGACGCTCCCGCGGCTCTGGGGCCTGTATTCATAGTGAAAGGCGAGGTTCGCGCGCTCGCGTCTGATTGGGGCGCGCCGCCTGTTCTCGCACCTGATTGGGCCACGTCAGCGGTACTGGTTAGCTGCGGAGTTTTGGTCGTACGAAGTGCCGGGTACCATGTACTGTTTAATTTTTCTCCTTCTTCTTTTCTGTTAAAATTGTTCTTGTGTTTGTAAATCTCGATGGCTTCCATTTGGAGTCTCTTGTAGTAGTGTGTGCTGGTGGAGAGAATATCCGTCGCTTCGAAGCGCATGTCGTGTCCGCGTCCCGACAGCGCGTGATCGGCGACTGCTGACTTGTCAGTATGTCCTAGGCGGCAGTTCCTTTTGTGTTCTTTTAACCTAGTATTGAAACTTCTCCCTGTAGTACCTATGTATACGGAACCACAAGAGCAAGGAATTCTGTATACTCCAGCTAAAGACATACGATCCTGGGGGTCTTTGGCCGAACGTAAAATGTTACGGAGTTGTTGGGTGGGGTTTAGCTGGAGTATACAGAATTCCTTGCTCTTGTGGTTCCGTATACATAGGTACTGCAGGGAGAAGTTTCAATACTAGGTTAAAAGAACACAAAAGGAACTGCCGCCTAGGACATACTGACAAGTCAGCAGTCGCCGATCACGCGCTGTCGGGACGCGGACACGACATGCGCTTTGAAGCGACGGATATTCTCTCCACCAGCACACACTACTACAAGAGACTCCAAATGGAAGCCATCGAGATTTACAAACACAAGAACAATTTTAACAGAAAAGAAGAAGGAGAAAAATTAAACAGTACATGGTACCCGGCACTTCGTACGACCAAAACTCCGCAGCTAACCAGTACCGCTGACGTGGCCCAATCAGGTGCGAGAACAGGCGGCGCGCCCCAATCAGACGCGAGCGCGCGAACCTCGCCTTTCACTATGAATACAGGCCCCAGAGCCGCGGGAGCGTCAGTCAACGCGGCGCTGCCAACTAGGACACTTCGCCCCCGCCAGCAACGCCACTGAGGATGCCTGCACAGTTGCAGGCGAAACGTATGGACAAGTTTCCATTGGACCACGGCCTTCAAGCCCGGAAACAACTGATTTTGATGTGGAAACCGGCCGTGAAAGCCTACATTGTATGTCCTTTTAATATTTGGCCAATAATTTATTTGCAAAGAATGACTGCGTTATATTGCAAAAAGCTTTCCTTGTGTCTTAATGTTTGTGAAGATGTCCTTGTAGACTGTGTGCTGCCAAAAAGATTTTTTTCCAGAAGAATCTCGGCAACCATCAGTCATATTCTGCTCTTCTTTCTTGCAGTTGATATTGTATCAAAGTAAACATCCCTAAATCTAGTATTAAATTATATTAATTATTTCTATAGAAATTACTCCCAAATTCCTTGGACGAACATCTCTTTTCGATACTGCTTCAGATCACGAGAACTCAACATCCTGTCTGCTTAAATCACTACTACAACCAGATCTTCCACATGGTCGCGGCTCCGGTGCTTTATAACGTCTGCCAAAATTACGGCTTCGATGAAACACATCACTTCAGTTTTTGTTTGTATTCTAAATGTTTGTAAGTAATTTTGTCATTTGCTACAACTCGTTTACCGAGAGTCACTATTTTGACTTGACGTCTATGTCGAAACTAAAATATGTCACCATTGGCTGTTCATCTTTTTTGTATCACGTCATACGAGCTTCGAATAACAAAAAATATATTTTATAAACATTCACGTCCCAAATAATGACTATGTTTAATTGTATTAGAAATATTCAATGTCCAATATTCATTGTTTATTCCGATCTCGAACATTGCTTAGTCATAATATTTACATCGTAATATTTGCATCAAATTTTTTAATGTTGAAATGTCTACACAATGTTCTCATTACAAAAAATCAAATGCAAATTCTATATTATCATTTCCGTGACCCAATGTTTTGAAATGAGTATTTATTTCACTGTATAGTAATGAATGTTTCCCTTTAGATATCTGAGTATGTCTCGTAACGCTGTTAGGATATATTCTAACAGTAAAAAACTGGGTTTATAGCTTTGAAAGGCCTATGCGATCTGCGCAATGTCAAATACAAATAGCAAAATATTTGCACCTGTTTCGGTTTTTGTTCATAATCTTCTAAGGTATGTGCCGTAATGAAAATGTTATCCCATTTTTAAAGTGCATTTAATTTCATATAGTTTAAATCGAAATTGAAATTCGTTCGTGTATAACTTAGGAATAACAATTTTCATTTCTTATCAAGAAGTAAGAAGACTAAGTATTTTGTTACGTCGGAAAATGTTTATCATAATGAGAAAAATCACAAGTAATAAATAAATAGAACATTTATTTAGCTTTAATTTTGGCTCATATGTATGGTGGTATGGTACGAGTATAAACGGACTGGGATAAAATGTTTCATTTATCCAGTGTCTGTCAAACTGTTTCTGTCAGAGTGATCCTTATCAGATATTATTAGTTATCACTCTTTTCAAGATACGTAAATCTAATTCCAGTCATTTAGATGTTGGCCTGATATGCAATACGCTTGAAACGTAGTGTTACGCAAAGGAAAGTTAATATTAATCATCAGTTTCACGAAATCCATTTGCCGCTCGGCATTCCACCACGCCATCCGAAAATATGACTGGATTCTCCCGCGCTGCAGGACGAAGCATAATGTATTAAGCCTATTTTTCACGGTCATTTTTGCATCATTTCTCGTCGTTACAGACAAGTTATGGACCAGATTGGATTCAATTTGTACGAAGAAATGAATTTATTTTTCCGTACAAATTGCATCCAGTTTGACTATGGCGCTCCTGGTCTCTATGGGACTTTCTTCGATTCCGTGCCCAGGAGAGTTGTTCGAACATTAGAGCGTTTTGGTTGTGAGTTCGTAAGATTGAGTGTAAAGCAAAACCATTTGTGCGAATTTGTGGTGCAGTAAATCTAACGGGTTTTTACTTCCTCTTTAATTACGACCAGCTTCGAAGGTCAGTTGAGGTTACTGTAGAAAATTTTACATGAAATACGAATGTACCTCTTTCATACATGTATATAACCTATTTTTTTTTCTTTTCAGACGTGTTTCAGTTCTGTTTATCGGCCTTTGCCATAAACGTTTCTGAGATTTGTATACGAAGGTGAGTAAAGGTTACTATAGAAAAAGTTACATTAAATACGAATGTTCCTCTTTCAAATATGTCTATAGCCTATTCTTTTGCCCTTCAGACGTGTTTCAGTTATGTTTATCAGCCTTTGCCATAAACGTTTCTGAGATTTTTGCACACAGGTGAGTCGAGGGTATGATGTACATCAAATTAATATGAAATACTAATTTATCTTATATCTTTTAATATATATTGTATGAAATGTATTCGCCTACAGTTTGTCGTGGCATCCGGACACTGTGATGCGATTAATAGTTGGTGAAGGGCTACCCGATTCTCTACGATTCATCCGTACTAAATTACAAAAATAAAGTAGAGAGGATGGAGTTAGTGAATTGTATTGCAGATAATATATCCACAGTGCGGTGAGTACATATAATACCTCTGACAAGTAGAGTATTCAGTTATCTTGTATTGCAGACCAGGTACCACTGCTGACGATGTGCGCAAAAAGTGGGACACAATACGGACCACATACACCAATGAAAAAAAGAAAGTGGAGAACAGCAGGTCAGATGTTGGCACATGTGAAGTGTATCAACCCTCACTGTATTATTATAAAGACTTAAGGTTTCTAGACCCCTGTAATTAAGGTGAGAGACTCAAAGTATACATTAGAAATGGAAGAAGATAATGGTACAACCGATACTCTGGTGATTTGTTTATTTGATGTGGATCTTGGGAGATGATTTTTTCTGACTTGCTACAATGAATGTGGAGTCGGGGTGCAGCAACAGTGTTTTTGGGACACCGCAATTCTTCTGGGTTGCGCCAGAAGAATAAGAGAAGAGATGACGATGCTGTGATTATGGCTTTGGAGAACGCAACATCTGCATCGCAGAGACTAGAATCTATGCAAGATGACAATGCTATGACGTATTGTAGGTATCTGGCAACAAGGTTTCGTGATCTAACGAATGAGGAGCTTGTTGGAGCTCGACACGCAATAGAAAATATTCTCTATGATATTGTAACAAATAGAAAGTGAACAATAAAGTATGTGAACTTTAATTTTGTCTGAAATATTGGGCTAATGCATCCCTCATTCTCTATGCTACCTCTGTTCTTTTCTGACCAGGATCAACTTGTAAATGACAACTACAATTATATTTGGAAGCAGGTAATGTAAACTCCCAGACGAGTGTGTTGAAAGCTCAATATGAAATACTTTTTTTACAATATAATAAAAGAGTAACCAATAAAATATTTTATTAACTTTTTAAATTTTGTATAAAATATTGGGTTAATTCATCCTTCATACTCTGTGCTGCCACTGTACTTCTCTGCCCAGGATCAGTTGCTACTGATAGCAACTAGTCACCTGCAACAGAAAGAAACAATTATTTTCACACAATATCTTCCCAAGTACTTATAAACTCCAAATAATTCTCATTTGCACCTGATATATCAGTGTAGTTTGATTTGTTTTTGCATGCCAAAAAATTATGAAGGGAGACCGTTGCCAGTACCAAATCATCCATTTTCTGGGCATCCAAATTTATAGGTGATAACAGCACTCGGAATCTGTTGGCCAGTATCCCAAAGGCATTCTCTGCCACTCTCCTGGCTCTGGATAAACGGTAGTTGAAATTAATTTTGTCAGCTGCCAAGTTTCTGGCAGGAAATGGTTTCATTAAAAGTTCAGACAGTGCAAACGCATCATCAGTGACAAAATGGTATGGCACATTAACACCGGTACACAATGTACCACATGGAGGGATTTGTAATTTCTCCATATTTTTGTAAAACGAAGTGTGCCTCCAGACTCCTCCATCACTCACTCGGCCGTTCACTCCTACCTCCACGTACAAAAATGTATATTCTGCATCCACAACTGTCAGGAGAACAATGGAATGCGCTCCTTTGTAGTTAAAATAGAAAGATCCTGCAGATCTTGGTACTGTAAAGACGATGTGCTTGTCATAAATAGCACCAATGCACATCGGATAGTTCCAGAGCTCTTCAAACTTTTGTGATATTTTCAACCTCTCCGCTTGAGTCTGTGGACTCTACAAGAAAATAGTTTTATATCCATTACAATTAACAATGTGCTTGATGATTGTGCTTTATTAACTTACATTCAGATACAAAGGTCGCAAATGTACATAGATGGCTCTACATACTTCTGGCACAATTTTGCTGGTTGTACTTTCATGAATCCTGGTGGAAAACATGAGAGACCTGAATGTTTTCCCTAATGCGAGAAATCGTAAAGTAACTGCTAGCCTGCAAAAATTCAAAAATCAATATTTAGCTAAAACAACCCATCAACAGATTGTAAGAATGCGGCTGTGTAGTTTAAATACTTAGGTTGTGAATGGACATTATACAGACTAATAATAATAATAATAATAATAATAATAATAATAATAATAATAGAGAAACTAGAAGATTTATGCATGTGCGTGTATGCATACAAAAAGTATACTTTTGTAGTGTACCATACCTTTCTCGTGGGGAAATTGCAGCTCGCATACAGGTATCCTCCTTCTTAATATCTGGCATTACCAATTCCAGGAGCTCGTCAAAATTTTTGTTCAGTCATTCTCATGAACAGACGATAACAGTGTGGGTCTTCGAAGCGCAATTCGTTGTCTACCATGTGTAGCAGACCCACACCAGTCTCTCTTTTCTGCACTCAGGATTTCACCCAAGTACAGCGTTTCTTTCTTTTACGATAGCTGAAGCCATAATAATGTGAGCTGCCGCCGTAGCTATCATTGCTTTTCTTACCATTTCAAACTCAAAATCCACAATACCTCTCTCGACTATCTACCACCTACACACCGAATACGTAACCATCTGATCATTCTTCCCGCGTAGTGCAATTTTTTACGTACTTGCGATGCTCAACTGTTTAACTTCAAGCGCTTTTTGCGGCGTCTGGAGGAAGTATTTTCATCACGATTACGTACAGAACAGAAATGACCGTGTAAAACATCGGAATCACGTTCATACAGTGTCGGTACCGAAACATACGAACGTTCTTTTTCCATCCATTTTCTGTACAGAAAAATGAAAAAAGGATGCAAAAATGACCGTGTAAAACAGGCTTTACTTAAGAGCGCTTGAAATTCAAAAGAAATCACTTGTAGGAATGTCGTTACGGTTACTGTTTGAATTGCCGTAAAAGCATTAAGAAAATAGTTCTAGTTATAGCGTAATCGTTCAAGATGATACTCTGTTTTAACAGACAAATAGAAGCAATAGAGCACCTATAAGAACTAACGATATATTCTTGGAATTTCTGTAACAGAAGTCTGCATGCAAGAGACCACTTATGAAGTTGTTCTTAAGTAATAAACTTTCTCTCTGTGAAGCTTCGTTTCTCGGCTCACAATTGCTGCGTTGTCATCGTTCACTCCGGCTTGAGACCCAATATTCTGAGAGGGACTACATTAATGACGAACGTGTATAAATGAAGTTCGCTTACGGTCGAAGAAATTGCCAAAACCACGTGGAAGCATGTCGTACTGTAGGTGATAGTATTGCGTAATTAGCAAGATTAGATTCTGTTTTTATTGTTTGCTTCACCATTTCATCTGTGTGGATCGAAAAGACGAAAACAACTATTTAAAAAAACACAAAATCTCGAAATTGCTTCTCTCGACTATCGGCTGTTATGACCAATCTTAAACGGGCCCAAGAAGGTCGTTATAAACGATTTCAATTGTAGTAATTCAAATAAAGTTAAATATGTACCGATGAATTCACAGTCTGAATTTTCAAATGCTTTTAAGAATGTACAAACCTTTAATGGTTGGATTGCAAGCAAGTAATTTACCGTGTGCGCCCTTACTACGCATTTCGAACATCAAAAAACGCTTATCGCTCTATTAAACGTAATAAACATATTTGGTAATCACATAGTTATTGAATCACACCTTTTTTGTTATTTAATGTCGTATCAACTTCTACGTCATTAGCGACCACTATTGCGTGTAACGGTATGATAACTGTCAGGATGTCACGATATGATGATAATAGTTTAAATAATTCGTAATAATTTTAAATATGTCGTATTATAATAATTACTTTGAAATTAAAAATTACAAGAATGTATAATCGTGTTATTTAATATAAAAAGAAGGGTACGAGAACATTGGCGAATATAGGATAGCTCGAAGGATCACGGGCCACGGCCGGGCGCCTCTTCTCTCTGTCTAGCTCGAGGCCGCTGCGATATTGGATCCAGAAGAATGTTTCAATGAACTACTATTACTATCAGTGTTGGCTTACATAGCTGTAATGAAGAGAAATATAAATGCATCCAGAACTACTGAATACATCACGTTTCTAACAATCGTAACACAATTCATCGAAAATCGCAGTCGGGTTCAGTAATAGGCGGATCCATGCTTGATCAATGTTTGAGCATGGATTTTCAAATAGCAGTAGTAGACTGCACTACTTTCTCCTTTACAGTCGACAGTTGAGACAGACCATATAAGAGTAATGCAAACCCATATTTAAAATCAACTTGACTCGTTGCCACTGGAAAGGAAACTAAAACTTTTATTTATTTTTGACATAAGGTGAGCATACTAGTATAATGGAACGGTATAATAGAAAAAGGTATGACATACTAATGGCTCATTTTCAGTCCATGTGGACCTCAAAACACTGATTAGAAACATTTGCTTTACTTGTTAAATCTGTGAAAGTCGAAAATATTTCAAAGGATTTCTCATCGATGTTTTAATTTAGATACATTGAAATACAAAATCCTTATCCAATTTCAGATCATAAAGAATGGTATATTTTTCAGGCAAAGAAAGTCTCGCTACTTTTTTAAAGAAAGAAAACAGAGGAATACGGCGTAGATTTACGGCTCGAAAGCCCATCTCATTAAAAACTCAGCGATATTGCAAAACCTCATTCGAGAAAATTTCAAATTAAAGGATTAGAAAAGAATAGAACTGGCATAGCGCTTCTAAAAACCACTTTTCATTCAATGCATATTTAATTGTTTCATTTCAATTACAATATCCGGACGTTTTCGAATTAAAGTAGAAATCCCTTTATCTCGACGTAATATACGATACCCGTATATTATCACAATCTAGGATTACATAAGGGAATTCATTATTATTCGTATTAAAAAAATGTGAGTAAAATGACCCTATGATTTTATAGCCTCCTACTAAAATCATTTTATTATAATTAAATCGCTAAAATTGGTATTTATACTGTATCCACATTATGAATATCATTATACATGTACTGAGATTTAATTGTATCCTTTGCACTTAGCCGTAAAAAGAAACCTTCATTGAAATGTTTCATAGGCCATTAAAACTGAAACAGTTTATAATAAAATAATACGTTTATCTAATATTGCTTAAGTTATATTTTATATAAATTTATTATTCTACCCACACTAACTTATGGTTATCCAGTGTGGGGAAACGCTGCTTCTACCAACATACAAAAAATGCAAATAGTCTGAAATAAAGTCCTGAGGAAGTCAATTAAAGGTCCATGGTTTATACCTAACCTTCAAATTCACAGAGAACTCCAAATGAAAACCATGCAAGAACATTTAAAAAGAGTAGCAAAAGAGTAGCAGAGTATTTAATCTCAATTTCTCAAGGAATGCCTAAATCCCCAAAACAAGTCAGCATGTAAAACTGAAACCCCTCGAAAGATCTTAGGTTAAACGAGAAGAAATAAATTTAAAAAAAGTTTTATCTAATATTTATATAATTACTATCTACTATTTGAGAATCTTACTCAGGAAGTCTCCGTTTACCTTATGATATTTAAATTAAATAACAATTCAAGTACAAACAAATAACATATTTCTTGATTTGAGTAGTTTGGCATATAATTAGCAAGTCACGTAAATTTAAATAATTTCATTTTATTATACTAGCAAAAATATACAAATTGAAAAATTCAATAGAAAGTTTTCATAACACACTTTTGGCATTCTGCGACTTAGCGGAATATTTTAGAAATTTTGCGCCTCCTTTATGACTATATAAAGCAAAATATTTCACTTTATTGACTTGAGTTGTGTCACTGCCTTCATTTCATGATCACAATTTCCTCAAGACGTCTTATGACTCGTTATATTGTTTAATATTTTGGTGAATCTCTCGTTTTCAAGCTCAACTCCGCCTTCTCGTTTTTGTCGTTTTTTCTCTTGATATTACAGTAACCTTTAATGTGCGCATGAGATGAGCAAATAATTACGACCCTCGCATCATCATACTTCTTGTTTACTCCTTTCCTTCGTTTTTCGCTACTCACTGAAAACTACAAAACGTCAAGTACAGGACGCTGCGCTAAAGGATGCAGAAGGGCAATTAAACCAGCCTCTTTCTCTTGTGTGCTAGTCACACAAAATTCTGTTTGCAGCAAAGCAACTGCTTTCGAACATAAAATAATTGTCAGCGAAGTGCAAACATCAGTATCTAGTTTTAGACCAAACATCTTTACGTTTTTGTGTACTGCTTACCCAGAATAGAGAAAGTATTGTAAAACTGCGGTCAAAACGGTGATTTATCGACAGAAACACCCTTATTGCCTCGCCCTAGTAACGTAAAAGTGGATCGTAAATCGGGATTGCTACTAATTTTATTTAATATTTATTTTAACAAGTTATAACTTGTATACATACATTATTTTTATTATTCAGTTAAATTGTTATTATTATTATTATTATTATTATTATTATTATTATTATTCAAATTAACCACTTCGGAGTAATTATTACAGTTATTTATAATTACTATTAATATAGTTTTCGTGGTTTTCACATGCTTTAAGTCCATGGGCCGGCCACTACATAATTTTAAGTTAACACAACTAGATACTAGATATCTTCAGGGTAAAACTAAAGTGACTTAATTAAAATCACTGGTACGTACAATTATCATTACCTCTTCCCCTCTCCAGAGACTTTTGGAGATAGAAAATGAAAGTGCATATAATAAGAGTTTGAATTCTCATGTAGGTAAATGTTGATTAGGTATCAGGAACTGTAATATCCAGCAACCCATTTATAACGAAAAATCTATGCTCTCGCCCGTTGCCACGCAGTCTTCTGAGGGTGATCCGGAAAGTACTTAAGCCACATCTTCGATGCACAGTAGTGAATATACCGGCAAAGTTGGCTCAGAACATCAATTGATATCATTGCAGTGCCTCTGACTGGGAGATCCTAGATTCGATTCAGGATGGTGGCAGGATTTTCGACACTAGCTACATACAGATATAACATCAGATGTACTCGTATAACTAGGTCGAATTTAGCCACTGCCTGGAGGAGAATTCTAGTGGCCGGCAGATCAGATCAGTGGTTTTTCGTGGTTTCTCCGATTAACATAAACGAATGCTAGAGCAGTACCGTAACAAGCGGACAACGGATTGCGCGCGATCTTTCCTTCCTCACGCTTACCAATTCCTTCCCCCATTTACACACACTGACACTCACATGCTCTACACTACCACACATTTCGAGACCAGTCGGGAGCTTAAGGCTTGTACGTGCCGAAGCAGTGGCACGAGAGAGGCAGGAGCAGTACCACGGGAGATACCTAGGTGGAGAAACCCCGCAAGCGGACATAGTTCGGCGCCGGATCCCGCCATCCAGCGGCGTAAATGATCACCGCCAACTCGCGAGGAACGAACATGCAATACACTTTCGGGCCTAATAACCTTACCAGTTGACGTACTCGGAATCATAAATCAAACAGTAGTGATTATCACATGGGTTGGGTAGATCGTATCTACCTAAACTTCACACATAGAGGAAATAAAAAGTTGTTCTGTGTACGTCAGTCTCTGTTGCATCATCTGCAGAACATAAAAATCTCATATTACCTCATTTACTTCATTAAGTCTACAAAGAACTAAATTTATTGCATGTTAAACATTACAATTAATCGAAGTACGTGCATTAGCAGTCAGAGAAATTTAATTTTATAGAAATGTAAAGCAAAGAATTTTTCTGTTAAATGTATAAAAATTAGAAAAAATATTACAAAGAAATATTTTCTAATATTTTTGTATATAATAGTAATTCTTTCATTTATATTTTTATATTTAATTCATAAGTTCATTTCCTTCACTTCGAGATGATACCATTTCTCTTGGTCAACAACGCTGTTCCCCTACCAAACCACACATAATATATCCAATCCTTGCATCCACATTACTAATTCTTAAAACGTTTTAACCCAAACTATCCCCTTGCCGGTCCGGATGGCCAAAATCGTTAAGGCAGTAATGTCAGAGCTATCTCAAACCGAAGGATCGCCGGTTCGAATCTCGCCTCGGGCATGGTATTTGTGTTTCACCGCCTAACATCACTATATCTTGTCATCTTCACAGTTACAATACCAGTTAAATGCAGTAGTAATCGCTAATGTCCTAGATGTCGATGCGAAATTAAATAACCCATAAAAGTTATCACTTTCGTAAAATTATAAACTTTTTCTACCATTGAATCACTGATTATTTCGTTTTTCCCGGCGCTTAAACTTTTCTGGGCATTAGTCTCTTAAGTGAAGTTCAGGTTTAATCAGGTTTAAGTTTCTCCCACTAACTGGATGGTGAGATTCGGCGCAGACCTACACATCACGGTGCAGTGTTTTCCTCGCGCAGGTATCTCCTACCAGGGGAGATCACCGTAGGCGAAACGAGCTCCCGGGCTAAGTTTTAGATTGGGCTCCCATCAGGTAGTGTAGTGCAGGTTAGTGTGTGTGAGTAAATAAGGGATGAAGATAGGAAAAGGAAGATAAAGGAAAGTTTGCGCACGGTCCGTGGCCCATTTGTTATGGTACTGCTCCGGCATTCGCCTCATGTTGATTAGAGGTACCTTCCAAAACTGTCGATCGGAGCTGCCGGCCACTAGGATTCACCTCCAGGCGGCAGAATTCGATCCAGATATTTTCCTATGTGATGACCATATTTACTATGCTCGCTCTTCGTTTACTGTGTTACCCCACCAATTCTGCACTCGAAGCACCAATTCTGCTCTGCAACTACTATCAAACTCCTGATTACTTTCTTGTTCTTGCCGTAAATACAAACATTTTTTGTCAGCTTACGCACTGACTGCATCAATGTTCGAAGCGTCTGACTTTAACTTACTGAAACATTCGATGAATATTCGCAAGTTATTCTAATTTATTTTGTAATTAGCTAATCATATTTCATTTAATAAACCTTTTGTTTTTGCCTTTTGTCATTATTTCTTAATGCAATATAATAAAATAGTTTCATATTTTAACTTATTTTAACTCCAAGAATTTCGTAATATGGCAGGATTGATTTATTCAACTGCCCATATTTATTAATTATGGCCACTTGTAATTACATGAGGAATAGATTTCACCTCAATATAACTTAATAACTTCAGAATGAATTGAAAAAGCATTTGAACAAATCAAGTGTAATTAATTAAAATACTTATAGTTATTTATCATTAACACTTTATATTTTTATAGAAGTTTGTGATGCGCCCACGCTTCTTAAAATTCCTGAATTCAGAATTAAAGAACCATTAAAAAACAAAGTATTATTTGAATTTTCTCTTCAGTAGAGCATTGTAAACTTTTGTTATTTTCTTTAATATCAGGAGTAGTATATAGTAATATAGTAATTTGTTCTTTAAATTTCTTTCCAGATTAGAGTGAACTACATTTATAATGATGGCATAGGTCTAATTTTGACTATTAACAGAGGCAGGGTCGACAGAGGGATAGCGGACAGAGGCATAGCGGACAGAGGCATAGCGGACAGAGGCATAGCGGACAGAGTGATAGAGGACAGTGTGATAGCGGACAGAGGGATAGAGGACAGTGGGATAGCGGGCAGAGGCATAACGGACAGTTATAGCGGACAGAAGCTAGGTGGACGGAGGCATAGTGGACAGAGGCATAGCGGACAGAGGCATTGCGGACAGAGAGATAGCAGACAGTGTGATAGCGGACAGGGGCATAGCGGACAGAGGTATAGCAGACAGAGGCATAGCGGAGAGAGGCATTGCGGACAGAGTGATAGCAGGTAGTGCGATAGTGGACAGAAGGATAGCGGACAGAGGGATAGCAGACAGAGGGATAGCGGACAGAGGGATAGCGGACAGGGGCATAGCGGACAGAGGACTTGCGGACAGAGCAATAGAGGACAGTGGGATAGCGGGCAGAGGCATAGCGGACAGTCATAGCGGACAGAAGCTAGGCGGACGGAGGCATAGCGGACAGAGGCATTGCGGACAGAGCGATAGCGGACAGTGCGATAGCGGACAGGGGCATAGCGGACAGAGGTATAGCAGACAGAGGCATAGCGGACAGAGGCATAGCGGACAGATGCATTGCGGACAGTGGCATTGCGGACAGAGCGATAGCGGACAGTGCGATAGCGGTCAAAGGATAGCGGTCAGTGGGATAGCGGACAGAGGGATAGCGGACAGAGGGGTAGCGGACAGTGGGATAGCGGACAGGAGCATAGCGGACAGAGGACTTGCGGACAGAGTGATAGAGGACAGTGTGATAGCGGACAGAGGGATAGAGGACAGTGGGATAGCGGGCAGAGGCATAGCGGACAGTCATAGCGGACAGACGCATAGCGGACAGACGCATAGCGGACAGACGCATTACGGACAGACGCATAGCGGACAGACGCATAGCGGACAGACGCATAGCGGACAGACGCATAGCGGACAGACGCAGAGCGGACAGACGCATAGCGGACAGACGCATAGCGGACAGACGCATAGCGGACAGACGCATAGCGGACAGACCAGTAACTGGTGCATTGTGGCTATTGATGAGATGGACTGCGAAGGGACATAGAAGTGCGGGTCAGCCCGAGGCAGACCTGGCGAACGGGCTGTTCGATGTACGGCCTGGAGCCAGTAATTAATGAAGACGATTAATCCATCATTGTGCAGATGCACCCCTATTACCGCCGCAGCTTTTTCGTGCCCAACACCTGCAGGCGTCTTCGAGAGGCGCGCTGGCGGCGGGCGGGCGACCGCTTCGAGCTTCTGATAATTTCTCCGTTTCCGGAAGGAAATGAAACGAGGCGGCAGGACGAATCGCCGTCCGAGGCGCAAATGAAGTGGGTTTCGGAGAGAATAATGTACACCGCTGACAGCTGTGCTTCCAAATTCAAGTGAAACTATATTTATTCACGAGCACACAAAATCTCTAAGCAATGAAAAGTGGACTAACGTAACAGTGGAATGTAATTTTCAATTGTTTATAAAAAATAAAGACTACGGAACAACAGATGTTCGAATGACTTCTGAAATAGTTTCTACAGTTTTGTCCAACAAAATTCAAAGGATATATTGGAGCATTGCGGCAATTAATGGGCCAAGGATATTGAGACGTCGTGTAGGTTTTCGTCATTTCATTACAATGTGGAACATAATCTCACGCGAAAACCTGAGTTTTAGTATTGCGATCGCTTGGAATGCAAGCTAGAACAAATTTAACATAACAGAAAGATTTTTTGTGAAGTCTGTTCTCATTGATGAAAAACGTTTTAATATTTGTTGTTAAGATTTCAAATATTCCCGTTATCACAATTATTTAGTAAATTTTCATGACCTCAATTAAAAAAGTGTCTTTAAAGTATTAAGATTATGATTGTCATTTCTTAAACAACAATAGCGAGTATAATAACTCAGGGACATAAAATAAAAAAGTTGTCAGACGTGTTGAATGCGAATCTGAAAACAGAATTACGCCACCACCGTCCACTTTTTTTAAACCACGAAGAACCACCAAGAGGTTCAAGTTTTTTTTTTTCGGGGATTGTTGTCAGAACAAAAAGCTTGACACGTGTTTATGTAAAAGCGCTTTTAAGTAACTGGAGGTGATGGCGCAGTTCTGGCTTCGTATTCGGATTCAGCGCGACAACATAATAGAGAAGCCTGTATAAAGTCTTTGGGTCTGACAAAGGCCCAGAAAACAAAAAGTACAATTTCACGTGAAGTTTTTGCGATTTAAAATAACTGGAGGGTAGTGGTTGTGGAATCTGGCTTCAGATTTGGATTCGGCGAGTCGACATACTTGTACGGTGGATACTGTGGTTAAATTCGAGTTTGTTGTATCACATTTTTTCTGCAATAGGTCACTAATTTTTAAAAAAAAAGTTTATTCTGTGGATACACGAAACTTTAGTTACGTGTAAGCATTACAATCTTCAAAATCAATCAGGTGTTACAAACTCTCATACTGCAACAAAAAGTAGAATTAATTGTTAGTACAACTGAAAGTACCAGAGTAAAAACCGGAAAACCAACGAATCGCACGTGGGAAGAAGAGCGGAAACGCGGGTGTTCCAGAGCGGGTGGTGGCCGCTCCTTCGCAGCGCGCAGGCGCCGGGCGCCGGGCCTTCCATTCATCTTGCAGCGGAGAGGCGCAACATATTGGGCCCTGACTGCACCTGACAGCCGCACGCCCCCACGTTTCGCTCACCCCACGTCTCCTTGCCCATCGCCTGCCCACTTCCACGCTGCTCGAACCATCGGTCGCCTCCCCCCCCTTCCGCATTGCGCTTTCCGCTGACTTGTCCTGACAACAGCCTTGTCTCGTACGCAGCCTCGCCCTCCCGGCCGCCTTGCCCTCCTGGCCGCCTTGCTTTCTATGCTAGTTTACCCCCCCCCATCCGCTTGTTCTCGCCGTCGCCTTGCCCTTATTGCCACCCTTCCATTTCCATCTCCTTACCCTCGTCGACCCCTTTCCTTTCCCGCTATCTTGTCCCCCCGCCGCCTTTCTTTCCTTACGTTACCTTTCACAACTTTGTTTCATTGAATTCGAAAACTCCGAAAGGTGGCATAAAACATTTTTCTATAAATCAACATAAAGCGGTACCTTCCAATGAAATCCAGTCAACCCATTTACTGATATATGAAATACTTAACATTATATAAATAGTATATTTGCGATGGTTTTGGTGAATCCTCCCGCAAAAGTTAGTTTGTCAAGTGTTGTGCACAGAATACAGCGCAATGATTTACGATTCAACGCTAGAGGCCTCTACGAGAGGTTAAGAAAGTTGATCCACAACAGAGTAATCGAACCTCGGCAGTCGGAGCCCAGAGGAATCTCTCCTTGTGTCGATTCCATGCACACTCTCGTTTCCTCCACAGCAAAGCCGCTCGGAAATACCCCCGCCTATTCCCCGCGTAGCGGAGGGGGGGGTGCTGCATAACGCACGCCATAGCTCCGGCTGACCCTTCTCCGCCTGCACTGACCTTCGACCTCTGCGTGCGCCGCTCGCGTTCTGTTTGCCGTTGGTTACCGCGCGAGCAGCCATCGGCGAGGGCCCGTCGCTTGTTGGCCGAGGGCCTCGACACGCTCCTGGGAGAACCTTGCAATTGGCTGTATTGCTCATTTCCAATTCGCGCAGACGTTGACAGAAAACTATTCAGACACGGGACATGTGACAGGCAATAACCTTGTATTAATAACATCACTGAAATGAGACTGATCTGAAACAGTGATTTCAGCGAAAAGTTTTAGGGGCCGTCTTCTAGTTATTATCGAAAGTATAAATATTAACTCGCTCCTGAATTTTTCAACGTCTCTATTGATGATTAATTTCCATTGCGGGTAGAAATTGAAAGAAAACTGTGCACCCGCACATGACTATAATTTTGTTAGATACCCAGAAACTCGGGGGAAAAGCAGTGCAATAGTATCGATTTCCCCTGGGAAATGCAAAATAATCGATTGTGTTATTCTGCCCATTCTTTCATTGCACGTACCACCTGAATTTTTATACTCAGAGCGTTATTGCGTACCTTACAGCTCCAACAAGGCTCCAAGGAAAATGTCACCAGCTATTAAATGTTTGTTATTTACGTGTTGTTTAATGAAACAGTAAGTATAAATATTGGTCGGCTATTGCAGTATTTGACTTTTTTCTTGTTTTTGAACAGTGAGCAAGCTACTTTTGGAATACCAATTTATGTTTTTTTGTATAGCAGCATCAGCTGCTGCAGGTCATTAGTTCTAATAATATTTGAAGGACTCAGTTGATCAAGGGGCTATCACATATTGACCTTGTTTTGAGATATTGAGGGTTTTACTAGAACCTTCCTAGAATAGCTCAGAAACCGTGAATTAGTAAACTCTTTCTCTAATATTTGTAGACAAACTTTCAGAAAATTATCAAGGAAATGTTATTCAAATAAGGATAAACATTTAATAATTTTTACATTTTTTGGGTTAACAACAATTGTTCTTGTTTCACCAACTTTGTCTTTCTGTCTTTTAAATACCTTCTTTTTTAATAAAAAGGGTTAATTGGTCCAAATAAAAATGTATTTTGAGTATTATAATTATCCAATTAATAGAAATCACAAAACACAGCATCTTTTTCATCATTCAAAAATGATTTGGATGCACTCCATTCTCTTGTGCAACAGTTAATGTCAACGCGCACTTTGATCGGCACAAACTCATCTTTTAGAAATTTATATTCTCTCCGCTGTTCCGCGTTTTCTTTCTAACATTTTCTTTCTAGTTTTCAGGATATATTTTCGTTTTTTGACGTTCTATGCCCAGGATGTGCATTCTCGTCTTCCGTAATCCCTGTAACAACACCAGAGTCGGTCACAGGATTTACAGTGATCGTAAGAAAATTATATTTCTAATTATTTGTTAACGGAGCTACTAACCAATGAGACAGACGTTTGGATTCTCTTTGGTGATTTATTTAGATAGTAAACGACAAAAACAATTAAAACCTGTGTGTGTTAGCCCCCTGTTCAACTGAGGTTTCTGCGAAGATGATATACAGATTTTTTAAACACAGTGCATTTGCATATATATCCATAAGTCCTGGATTTAAATAACATATTACGCTAAAAGAATATTATTTGAAGTTATATTTAATGCTAACGACTCAATTTCACAAGAACATATAGGATAGCTCCTTGTTCCACTCAGCCCTTCAATGCTCAGTTGTATCCCATTCGTAGACAAAATGACTGAGTGATGAACAAAACTGCGCACTAGCTTAAATGAAACATTTGCAATAAATACAGGGAAGCGGGTCAGTTTGTATGGGAATGGCCCACCAAATGGTTTCCAAATACAAGATCGAGGGATTCAACCTAGCTATAATGGTAAATATTCAGAGCAAAAACTCCATTGTGCTATAGCGGCGGCGATGGAGTGACGGTTAGCGTACCGGACTGTTATACCCAAGCTCGCGGGTTCAAACCCGATCGAAGCCGTGGATTTTTAGGGCGACAAAATCCTTCGTCCCTTCCCTTCCTTCCCTTCCTTCGGAGGGGAAGTAAAGCCGGCTGTCCCATGTTAGTAGATTTACTTGAATGTAAAAGATCCTCAAGCCTAAATGACGCCTCTGAGCTAAATTCAAATCGCCTGTTTCTCGCCCAAGAAATACCTCCTTTCTCTGCTAGTTGATGAAAGGAGCGTAGCAAAATTTGCGTGGTCAGACAGAAGAGCGGGCCTGATGGCCCGAGTCTCGCCACGTAAAATAAGGCAAATTCAATTCAATTCAATTCAAAAACTCCATTGTGCTATCACTCGCTCATGTCATGTAAAACAATCCGGGGGAAGTATGCAGCAAAATTATGTGCTTCGATAATTTCCTTTCAATCAAATGTCTTTATCGGTATTTGAATTGAGTAATACGACTGAGGCTGTTGTTGGATCTCTCCCTGGGGAACTAAGACTGGGTAATAGCATACAACGCAAAAACAGTAATGTGTGTTGGATGCCAGTCTTAAATAAAAATGCCCAACTCTACTGCTCATGTCAGTGGCTAGTTCAAGAGAGGGGAGCGGGCCATATCTTCTCCCAAGGCAACGTGTACCGTATTTTTACTCCATTTATTCAAAACATTTACCAAATGTAGTTATCGTATCCAAAGTGATATTCTCATAACAAGGATACTCGTACTGATAATAAAATTCCAGCTGTCATTTAAGAAATTTATAAATTGAAAATATTGAGGTTGAAATATGAAATAAATTGAAAAATTGATAATATATAAGGTCCGATCTAAATACCACTTCCCCCAAAATATATTCTATAATATATTCTGATTATAATATATATAAATAATATAGTATAATATATATTATTATATATATTATAATATATATAATAATATAATAGAATATATAAATATATTCTAAAATATATTCTGATCCTGACTAATATTGAGTGACAAGTGATAAGAATCCAGAGCCTGAGGATTAAAAACAACACAATATGAACTGGTATATATTTTTTCATCATTTGGTGATACAAACTCATCATAATGTAGCACTGGTTATCCACATTACCGCCACTAAACCGCCATACGGTGACTCATGACGATAGTGTTGCGTCACAATATGATTTCTGTATAAATAATTACGAGATTTTTTTATTCGTTTACTTCGCGCATTTTTATTTATCAATAATTTTTAAAGTTGTAACATTTCCAATTAAAATGCAATAAACATTCAATTATCAGTGACAAAAACTATCAGATTCATGATATTTAGACTTTGGGTGATGTTTTCATATGCTATCGCACAGAGAACTGGACATGTCCTAGTTACCAAATTAATCATGAAGTTTCCTCTAATTTGAAAATGATGACAGGATTGCAGGGGTTATAAAGAAATTCTTGTTAAAATTAAACTCATATAATATTTTGTTAAACAAAGTGTTTACAAATATGCATTTATTGGCAAAAATCTGTAGCAGATAAAAAAAGTTTCAACAGATCTCCAAATATCTTTCATTTACATCAAGAATAACTTTCAGCAATGCTTCCAGAAGAAACTTTCGACTCTTCCAGCGGTTCCAACAAAACCTTCGTGAAAGCAAATTTCTTAATACCAAAGAAAACCGAAACTTCTTCTTACTTTCCTTATAAAGTAAGAAATGGAACAATGATCATTTTTCAAATGTTTTGAAAAAAGACGACAAACTACAGAGTTGCCAGCAGTCTAACCGTAGCGAAGAAAAGAGCGTATAAATATTTAAAATATTGTAAACAGCAGTATATAGTATTCGAGTAAAACACAGTGCAGATCTGCGGGTTTGCGAGATTCCGTCACTGGCGGCTAGACCACTTTTCGGGCACCAATCGAGATGTAGGGGGTGCCATTTGATGCATCTTGGTCTGCCAATGAACTAATAATTTGTTTTCGGAACCCGCTAGAAAATTTAAAGAAATTTCCAAAAGCGTGTTTTTTCGTGTATTGGTTCTGCGATCTAGGTGATAATGCCAGGAATTAAACCGACGCCACCTAAATCGATCTATATAGGTGGCGTTGATTAAATACCACAACTCAAAAGCATTTTCTGCTTAATACACCATCATTTTCTTTCACGACCTTGGCAACACTGATGTTGACATCTTTAAGTGAACAACAGAATAACCATGTAAATCGGGCTGCAGTTTGATTTCAATTTAGAGGCGAATTATTTTCATATTTGTAAAATTAAATTTGCGAATACTTACGAACAGAATTGCCTCGGAACTTATTAAACTTGAAGAATTTCAAGTGACTTTGGGGAAAACAAACCTGAGAGTAATGCTAGAGAATGAATCAACTTTTACGTTCATACATTGTCAAATGCCGTTTTCAAATGAATGTGACCCTCAACGTATTCTTATTCAAATTAACTAACACCTTAGTCATATAAACATACAAAACAGTCACCTTTTAATCTTAGATTCCCATGCAACGCTAGATTCACATTTAAAACGATTAATAGAGCAATTGCAGAAGTAGAAGTGAATTAGATTGAGTGTGTAAAATTTCAGAGTTGTGAAGGTTCTTCAAGAATTAGGAGAGAAAAATTTGGAAGTGCTCAGGAAATCCGGAGAAGAATAAAATGTAGTCGTAAAAGATGTTGCAATAGAATGTTCGGAACTAATTTGGAATGATCTGTATTTTTTCATTTAACATCCGTGTTAATGCAAATGTGCTATGTGCATTTTTGTACATATTACCAAAAAGCGTAAAAATGTACCTGTACTAAATTTTCGACACGTCTTGCTCACTTAATGGGGAACTGATAACTTTTTTCGGATCCGAACAGAAGATTCAAATTAATCTCCAAAAACATGTTTCGGCGCTGTGACCTTAGTGATAAGAGGAATTAACCCAACTCCTAAATCGGGGAGGGGGGAGGAGGAAGGGGGGGGAGGGAAGGGGGAGGGATATGGTGGGATTGGGGGACGAGGGAGTTGAGTGGTAGAGGGTGGGAAGGGTGTGAGAGGGGGAAGGTGCGGGAGGGTGGAAGAGAAGGGGAGAGGGGTTGCACGTGAGGTCGCGCAAGGGCCCCTCCCTCTCCTCCACAGCAGTTTCCGATTGCTACTCCGCTGAACGCCCTCATTTGGGCTCCCGCGGGCCATCGGAGCTGCGCCCCCTCCGGAGAGAGGCCCCCACCCCCCTCGTGCGCATCGGCCTCGACCCCAGCCCCACCCTGTCCCCACCCCCACCCCCACCGCCGCGCCGCGCGCCGCTTCGTCTTGTTTGACAAGAGCGTCTCCGGGCAGAGGAATTCCAAATGAGTCCATAATAAATGCTCCCCTGAGCCCCCTTGACGGCCGGGCGGAGGGCGCGATGGCGGCGGCGACGGCGACGGAGCGAGCGCAGCGGTTTATGATGGCAAGACAGATGGAGGAGTGCAGGCGGTGAGGGAGAAATGGGAAAAAGGGTGGTGATGCCGAGATGAGGTACGGGAAGCGGAACGGAGAGAGGAAGAAATGGCGAGATTGAGCTCGCAGAGGGTGAGGAATAATATGCGTTTATGTTGGTGTGGGGAACTGCTGCAGGAAGATACGAGAAGATGGGAGAGAATTCGAGATACATAGGTAAGAAGGGAAACGGGGATTTAAGACGAGATAAAGGTGTGGGAAAGGACTCATAGAAGATGTAAGGCGAGGTTTTCTATAAAGAGGAGGAGATGAAACATATTTCGTACAAGAACGAATCGGAAAAGTAGTGTTAGGAGTTAGGAATGAAGGGGAAAGAGGTTGGGGAATGATATTCGTAACGTTGGGGAGGAACTGTAAGGTGAAGCGTTAGGGCGGGAGGCAACGATGGGAATCTAAGATGGGACTATGAGAAGCAGAGTGGGATGATGTGGAGAATTGAAGGGGGCAGATGAAAGAGTTAATCGATAGAGCAGGGAGTAGAAGTATGAAGGTGGTCGGAATCTTGAGAAAGGAGATGAGTGGGTAAGCAAAAAGAAGTGATGGAAGGGAAGGTCGGGAGAAGAGGTGGCATAGTGGCGGTGGTTGAGGCGGGATGGGGTGGCGCGAGCGGACAGAGTCGGCCGGAGAAGAGCGGCGGGGTGAGACGCGGCGGGGAGACTGGTGGGAGGGACAGAATTGGGGGAGGAGGTTGTCGAGTGGTGGGGGTTTAGGCGGGATAGAGCGGCGTGGAGCGAGCGCCCAGAGGTGGGATGGGAGTGGAGGGATGTGATGCGCGATGGGCAGTGGAGATGCAACGAGGTAGGCAGGTGGGGAGCGTGGGCGGAAGGGATGGAGAGGAGAGATGAGGGAGGCTCCATTGAGCAGCGCAACTTCGCGGTCGGGTTGCTCCGAGCTCTGTAAGCGCCGCGGAGCGTTTTACAGTCGGCGCCTCAAGACGTCTGCGAGACGGTCGCGCCCCGCGCCCTCATCCTCATCCTCGTCCTCGTCCTCGCCCTCGCTCGCTCGCGCCGAGGAAATGCTCCGTTACTAATTAATAATTTCTCCTCTCTCCTTTCATGCCCCACTAACCCAAGATCGTAAGAAAGTTGCTTTGGGAAAAGAGTGTTCTTCACTAGGAGAACCCTTTCACAAATTCAGCGTGTATAGTGGAAAAGAATAGTGCACACTTGAATATAAATTGTCAATTACAGTGGAAAGTTTGAAAATATTTATTATTTTTATTTAATTAATAGATTTTTATTATTTATATTAATTACATTACTTAATACTATGTGGCTAGGCCGAAATTTTTTAAGCCGTTACAAAACCTATATTGTACGATATTCTAAACTTGGTAACTGTGGCATCCACCCGAAATAATAATAAGAGTCCATACGTTTGTACAGACAAGCCGTGTCTTGAGCAGGAATGCTCCGACATTAATCCGGATAATAATAATAATAATAATAATAATAATAATAATAATAATAATAATAATAATAATAATAATAACAACAACAACTTCACCTAAGAAGAATTATTTTGAAGGACCTCCTTTGTCGGACAAGTCTATGGGGAGGGGTCAGATGATAAGTACTCAGAAAAGGACCCTAACGCTAAGAAGAAGAATACAGATTGGAAATTCCAGACTACTAAGCAACGAAGACCTGTAGTTTAGGAGAGAGAGAGAGAGAGAGAGAGAGAGAGAGAGAGAGAGAGAGAGAGAGAGAGAGAGAAGAGGTACTCTACCTCATCCCGACAATAGGGTAGATGGGCCCTTTAGCATCTCCTAAGAAAAGGCGATTCTGATTTCAAACCACTTGTGGGGCAGCTTCCCAAGTAACGCCGCATGATGAAGTTGAGGAATAGAGAAGGAATTACTGCATCGCTCGTCGCGCAGGATAATCAGGAGTGCGTTCTGAGGTTACACAGATGCCACTAATCAAAAACGCAACGCGAGTCAACGAGGTAGACGACACCAACTCCACCCGCTACAGCCACACTCAGTAGAAGCAACCAACATCAAAGAGCCTGATTTGATTTGTGTGAGTGATTTGTCGAGCAGTCAGCCGACAACCACCGAAGCAGGACTCATACGTCAGCGAATCAAATGGGGTAAAATTTAAAATAAGGACGTCGTTTGCGGTTTCATGAGTTACAAAACCAGAAACAAATATTACATATTACAGAAAAGAAATGCGCTCACACTTTCTTATCCTTCATCAAGAATTCGCAGGATTCATTAATGAACAGAATTTCGTAATTAGGAAAAAAGCAATTATTGAAGAACTAAATTGAGCATCAATTTTGCTCTTTTCATGTAACGTTTCATGGCACGGACCCTACCGTATAATCTCATCTAGGTCAACCAAAATTGTCTGGAAAAGCATGGAACATAATCAATATTCTCAATACAGAAATCATGCCACGTTTCCTTGATCAACAAAACGGAACAATAGAACTACATCATGTTGTGTTCATTGCGCCCACGACAACTATTAACCTGATGCTACCACGCCACAGAACACCAGATCACTCAAACCCCACACAGATAGAAATAAAGGGAATAACACTCCCATATGTTATATTAGACAAGAAAAACGCATCAGCAGTCTTCGAGAGGGGTTTGGTAGACTTTACAAATAAAAGATCGAAGTCAGACCAAAGAAGTTGACAAAAAAAGGTGGCAGAAATTATCAAGCCCACGTCATCGGAACAGCTATCACCCATATGCTTATCAAAACTTTTTGACACCCAGCAATTGGCAGTTATTGCCAAGAGTCTTCTACGGTACAAACAAGTTACCCTACGCAAAAAGCAAAAGGCAGAATTTCAAAACCAGAAGCAATTCTACAGGAAATTGAATAGTGCAAACTACGTTGGACGTCAGCAAGTATATGATGGACAATTTTCACAGATTTCTGATCTGCCATATCGAAAGATCAAAAACAACATGACTCAGATAGCCTAACAATGACGGACGAAAAACGAAGATTGGAGTTAATTGAACCCCTGACGCCTCTTTGCATCAAAGAAGCAGATATAAAAGCTATTGAAATGAAAACATCAAATTCAAAAGCCCCTGGCCAGTATCAAATCCAAAATATTTGGTTTAAGCAATTTTCATTTATAGAAACAATTAGCAATCTGATACTGAGAGATAATATCAAAACCCGAAACGACACCCTTATTTCTCACCACTGGGTAGACGTTTCTGATAACCAAAAGTCATCAAACCGCTGACCTAGCTAAGTGTCGACTAATTACTTGTTTACCCACAGTCTATTAATATTTAACAGCTAATAATACAATCAAAACATATGCATAATTTAAGAGAAGCAACATTATAAATAAGGAATAAAAAGGTTGTTATCGATCATCAAGAGGATCCTAAGACCAGATTATAACTGACTCTGTTGTGGAATCACAAGCTATAGGGAAGAAGGGAAATTTTACCTATATAGATTATAAAAATATTGTTGATGATGTACCACATTCTTATCTTTTTAAAATTTTTGAAATATATAAAATACACTCAGAAATAATCCTCTTTCTTAATCACATGATGCGTAAATGAGTCAGAACCCCGCATTTTAGTCTGGGCACACCAGTATAAAGTTACGTTCCATCAAAATCAAAAGAGGTATTTTTCAAGGTGATTCACTTTGGTTCTGCATGGCACTAAATCCTCTTAGTCAATCACTCCTTAATACGCTAAACACTTAATATTCTAAACACCAAAGAGAACTACACAATTATCCACCTGCTATATATGGACGATTTGAAGTTGTATGCTAAATTAAATGATCAGCTTCATAGACTTCTGGATATTGTCACTAAATTTTCAACTAAATCTGCCTAGATCTTCGTCTGGAGAAATGTAAATCGGTACATACGAAACGAGGCAAAGTTGTTGCATCTGAAGGATATTGTGTCACGTCTGATGAAAAAATTGAAAATCTGATAGAACCTGATAGTTACACATACACATCACAATGGGTGACTGTTCCAATACTGATGAGTGGCATGGGAATCACCGACATACCGCGACTCCTTAGCAAGCAAATTAATTACCTTAGATTCTACTTTCACGAAAAGCAAACAGACAATAGAATGTTTGATGTCATTTACAAAGTCGATATCCAGGCAACTCCACTACACCTATCAAATGCTGTCACTTTTACTTCAAAAAGTACATCAATACAAGATCAGAAAAATATCTGGATAAAAAAAGGATTTCATGGCACATTTGCAAATCAATTCCGAGAAAGATAATATTGATATGAAAGCAACAAGTCTCTGGATCCAAGATGGAAACCTCTTTGGCGAAACAACTGTATTTATGATGGCGATTCAAGATAGAGTAATAGCTACTAGAAATTATCGGAAATACATAATCAAGGTAGCAATCTCAGATGATAAATGCCGAAAATGTCATGAAACAGCAGAAATAATAAAACACATGCCAGGATTCGGTCGTACGCTATCAAAAATAGAATATACCAAAAGTCATAATAATTTAGCAAAAAACCTTCATCTAAATTTCGCAGGAGGCACAGTTTCAGAATCACCTTATTGTAAGTAAGTAAGGAATTTCAGGACGAATTTCTAAAACCGCAAACACTTAAAAATCATTCAATTAGAAAGCTACTCATCATAAAATCAGAAGTCTGTGATACGATACATTTGCCATACTGTGAGAAAGTTCTTGGGAGACGAGCTTGACTAAATTCAACTCAATTACTGTTTAACCAATCGTGCAGGGCCAAGGACTGCCGTCTGTATGTGTATGAGGGAATTGTGATAATGACACGATAGTGAATGGTTTATATGAATGTGTTATTTCTATTATTTATTTAAATTTGTAAATTTGATTTTTAAATTTGTTATTCTTATATATGACTTGTATTCTTATATGTAAATTTGATTACATTTGTGTTCTGATGAAGCAAAACAATGTGTCAAGTGTAATACGTAGTGAATCTGAATTCCGTAGTATTATGGAATATCAAATATTCTCAGAGAAAGTTAATAAATAATAATAATAATAATAATAATAATAATAATAATAATAATAATAATAATAATAATAATAATAATAAGCCGATCAGATGGCCGAGATCGCTAAGGCAGTAGTGCCGGAGTGGTCTCGGACCAGAAGATCGCGGGTTCGAGTCCCGCCTGAAGCATGGGTGTATTTGTGTGTGTTTGTATGAGTGTGTCGTCCTCTCACCCCTCATTATCATCATCATTTCATCTTTCATACCCTCAGGGCTAACAACCCTGGGGGATAAAAATCGGATTCAGTAAAAATACTGATCCCCCCAATTGAGGGTGAATTACATGCACCTGCTACCGCGATATATGATGCTGAGCCACGGTAAATGCAGGATGTATGAACGCGTGGTCCTAAGTTGGTCTATTCGCGAGAAAAAAAATAATAATAATAATAATAATTCACAAGTACACATGGACAGCTAGAGGATATAGATCGATAATAGACTACTTCTTAATAAATGATAAACTAAGACTTCAGTTGAATGATGTGAGAGTATTTAGAGGATGTGATATAGGCTCAGATCACTATATTCTAATAGCTGATTTTAGGATATGGGCAAAATGGAGAAAGATTAGAACCAGACAAAAAATACCTCAAGAAGAAGTATATAAAATACATTTACTTCAAGAAGAAAGTGTAAGAAATCTCTACCAAGGCAGACTCCAGAAGTACCTTCTGGAAAAACCAACTGAAGACAACCTAGACTTAGAATGGGAAAACGTACGAGAATGTATTCAAAGAGCTGCAATGGAAGCCCTAGGGAAGAAAAATAAAATTAGAAGTAGAAAGGGCCTACGGATCTGGAATGAAGAAATAGCGCAAGCAGTAAAGGATAAACAGAAAGCATATTTACAATGGATCCAAAAAAAGACGAGGAATCAAGAAAAACATATAAAGAAAAAAGAAATGCAGCTAACACAATCGTGAGAAGAGCACATCAAAAGTCTTGGGATAAATTTATAAGCCAAGTAGAACATGACATACACGGAAGACAAAATATTGCTTACAAAGTCCTAAAACATATAAATAAAGAACAAAAAGATGTAGCAAAAATAGGTATGATAAACAAAGATTATGGATAAGGCATTATAGAGAACTTTGGTGCAGGAAATTAAGCAAAAATGAAGAACAACAAAGAGATTGCCAAGAAAAGGATGAGACAGTCGATTTGATTGACATACAGGAATTGAAAGAGGAATTGAAAACAATGAAAAACAGGAAAGCTTCAGGAAGAGATAAGTTAAATACAGAACTGTTCAAATATGGTGGAACGGTGTTGTTATGGAGACTGTTACACATAATAAACGAATGCTGGCAAAAAGGTAAAATTCCAGAGGAGTGGAAAATAGCAGAAGTTATATCGTTATTCAAAAAAGGCGACCGAAACGAATGTAAAAACTATAGAGGGATAAGCTTGCTCAACTGCATATATAAATTGTATGCCAGAATAGTCAATAAAATACTGAAAAGTATTGCAGAAGTACTGATGGGAGAAGAGCAAAATGGTTTCAGGAAAGGAAGATCGACCACTGATAACATCTTCATAGTACAACAAATATTGGAGAAAAGAAGGGAATATAACCTGCAAACTCATTTGGCATTTATAAATTTCGAAAAAGCCTTCGACAGTGTAAATAGAGATAAACTTTGGTACATCATGGAAAAACAAGGCTATCCACGGCATCTAATAAAGGCGGTCAAAAGCCTATATGAAAATACTAAAATAGTAATAAGAATAGGAAACACAGTATCTGAAGAGATAATAACAAATAAAGGGGTAAAGCAAGGTTGTCCTATATCACCTACATTATTTAATATCTATGTACAGGACATAAGTAAGTCTTTAAAACAGAAAGTTGACACTGGTATAAGAATGACCAAAGAAGAGATATTAACGATTTTATTCTATGCTGATGACGCAGTTATTATCCAGGAAACAGAAGACGAACTACAGAGAGTAGTACACCACCTTAATAAAATTTTCAAAAGCTATGACATTAATATATCAAAAGAAAAAACAAAAGTGATGGCATTCAGGGGGAAGGACACAGTAAGGTCAAAAATTGTCATTGAAAACAAAATTATAGAGCAAGTTCTCTCCTTTAATTATTTAGGGTGTAAAATAAGTTATGAAAAAGATAAAGATATTGACAATAAATTAACGAAATATCAAAAAATATGTGGAACGATACACAACACTTTAAAAAATAAGACAAGACCGGAAACAAGAATTAAATTTTACAATACCATGGCAGTTCCTACATTACTCTACGGCTGCGAAAGCTGGGTATTAACACAAAAAACACTGACAAGAATACAAAGTAGCGAAATGAAATTTCTGCGAAGAATAAAAGGTTGCACAAGAGAAGACGGAATAAGAAATGAAGAAATAAGAAAAGAGTTACAAGTGACATCAATTAATACTAGAATGCAAGAATATAGACAAAGATGGGTAGAACATCTGGAAAGGATGAGTGATAGCAGACTTCCTAAAGCAGCTTTGTTATACGCGCCGAGAGGAAGAAGAGACGTGGGAAGGCCACGAAAACGATGGAGAGAAACTGTGAGGACGGAACAGGCAGTAGCCTAATCCATGAAGTGAATAATAATAATAATAATAATAATAATAATAATAATAATAATAATATACACCAATTGAAAGGTGACAAAAAACGTATTTAATTTCGGTATAAATGAAAACAACCGTGTTTTACGCTAAAGATTTCTTCTATGGGCAATTAAAAATTAATTAATTCTTGACTTTAATGTTCTTCTAAATCTGACTTTAAACAAACCCTACATTTTGTGAACTTCAGATCCATTGAAAATTGGACAAACGATTCTATGGCCAATTTTAGTGTTAAACTTACAGAAGGCTGATCCCTACTGTATATTTTTAGCGGAATACACATGATGAATCTGTTGAAAACTTTCAGAACAACCTTTAAATCACACGCAAATATTTTGATTGTGCATTCATGCGTATTAAAGTTCTTAATATAGTAAGTAATATAGGAGGTAATAATCATAACATTTTCTGGTAACGAAGCAATAACAGAAATTCAATTTTAAATGCATTGGTATAAATCTGTGAGCCAAATATTGAGATACATGTACGAACCCTTTAAGTTTGTATTAATTTTTATGAATGAGGAAGTCCATTTCTCTACATTTAATTACATATTTATCATTTTTATGACGGGAGTGTGGCATCATGAGACTGGCAAAATTGTGTGTGATAATTGTCAATTAATAACTGTATATAAATTATAAAGATAATTACATTTAAATTACATTTTATATAAACGTATTAAAATCAGTTTTAGAAAGCAAAACATTGCAATTCACTCTCATAAATATTTGTATTTCTGCACTTGTTTACAAACAAATATGTCACAAACTAATGTAATAATTATAAATTATATGAACTAGAATATGTCAAATCAAATAGTTTCCTGAAACTATACTTTAAAATATAATTAACAGGCGGAGCCCGGCAGACTTGTTCTGCCCTTCATGTTCCTCTTTCTTCTTCCCTGCCCGTCTTTCTCACCCCCTCTCCTTCTCTGTCTGTCTATCTGTGTCTCTCCGTCCCTTTCTCAGTCTGTCTACCTATGTAGATATCTCTGTCTGTCTATATTCTGCTAGTTTGCATATACTAGACATCCATATTTCTTGAACCCATTGAGCTACTAACTGGAATTCAGATCACGCAAGTGCACCAGCAGCTAAAAATTATCCAAAGGCTGACAGTAAGGCTGAAACGTTGTCTCAATGTATCTAGAAACAACGATATTGATATTTCTTAATAATTTCCTTCGCGTTTTTTCTTTTTGCAACTTTAAATGAATTATATTTTCTACATATTCTACGACAAAGATACATTTGAGACAAGATGTAAAACATTGTGAGTTCACTTGTGAATATTCACCTGTTTGTTGAGGAAAGCTGTAACCTAACATCTGAATGTATTTATATTGAATGAGTATTCCTTTCGAAGTTTTACGCGGTTGATTTACGGTGTATAAATATTTTAAAATAGTAATAATATCTTCCATATTGTTTCAGAAATGCTTACTTCAGAACCCAGATGTATCTCAGAATATTCGTTTACACGATTAATACGATCTAGATAATATATTTGAATATTTAACAATAACTAATAGGCAGAGTATTGATCCTACGATCATCAATTCTATATCCGACCCTAAGGTTAGCGTACTCGTACTCGAAACAATCAAAGCAGAATGAAAACTCTTTCGGGCGGCCGAGTACCTCATCTATGTCACGTACTCTGTCAGTCAAAGTATTCAGGACTAAAATGTATTTTACATTTTTTAATTCAATTAATCAGGGAAAAATTAAATCCTTGAGTGAAAATCCGAATTAATTTCATATTACCTACGACTGAAAAATATCAGGTTCGACGACGTACACCTAGGTGCATTTTTGCATCTTCAACACACTAACTCGCATTGAATACATTGATTCATTCGAAATATACGTCTAAAAAGGTATGTATTTATGTATTTTATGTAAAAGCGTATTAACGTACGTATTTTAACATTCTTTTCATAAGTGACATAATAGTGCAAAAATGTTTTATCTTCAGTGGCAACCATCATGAATTCCATACAACGTACGACTGAGAGATAGCAGAGTTGTTTCCTGGAAGTACATCTTGGTGTTCCTTTTGCAGAACTCACTACCAGAACGCCCCGCCCCTCCCCGGCATTGCCCGCTCCGCCCCGCCCCTCCCCGCTCCGCCTCGCGCATTTCTGCCCAGCCCCACCCCGCCAGGCCCGCCCCGCCCCGCCCCGCTCCGCACCCCCTCGCGCTCGCCTCCGCCACCTGTCCATTAGGAGTACTCGACCTTCTAAATGAGCGGCGACGACGCAGGTAAGCAGGGGCTCGTTAGGGACGGACGGAGGCGGGCGCCCACGCCCGCCATTCGCTCTGGGCTCTTTTCTCCTCACTCCACGTTGCCTCGCCTCGCCCTCCTCGCCTCTCTCCTGGAAGCTCCCGTGTGTCACAGGGATCCCTGCAAATTCCCCGCTCAGTCTCCATCACCCCACTCCCGTCAAGACGTCTCCGCGCTTCCGTCGTAACCCGGCCCACCCTTCACCAACCCCGCCATCATACCTCCCTACAGCAGAGCGTGCCCCTTTCAGTAGCACAGCAGAGCGTACCCTCATCCCATTCCCCACCCCACCTACTTTTAGTCATTGCCCATCCCGCTCCGGAATGCTCCCCACTCCAGACTTATCCACACCCCGCTCCTGTCAAACCCCGACTCCATCCCGCTCAAGTCGTATGCCCGCCTCCCTTCAGAACCCACCCGCTCTAGTTACACCCCACCTCGCTCCAGGTCCCGCTTCGTCTCCACCCAGCTAATCCCGGCCCAGTCCCCCGCAAACCGAGAGAGTTGGCTCAGGGCATCATCTGATGTCACTGCATAGCCTCTGACCGGGAAGTCCTAGGTTCCAGTCACGACGGTGGCAGGATGTTCGACAGTAGCTTGTCAGCTAGGTCGAATTCATTCACGGCCGGCTGCTGTCGTCGAAAGCTTTCCGTGGTTTCTCCGCTCAACACCAGGCGAATGCCGGATTAGTATCCAAACAAATGGAGCACGGACCGCGCGCTATCTTTCCTACCTCTTTCTTGTCCTATCATCACCCTTTACACACGTACACTAACATTCACTCCACTACAACTCATACCTGGTTGGGGAAAATCCCGCTACATGACAGAAGGTCGGCGACGGATCTCTCCATACAGCTCACCATACAGCTGGGTATGACCCTGACACCTCCCGACTAAAAGAATACTACACTTACGGGACAAATGACCTCGTTAGTTCACTAACGAGGAATAACTATCAATGAATCAATCAATTCCCCTCCACCAACTGCCCCGTCACCTTTCTGCTATGGCCCTCCACGCCGTCTGAAAGCCGCTCCCGAATTCGCTCCGGTTCGTCACGTCCCAACCGCACTCCATGCGCTACCCCACTCCAGGCCCAGCTCCGCTACAGCCTCCGCATCGCCCCCTTTCGGTGTCCGCTCCTTCCCCGCTTCGCTCAAGTTCGACCACCTTACCCACGACCTTCTTGACTCATCCCAATTCTGCATCTTATATCGCATCTGCATCTTGTATTTCAGCCACTGCAGTCCCTCTGCCCGGGAGGTCCTAGGTTCGATTCCCGTCGGGGGCTGGATTTTTGGCACTAGCTTCTCAACTAGGTTGAATTCAGTCGCTCTCTCCAAGAGAGTTCTAGCGGCCGGCTACTCTGATCGGTAGTATTCCGTCGTAGCTCCATCAATATCAGGCGAATGCCGGAGCAGTACCCTAACAAACGGGCCACGGAACAGACCCCGCGCGATCTTTCCTAAGTCTTCTTTGTCATATCCCCACCCCTTACACACATTTACACCAACATGCAATACATAACCGTACATGTCGGGAGAGCAGTTGGGAGCTTAGAGCTTGTCCCGGTTGGGGCTTTGCCCCGCTGAGAGGTACTTGCTTAGGGAAAACCCCGCTAGCTGACGGTAGGTCGGCGCTGGATCTCGCCATACAGCGGAGGAAGACCACCGCCACCTCACGATCAGAAACATGCACTACACTGACGGGAATAATGACTTCTGTAGTTGACATGCCCGGAATCACTAACAATCAATCAATGAATCAAATTTCAGCGAAGAGTACCGTTTCTCCTGCGTGATATTAGCAATTTTTTTTAGTACCTTCATATTTTGCTTTCTTTATTCAGTTTCATTATCTCCTTCTTCTTTGTAAAAGATTCCTTGCCGTCACATGTGTGTTTTAAGTGCGTATTAACTAAAGTACACTTCGTATTCGTGATCATGAATGGCTTTCTGAGCGAGCTCGTTTCGAGTCGTAAGTATTATGCTAACGACTTCTTTCACACCCAATTCGTGACGCAGCTGAGATGTTTCCGAGAATTTTTGATAGTTTCATGTCATCACTAGCAGCATTCTCAAATCTACAGTTGTTCGTCTACGACTAAAATGTGTAAGGCCGGTGTTGCGGCAATTTTACACTCCAGGTTCATTCATTTGAATTTAAGTTGGTATAACATGTACTCCGTTTCATTAACACCTAATTTCAAGAATGTATTTGTTCATTAGAGTATAGCGGTATAAAACTGAAAAAAAGTAGCGTGTTATGTGTTAATCATTCATTTTTTAACTTAGTAATTAACAAATTCTATGTTTGCAGGGTACATGTTCTGAAGTAGCTACGGAGTTAGCAGATATTAGTAAAGGACTCAATCACTTCTGTATTGCGCCTATAGAATATGCAAGAAACACAAACCTAACACGCATAGTGTTGAGTCCCAATACGTTGAAGGTATCTGATCTTCCTTCAATAAATGCTGCATTTTGTCTAAAGTGTCAATGCCTACACCAAATCACTGCACATAGGCAGCAAAAATACTAGAAACTTATTCCCTACTTTTATACACTCACACAACCTGTCCACGGCAATTAATTCTCGCTCTCTCACGAATTCCTGTATAATCACCACAAACCCCTACTTCTGGCCGCAAAGACCCTTCTCTCGGCAATAAACCAAAAAGTTAGTGTGCTTGTAATAACATTGCACATACTTTGCTATAGTATTTCCAAAGGTAAAATCATATGAACTCGTACATTGAAAACTAAGAGACGCATTTCTTTATCTCTCTCTCTCACATACATACCCTCGCTCTCACACACACACTCTCTCTCTTTCTCACATACACGCACTCTCTCTCTCACATTCACGCACTCTCTCTCTCTCACATACACGCACTCTCTCTCTCACATACACGCACTCTCTCTCTCACATACACGCACTCTCTCTCTCACATACACACACTCTCTCTCACATACACACACTCTCTCTCACATACACACACTCTCTCTCACATACACACACACTCTCTCACATACACACACACTCTCTCTCACATACACACACACACACTCTCTCTCACATACACACACACTCTCTCTCACATACACACACACTCTCTCTCACATACACACACTCTCTCACATACACACACTCTCACTCACCCACACTCTCTCTCACATACACACTCTCACATACACGCACTTTCTCTCAAATACACACTCTCTCTCCCACACTCTTTCGCTCTCTTAAAATCTCTTCATACAACGGCTCGAAATAGCAAACAATGCGAATTTCCTACCACACTAAAATGCATGTTGTAAGGAATATCGATATTTTTCTACGTGATTAGACACTTTCTTAATCGTCGCTAACTATATTTATATCTGAAGGTACTTTACTAACTTGGTCGTCATGACTTCTTTCCTCTCTTCTCTTAGCAATCAATATAATGTTATTTGTCTGGTCATATATTGTTGGAAGGGGGTAATCACGAAGCGTGAATGACAATGAGAGATATCGTTTTGATGCCAGAATACCAGAAACCAACCATGCCACAATGAAGTAGAGAAGCACTGATGTTTTATGTAAAATTGCAACCCACAGTCCTCGACCTTCAAGGCTGCGCTGAGCCATCGAGATATAAAAGAATCGAAATTCTGAACACACAGTATCAATCACTCAAGTCTTATTTTATGTGGCGAGGCTCAGGCCAGTAGGCCTGTTCTTCCGCCTTTTCCGCTTTGCTTCTTTCGCCTTCTGGCAGCGAAAGAAGGCACCACGAGCGACGAAACAGGCGAGTTTGGATTTGACTCAGAGGATTCCTTTAGGCCTCTGGGGATGTTTTACCTGTTGGATTTCCTTCCCCTGCGAAAGGATTTGCTTACCCTTAAAATACACGGCTTCTATCGCGTTTAAATCCGCAAACATGGGTGTAACTGTCCAATACGATAAGCGTTACAGCACCGAATAATACTTACTACACATAATAAGGCAATCATCTTTAATATTTAATTAACGTAGTAGCCTTTTTTTACCTGATATGATTGGTTTCATAGTTCACCTAATTTGAATGTGGAATGGAAGACAGGGAACACGGGAGTACTCAGGGAAAACTTGCTGCAAAATAAATTCCTCATGGATTTGGCAGGAATTTGAACCCGGTTCGGAGAGGTGGAAGGCGAGAGATCACAATAGATATTTAAATATATCGAACAAAATCACAAAAGTTCCTTACTTACATTTAACAAATTGAAGAACTGATTTCGAAAGTCACGTCTCTCCATGAAGAACAATTTTTAAGGAAGTGAAAGTATTTACATTCTTGAAATTCAAAATAGGATCAAGAGTTAACGGATACCGTTTACCGGCAAAGGTGGATGAAGGCATCAACTGATGTCTCTGCAGTGCCTCTGACTGGGAGGCCCTAGGATTCCAGTCTCGACGATGGCATAATTTTTTACACTAGCTTTATAACAAAGTCGAATTAACCCGCTCTCTGGAGGAGAATTCTAGCGGCCTGATCGATAGTTTTCCGTGGTTTCTCCGATCAATGCCAAGCGAATGTCGGAGGAGTACAACACAACGGGCCACGGTCCGCGCGCGATATTTCCTTTCTCCTCTTTGCGCTATCCGTATACAAGAGGGTTCATAGGTCTACGTATGTTTGTACACGTGAATGTATGTATGTATATATGTATGATATATCAATATATGTAGGTGTGTATGCATGCATGTACATTAAGGTAGTATGTAAGTTTACTTACGTAACAGTTAGTTTATGTGTATTTGGATTTGTAGTATTATGTATGTAAATGCCATGCTAGGTAGTGACAAGGAATGTTGATTTTCATAAATAAAATCTGCCACCGGGCAACATATGCCCAATTGTAGAACAAAGTTTCTATCTATCAATTACTCACCACCTGCACTCCACCGCGCCCGCGCACCTCACCACACCCCACTGACCCTCCCCGCCCACTCCTGCGCCGAGGGCCCTTTCGCCGGCACTCGCCCCTCTCACCGGCTCACAGCGCGACTTTGATCAACACGAGACAAGCGCGCCGGGCGCGGGCTCGCGGCAAAGGTGACGTTAAGTCCCCGTTTTACGCCCCGAGCCCGCGAATATCTCGGCTACAAATTTGGCGCGGGGCCAGAGCGCGCCTTGCAAAGAGAGAGAACCAGTTTTTTTTATTTGTTCCCCCCCCCGCGCCTTTTTATTTCGCAACGGGAAATAAATTTGCATAACGGGGAGTTGTCTTATCCGGATATGCGGCGCACCACGTTTGTCCGAATTACGACAATTCTTCGCCGTAACTTTGGATTCCCGCGGGTCCCGTTCGACTATCTCCATTCCGTCTCGGGATATTTAATCCTGCACGTGTTTACACGAAGCTCATTTTTTCCCACCGTTGTGGTTTATTTCTAAAAATGTCTTGCTTTCGTGATAACAATTCTCTTCGTCATGTTGCGGAACAGTATCTGAGCTGCCAACAATTACGTTGCCGTTTGTGTCCGACGTTACAAAAGAGATGATAATGTGATGTCCATGTGATCGTACCAAAACATATTTTTTATATTATACTATTTGATATGGCATCCTATTGCTATGGCATTTGTGTATGGTATTTATGCATTTCAATCATGTATAACACTGGCAAAGAAATTACTTCATTGTAATTCTAGAGAAAAAATAAAAGACATTTTACATATTAAATGTAAACTTACTCGCCACGACACGCCACTTGATCAAGATTACCTCCACTCCGTCTAGCTCCCCCGCTATTCCGCTAATCTCCTCCCTCCCT